>CM076578.1:1308760203-1308976322 GCA_034641835.2 Pinus albicaulis | reverse complement strand
ATATATTATTATTTATAAAAGATGAGATATGAGAGATGATTACAAAGGGGAATCACCGGGCTTTCAATATAGCCTCATGGTGTCCCTTGGTGAAGAGGCGTGATCTTTGATCATGCCCTTTCACTTAATAATACCTAATATAACTATATCTAACTAACAATTAATAAAATATACATAACATTGCTCCTCTCTTAATATGCTTTGTCCTAAAAGCATACGTAACGATGGGTGTTGCTGGCGAAACGCTTCAGACTCCCAAGATGCTTCTTCAATGGGAAATTCCTTCCACTTGATTAAATATTCGGTACTAACATGAGAGCGCAGCTTCTTATCACGGGTAGATAGGATACCTTTGGGCTCTAGAACGAGTTTGCCTTCATCATCCAAAATGGGAAGTGTTTTTTGGGGCAACTGATGGTTACCCAATGCCTTTTTTAAGCAGGACACATGGAAAACATTATGAACATGACTGGTATCACGAAGGCTCAACCCATAAGTGACTTCACTGATCTTTTTAATAATTTGAAATGCACCATAAAACTTTGGAGCTAATTTATTTTTTCCTTTTTGTTTAAGGGACAACTTCTTGTATGGTTGAAGCTTGACAAACACCCAGTCTCCAACTTCAAATGATCTCTTAGTGTGATTACGGTCTGCCTGTTGCTTCATACAATTCTGTGAAACACTCAAATTTTCTTTTAGAATTTGGACGACCTTTTGGTGTTCTTCTAGTTGATTTTTTACGGCTGGAAAATTAGTTTGAACTGAAGCAAATTGTTTCCACTTCGGAGGCTCATATCCATATAGAGCCTGGAACGGAGTCATTTTTGTTGATGTATGGTAAGTAGAATTATACCACCATTCGGAAAGATGCAACCATTGGACCCACTTATTTTGTTTCTCCGTAGCATAACATCGTAGGTAAGCTTCCAAACATTTATTAACAACCTCTGTTTGTCCATATGTTTGAGGGTGATAAGCTGAGCTCATGTTGAGGTAGGTTCCAACATGGTTGAACAATTCCTTCCAAAATTTTCCTTTAAATTTGGCATCCCTGTCACTGACAATAACTTTCACAAAGCTGTGTAATTTATAAATATGTTTGCAGAATATCTCTGCAATTTGCTTTGAAGAGTCTATTTTTTTAATAGCGATAAAGTGAGCATACTTAGTGAGTCTATCTACTACAACGAAGATCTTATCCTTTCCCTCCGATACAGGTAATCCTTCAATAAAATCCATTGATATTTCTTCCCATTTCTGAGCCGGAATATTTAAGGGATGAAGTAAGCTAGGTGTCATAATATTTTCAATTTTATTTCTTTGACACTTGTCACATTCTGCAACATATTTTTGAATATCGTGACTCATACCGTTCCAGAAAAATGACTGACGTGCATTGTAGTAGGTTTTGAAATATCCTACATGTCCCGATGACATGGAATCATGTGATTCCTTGAGTATTTTTGATATAAACTTGGATTTGGAGTTTAGATAAATTCTCCCTTTGTACCATAAGATATCGTTCTTCCATTCAAATTTTGAATTCCCTGGGAGATTATTGATTATAGCCAACATGTCTGGATCTTTGGCATACTCACTTCTAATCTCATTAAGCCATTCAGGCACAACAATTGAAACTACAAGTAATGTTGTTTCCTCATCTTTTCTAGACAGGGCATCCACTACTACATTGTCCTTTCCTTTCTTGTGTAATATCTCCATGTCAAAAGCGGAAATCTTATCGATCCGTTTTTGTTGTTCTTCAGAGAGTGTTTTTTGCTGAAGGGGATACCGAAGACTGTTATGATCGGTTCGGATGGAAAATTTACTTCCTAATAGATATTGTCTCCATTTGGCCAATGCATGCATAATTGCGAGCATTTCCTTACTGTATGTGGACTTGAGACGCTCACGTTTATTTAGTTTTCTGGTTTCAAAAGCAATAGGGTGCCCCTCTTGCATTAATACTACACCAATACCGAATCCAGAGGCATCACATTCAATGATAAATGGTTTAGAAAAGTCAGGAGTTGCCAATACTGGTGCATTAGCCATTACTTCCTTCAAATCTTCAAAACATTTCCCTGCTTCCTCATTCCATTGAAACGAATTTTTCTTTAAAAGATTTGTAAGAGGTGCAGTTCGATGCACATAATCTTTAATAAATCTTCGATAATATCCCGTTAATCCTAAAAATCCTCTGAGCTTGGATATGTTCACTGGTTTATTCCATTCCCTTATAGCCTTAATCTTAGAAGGATCCACTTTTACTCCTTCATGGGATATTAAGTGTCCCAGATATTCAACTTCTTCTTTTCCAAAGGTGCATTTGGATTTTTTTGCATAAAATTGATGGTCTTCTAGTAACGTGAGAATTTTATCCAAGTGTTGCAAATGCTCCCTCCAGGTTTTACTATAAATCAAAATATCATCAAAAAATACTAGTACAAATTTCCTAAGATATGGACGAAATAACTCATTCATAGTGGCTTGGAACGTAGCTGGTGCATTTGTTAACCCAAAGGGCATTACTTTAAATTCATAATGACCTTCATGTGTTTGAAATGCAGTTTTTGGTATATCTTCCAATCTAATTCGGATCTGGTAATACCCTGACCTTAAATCTAATTTAGAGAAATATTTTGCGCCATGGAGTTCATCCAACATTTCATCGATAAAGGGAATTGGAAACTTATTTTTAATTGTTATCTTATTTAATCCTCTATAGTCAATGCATAGCCGAAACGATCCATATTTTTTTCTTACCAATATAACTGGGGCAGCATACGGAATCTTAATTTTTGAAATGACCCCACATTTTAAAAGGTCTTGGATTATCTTCTCAATTTCCGTTTTATGGTGATGTGGGTAGCGATAAGGCTTGATGTTAATAGGGTCTGATCCTGCCTTGACTTCTATTGTATGTTTGATTTCCCTGTGAGGAGGCATCTTCATTGGTAGATCTTGAAATACCTTTTCATGTTTCTGAACTAGTGCGTGTACCTCCTGTGATACTTCGTGGTTGACTTTTGTAGATAACATCTCTAAATGATGACATTCGACTATATAGGCTGGCGCTCCCTTTCAGATCATCTTCATCATCTGGGATGATGATACGATTTGATTTTCTAGGGCTTGGAATCCAAATAACTTGTGCTTCCGCCATTCCCACTTAAATCTTATAAACTGATTCTGATGGTTGGTTGAATAAGTACCCAAGGTTTGTAACCACTGAATTCCTAAGACCACATCTACTCCTCCGAGTGGTACGACATAGAATGGAGATTCTAAACTAAAGTCTTTAATATGCAATTTCACTTTATGGCATTTTCCTACCTGTTCAATCTTCTTACCATCGGCCACCATTACCTTCATATTAGGTATAGGAAAAGTAAAGAGGTTGAGTCTTTTGGCCATGGTCGAATCTAGAAAATTGTGCATGTTGCCTGTGTCTATGAGAACCATTACGTTGTTTTTCTTAATATGTCCCCTTAATTTTAGTGTCTGAGGTTGTGATATACCTGTCATGGCTGATAATGACACTTGTGGAGTGCTATCATGATCTACTTCTGGGGAGAATTCTAGGGTATCTTCTATCCCTTCTATGTTTGAATCATCATTTTAGAATCATTAGTTGCTTCACAATTATACAGATTTTTTTCGTTCCCATTAGCACATTTGTGCTTAGGGTCCCATTTTTCACCACAACGTTTGCATTTGCCTTCCCTCATTCTTTGTATTTCCAAGTTAGATTTGTCTCCTTCGCGAAGGTGTGGTGGAACATATTTCATGTTATCTTCTTTTGTAGATTGAGGAAACCGTCGTCTCGAATATACTTTTTCTGGTTTTGATAATCTTTCAAATTTCTTTTCAGCAGCTTTTGCTTTTTGCCTTGCTACTTCTACGGACATAATTTCATGTAGTTCTAGCTCTTCCTGTATGTGGATTTTAAGTCCTGAGATGTAAGACTGGATTAGACGAGATTCCGACAATCCTGGTACTCGTGTTGCCAAGGTCTCCCATTCTCTAGTGTACTCATCCACATCTCCTTTTTGGCGTAATTTGATAAAGGTTGAAAAAAAACTTTTCTTCTTTTATGCCTTGAAACCTTTTGAAGAACGCATCCTTAAATTTCCTCCAACTAATAGCGAGCGTTGTTTTTTTCCACCACATATACCAATTATATGCTTCTCCTTCCATTTTAATGGATGCATGCTTAATTTTTTCGTCATCACTAGTAATGTCATAAATCTCAAAATATTCTTCTACTTTATTAAGCCATGCAACACTATTTTTTTCATTACCATCAAATTTGGGTAGGTCGATCTTGGCTTTGCGCTGATATGCTAATGGTGGAACAAGAAGGGGATATTGATTAGCGAATGCATTCCAGAGCTGCTTATTTTGAAAACCTGCATTACTATCTTCTTGATGCTGTGGGGAATTTGTTTTTTCTTGACGCTCTTCCGAGTTCCCTGAATATGCGGAACTGTTTTGTTGATTTTTTTCCCTGTTAGGAGATATTGGGGATTGTGTCTGACTTAACTTATCTATCTTATCATTTAGCTTATTGAAGAGTTCTATCATATTGTTCATTGCTTCGCTCTGCTTCTCTGTGGCCTCGTGATGATTTAACCACATTTGTCTTTCTATTCGATTTGTTGTATCATGAATCTTTTTGATGTCGTTGGAGTGCCCTGCAACTGTACTTTCAAGATTGACTAATCTTTTTCCGAATTCTTTAGAATTATTATTGATCTGTTTCTCGAGATCTACCAATTTCTTCTGGAATTCAGCCATCGACATTGATGAAGACATTGAGCGTGTATGAGGCGGGGAATATTTTTCTGCCAGTTTTCTCTTTTCCCTTTTGTTGACGGGAAAATATGTCCAGCCAACAGTATGGGATCTCCCCGGTAGAAAGTCCCAATTAGACTTTGAACCGTTTGGAGTAGGGATCCCGTCCGGGGTGTGGGTCCGGCTACCACTTAAACGACTATCTCTTGGGTTTCGAGCAACCTGATTGAAACTGAAAACATACACTTGTTAACACGATATAGAACACATGACTTATGAATAAAACCGATATATGACACTGTGCATAGCAAGGTGATAGACAAAATGCATAAACTCAGGAAATGTTGTTAGCAACACATCTATGAGGTATGCATGCAAGATAATATGTCCACCAAAGAAACAATCCTTTGTGGTAAGAAAATCCCTTAACTTTCCGAAGGATAAAACGAGATGCTAATAAAATAGTTCATTAACATTCATCATGAAGCAAATAATAACTTGAGCATCATCAACACAATCACAGATAACTATGGTGCATAAATGACACTATTAATAACACAGATTCATTAATCAAAAGATATTCTGAAGCTATATGCAGAATACACACAATGTTGTCGCGGCTCAACACATCATCCAATCAAAGGGGTTTTAACATGTATTATATTTCATATATCAAGAGTATGCTTCTTCAGCTACAATGCAATAATGCCTTTCAGTCCACAAAAGAGCAGCCCCTTTACAATGCTTCCCACTGGGGTATTTATAGATTCAAAAGCCGCACTTATGGCCTTCCGACGGTTCAACTTCCCGACGGTTCAACTTCCTGTTAGTAACAATTGCGACCTGCGACCTGGTCGCAAATGCGACCTGCGACCTGGTCGCAAATGAGACCTGCGACCTGGTCGCAAGTGTGACCAGCGACCCGGTGTTTGCACTTATGAAGGTGGTCGCGCAATCGAGGTTCCGGGAGCGTCGACTTTCTTGCCTTTGATGAAGTCTTTCCAAGTTTGGTAATCCGCCGTTATCGGAGCGACAAGAGGGCTTTCCTCTTTTATCCGGTGCTCACATTCTAGAGCATTCGGCACCAGAGTCTCCTTCTTCTGGGAGATCATCATTGTGAGAGAAGCGAGCTTGGTGTAAATTTGCACTGGGGTGACAAGCAACCGGTTCAGATTTTCTTGTGATGCTGCTTCGGTCGGTGCGGCGGCGGCTGCCTTACGTGAGGCACGAATTTCTTGCTCTACTTGTTCCCGGCCCTTGGTTCATTTAGTGCCTAATGATGGAGATATGATGAAGGCATTCGTAGATCGATACCCTTTGATTGGTGATTATACGAGTTTTCTTTGTCAGTCCTTTGAATGACTTGTCTACGGATGCCTCCTCATCAGATACGCATGGCTAGCTGGTATGACTCCACTCCTTGGGCATGGGCTTGCCCGGATCTTTCGGGCTGTCCATTCATCATCTTGTCTGAAATTTGTCCAGGGGCTTCCTTGAGTTGTTGGTATTCAGCAGTCTCTTCCATGCCTCTGTGGTAGGGCCACGTTTGTTTCGGGGCGAAATTTCCTGGTACACTTGCCTCATTGTCATCTCTAGCACATCACATTCCTTCTTGACTGCCAGTGGAACCTCATTCACCTGAGCGGGCCTACCCTGGAGTTGGAGCATCTCATTCTCTAGCCTTGACTTCTCTTGCTCTGCCGCTTTTAGCCGGTTCTGCAAAGAAATAATCTCTCTGCTCATCCTTGTGACATTTTCTTCTGTGGCTGCGGCAAAAGCGGTGCCGGCTGACGCTATCATAACCGGATTTGTCCTTGTGTCTGGGACAATATCTTTTCCAGTGGAGACTGTGGAGATGGCAGGATAGCCTGACGTCAAGGATTTCCTCTTCTCTTGCCGTATCTTGAAAGAGAATTGGTCGAAGGTTAATCTGATCAAGTCGAAGACTTCTTCTTCTTGATCTCCCAGAAAGTCATCAACATTAAGGTTACTTCCCGCGCCACCTGCAGGGATGTTCAGGGGAGATAGATCAATGTCATCTATTTGCTCGTATTCTACATCCTGCGTTTGACCCTTTTCCTTTTCCTTTTGCTGGCGCTCTGCTTCCGCCTTGTCATGCTCTTCCTTCTTCCGGCGTTCTGCCTCTGCCTCTTTTTCCTGTTCCTGTTTCCTCTTTGCTGCGGCGGCCTGTTCTGCTTTCTTCTGATGATCGACTTTATTGAGCTCTTCTTTCAGTGCCCGTTCTGCCGCCGCTTGCGCCTCCTTTTCCTGTCTTTCTTTCTCCTCCTCTTTTTTCCTTTTCCGTTCTGTTCTGGCGTCCTTCTTTCGTTTTTATTCATCTTCCTTCCTCTTCTTTTCCTCTTCCAGTTTGGCCTGGGCTTCTGCTTCCCTTTGCTGATCCGCGGTGTCAGGTTCTGCACCGGTCTGTGTTCTTTTATCTTTGGAGGAGGAAGAAACTCCAATGTTCTGGTGCTCGGTTCCCTCTCGGTCATGGTTGATTCCTGGTGCGAGATGCCGGTTTACGTTATACCAATTTCTTCTCTCATCCTCATCCGGGCACTCGATGTGTTGGTAACTCCATCTGAAATTGGCCCTTTTACAATGTTCGGGAACTATTCTGACTGGATCGTAATTTCGGCGGTCCAGATTTCTGAAGTGATAGCTCTTCGTTTCTTCCCCTTCACGCGCCACTTCTCTGGAGTCTTTGACCGTATAGGAACCAATGGTGAGAGGTAGAGCAGGCCAAGGTTTCTTCTTCCCTTTGGAAAGGACGTTAGAGAAACCCAAGGTCATCTGAAAACACACCTCTTGCATGAGTACCTTATCGGTAACAAACTTAGGAAGAGCGTGTGGTGGTTTAAACGAGCCGAATACTCGGATGATGGTGAATTCAGCGAATGGGAACCAGTGTGCCACCTGACCTAGTGTTTCCATCGCTCGCCAAGACATGCAGGGGGCATCTTGACCAAACAATTTCCCGTAGAGGGCGGGCATGAATATGTGAGAGATTTGCTCGATGTCCGGCTTGTACCTAGATTCCCAGAACACCCTGGTCTGCCAGTGTATTGCCTGGGTCTGTTCGGGGTTCCAATTATGTGGCCATCCCTCGATATGCATCTGGGCACAGACAGCATCTAGTAGATACGAAGCCATGTAGAATTCTGATGGCGCTCCTTCATCTGGGGCTAAAGCCGAAGCCAAGTTTGTGTGCATGGAGCCCATTAATATTCCCGCCCAATTGAATCGAGTGCCGTGAACTGTTACGTGTTCTATGATGGTTGCCCATGTTCCATTGAAGGTGGTGGCGTCTGCCCGCCCGTATATCCTGCACAACATGGCGGCCACTAGCTTATAGACTTTCCTCAAACTGGCCACCGGGTACTCCTGGTCCTTTTTGATCTTGAATTTGTCTGGCTCTGCCCACCATCTCCTGATCGTGTCAACCATTGGTACTTCATTTGTAGCAAACCATCTTGGGGTAAAGTTCACATCTGCTTTGGGTAGGGAATAGTAGACCTGTGCTCTCGAACTTTCCAATGTTACGAAAGCTTTCCCTGCACTATCTCGGATTGCGAAGCTTTTCGGATCCGTCTTCTGTATGATCCAGTCCAGCATTTCGGGGCATGGAAAGATGGCAGGATGAGGCCCAGCCAGGTGCAATCTGGACTTTTTGACTTTCAGATATATTTCACGGTCCGGGAGATCTTCTGGTAACTCCTCTGCTGTCATGGCAAATTCATGGTATACTTCATACCACCTGAGGCTATCCTCCTTTGCGAAGGTGCAAAGGGTGTCTCTGTATATGGGCGGCGGAGATATTTGTATGTCTGCGTCTGATTCTTCCTCCACCACCTGCCTGCTTCTCCTTCGGGATACCCGGGGGGCCATATCGCTAGAGTCTGAGGGGACCGGTACTGCTTCTGCTCCGAATTCACCTGCTGCATTTAGACCAGAATCACGGGGTAAGAAAGACATGATGATAATGGCTAAAAAGAGTCTGAGCATGCAAACATAATTTACTGTCCTCTGGGAGCTGCTGGGTCGCCGCTCTGCAAATGGGCTCACCTGCGACCTGCGACCTTGCGACTAGGTCGCAGGGTCGCAGAGTCGCTGAGTGGGACTTCTGCGACTCTGCGACCTCTGCGACCTTGCGACTAGGTCGCAGGGTCGCAGGGTCGCTGAGTGTGGCTTTTGCGACCTCTGCGACCTTGCGACCGGGTCGCGGGTCGCAGGTCGCAAATTGTGTTTTGCGCGCGCGCGACTTTGCGGCTAAGTGTTTACAAATGAGACAGAATTTCGGTCTGAAAGGTCCAGAATTTACCATAATGCATGGCCATGAAGATTAGGCAAGGGGTAGGCGACCTTGGGGTTTTGTGGGCAACACAAAGACAGCAGCAATCCAAAGAAAGAAAAAAAAAACCATCCTTCTTAGCAAATAAATAGGACCGTGAGGAGGCTCAAAAAATGGCAGGAGATGCTTATGCAGGAAACGTAGGGAGAAAAACGGCAACTTACCCGGAAGAAAAAAGCGCCAGTCAAGCTGTCAGAGCAAATCCGCGGTTTTCGCTGAGAGTCACAAATGCGACCTAGCGACCCGACCTTATATAAAAAAGGTCGCACGTGTGGTTATTTAATGTGGTCGCAAGATGCAAGTTTGCGACCTTGCGACCTCGCGACCTACAGGTCGCTAGGTCGCAAGGTCGCTGGGTCCCAAATTTCCTTAAAACTCCATTTCGCGACCTTGCGACCTTGCGACCCCAAGGTCGCTAGGTCGCAAGGTCGCAAATTGGGGATATCCGACCCTTGTGACCTGTGCGACCTGTGCGACCTTGGGTCGCAGAGTCGCCTAGGTTGCCAGGGTCATAAATAAAGTATGTGCGACTTAGCGACTTGGTGCTAGAAACTTACTTGATCTCTTTTCCTTTTAGTTTTAAGGGGGAGGCTCCAAAAATTTTGAAGTGTGTGTTATGATTTTATGTATTTTTGGAGGGTGTTGTAGGAGCTACAACAAATGGCGATTCACTGGATGAATTCAGAATCTCTGCTGATGAAAGGTCAATGAGGGAGGAGGGAGGGTATCTAGTACTTGCTTGTGCTTTTTTACCTTAGAGTTTACACTTTCCTTCCTTTGTCACCCTGCATAGTCACCTGTTCCTTTTGGCTTGTTGGGTGCAGATCAACCGAATTTTAATTCTTCACGCCCCGGGATCGAGAGGGTTGGGGAAACCTTGGACAACTGCAGGGTCCGGTACAGTTATTTCGTCCTCATGGTGTTGCTCCGCTGCCAGCGAACCTCTCGGCTCCGGCGGAGTCACTGCCTAAAGGGGTCGTGAACGTTGCTCCGCTGCCAGCGAGCCTGGTCAGTACCCCGGCAGAGTCGTTACAACACCTCTCTGCGCAGGAAGC
The DNA here is from genome assembly GCA_034641835.2 of Pinus albicaulis. Lineage (NCBI taxonomy): Eukaryota > Viridiplantae > Streptophyta > Pinopsida > Pinales > Pinaceae > Pinus > Pinus albicaulis. Next base: position 1,308,966,116 of record CM076578.1, on the reverse strand, counting down.
CTTTCTCAAACCTTTACCCTTTATTCGTGTGCGATTGCACTTATTTGAGAATGTGCCTGTGGCACTTATTTAGATGGGCATATTTTGCCTGGGCGGTTGAGGGATCCCGACTTATTGTGCTTGCAGAGAGGTTGCCCCTGGTCTCATATGAGGACTCGGGTTTTTCCCGGATGACCTGCAATTCTCTTAAGTTAACCCTGTTCCCTCACGATCCGGTTGCGTCTATGCAAGACCCTTTTCTACCTACACCCTTTAAGCTGCTAGGTGGTTCCTTATGCTCGAAGACCCTGGTAAGACCGTGTATTATCCTTAGGTGCCCATTACAAGCGAGTTACGACTACCCCGTGCTTTGCGGGAAAGGCCTTTCATCAGCATAGAACCTCTTCAAGGAGTGATCTGGTTGCGGGCATTTTAGACAAGGTAAAGTCTTTTTCTTTTTTTTCTTTCTTTCTTTCTTTTCTTTTCTTTTTTTTTTTTTTTTTTTTTTAACAACAAAAGAAAAAGAACAGCTTCTATGATACAGGGGGAAAACAGCCCTTTGAGGGCTATTCAAGTAAAATAGTGTTTGAGATCATGCCCGTTTACCGGGAGGACCTCGACCTTACCTTCTAAAGTTTGCAATCGGAAAGTATGGGAACCTATCTTTTCTTTAACCTGAAAGGGACCTATCCATAGTGCTTGAAATTTTGCATGTTTTCCTTTCTCTTCGTGAGCCTTATCCCACTTTAGGACAAGATCTCCTACTTCAAATTTTTTATCTCCTGCAGACTTTTTATCGAACCATTTTTTGATCCGACTCTGGTGGATGGCAAATTTCTCCCGGGTTTTCTGCCTTTCCTCCTCTAGTTTTAGCAGGGTGTCGATGCGGATTTGCAAAGCGGGACAAGGGGTGCCGTGGCACTCTTGAGACAACTGCAAAGCGGGGAGAGACAAATTTGGCGGGAGGACGGCTTCTTTCCCATATACAAGGCAATATGGTGAGGTGCCTATTGATGACTTGGGGGTGACGCGATCAGCCCAGAGTGCGTTTTGGAGAGCGTTATGCCAGTTTCGTTGGTGAGACAGGAGGGTCTTTTTGACGATGCGGATCAGATTTTTATTTTTTGATTCTGCTAGACCATTTCCTTGGGGATAGTACTTCGCGGAGTGTTTAAGAACAATGCCATTTTCTAATGCAAAATCATATAATTTAAAAGATGAAAAATACGTTGCGTTATCAAACACTAAGGAAGTTGGAACGCCAAACCTGGTAATGATGGAGTGAGTGACAAATTGCATTACCTCCTGATCGTTGACTTGACGTAATGGTACCGCTTCAACCCACCTGGTGAAGTAGTCAGTGGCCGTTAGAATGTACCTGTGCTGCTTAGAAGAGTGGGGTAGAATCTCACCAATGACGTCCAAGCCCCATTGTTGAAAAGGTTCTTCTACTGCTACTGACAACAAAGGAGCAGCCGGACGTGCTTCTCGGCTTGCAAATTTCTGGCATTGAATGCACTTCCGAACATACGCGTGAGCATCTCTGAACAGGGTTGGCCAATAATAACCTGCACGCATAATTTTATGAGCAGTGGTATCCCCGGCGAAATGACCTCCTGCAGGTCCATCGTGCAGCTCGGTTAACACCTTCTGAGCTTCATCCTGTTCTAGGCAGCGCAGCATTACCCCGTTTGAATGTTTCCTGAAGAGCTTCCCTTGGATTAACCGGTAGGACGCGGCTTTGAGTCTGATCGCACGTTTCTGCCGGGCATCTAGATTTGATTCCAATACCCCGTGTACTAAATATCCCGAGATATCCGAGTACCAAGACGGGTTCCTTTCCTGGGGCATGACGTCAGTTTGGTACATGTCAATCTCTTGCTCCCAATTATCTTCTTCATTTTTTTGGGAACCTACGGCCTCCGCGGCCATTTGGCATAAACCTTGCCCTTTAACCGTGCGTGCCGGCTTAAACTCTAAGTCGTACTCTTGCATACACGCAACCCAGTTTCCTCTCCTCTCACCCAGCTCTTGCTGCATGAATAGTGATCGAACAGCTGGATGGGGAACGTAAACTGTGACATGGTTCTTCAAGATGTATGGTCTGAAATGTTTAACTGCTTTGTACACCGCATAAGCCTGTTTTTCTATTTCAGGATAATTTAATTTAGCTCCCTGTAGGCCAGTGCTCATGAACGAAATAGGACGCTCATCATTATTTCCGTCCTTCTGCGTGAGCACGGCTGCCAGGGATGAATCAGAAGCGAACGTGTACAGGCTGAAATCTCTGCCGAAATCTGGGCTCTGGAGCGAAGGTGCTTCGGCTATAGCTTTCTTGATCTGGTCGAAAGCTTCCTTTTCGGGTTGATTCCATTTGAAAATGGCATTTTTCTTTATCATCCCTTGTAGTGGTTTCACTATCTGGGCGAAATCTGAGATAAACTTACGTACAAAATTGATTTTTCCCAAAAAGGATTGCATTGCTTTCTTACCGCTGGGGAGAGGAATTTGAGAAATGGCTTTTGCACGTTCTGGATCAACGACAATGCCTTGCTTCGTTATGATATGACCTAGCAGATTCCCTTCTGCTACGGCGAAAACACTTTTCTTTGGGTTAAGCGAGATACCGTATTTTCTGCATCTTTCGAAAATCTATCTGAGGTGACGCAAGTGATCCCCCCGATGTTTGGAAAACACAGTAACGTCATCCAAGTAAACCACCACACTTTGACCTATCAGACCTCTGAATGCTATGTCCATCGCTCTCTGGAAAGTTGCTCCGGCGTTGATTAACCCAAAGGGCATACGTCGGTATGCGAAAGTTCCCCATTTGGTCCGGAAGGTAGTCTTTAACCGGTCTGGTTCCGCCACCAGTACTTGATTGTAGCCAGAGAAACCGTCCAACAAAGAGAACATCTCTGAGCCGGACACTGCTTGTAATATCTGCTCCATAGGGGGCACTGGGTAATTATCCTTACTTGAGGCCCGGTTCAAGTTCCGGAAATCTACACATAATCGAATCTCACCTGACTTTTTCCGTACTGGCACTAAATTGGACACCCATGTGGAATGACGGACTTTGAAGATAATGCGGGCGTCTAAAAGTTTTTTGAGTTCTTTTAGAATTAGTGGCTCCATTGTAGGGTGTACTTTCCTAAGTTTCTGTTGGAATGGTTTTACATTTTCTTTCATTGGTATCACATGTTGTATAATTCGCGTATTGTATGTGCGTAAGTCCTCATAGGTCCAAGCGAATACGTCGCGATACTTGCGAAATAATTGAGTAAAATCTTGGGCCTCTTGGGGGGTACAGTCTTTCCCCAGGTTGATGAATTTAGGATTATCTTCCGACCCCAAGTTCACTTGTCGATGAGCCAAGATCGAGCTCTGCACTTTTGCATTTGGGGGCCCACGGAAACGGTTTTGCAGATCAAACAGCTTTTCCAGTGATACCACCCCTTTAGGCATGGGGTTTCCCTTAACCTGCTCGTACTCCTTTTGCATAGCCTGGTCGTGCTCAGTTTCATCTATAGCAGCGTCTTTGAATATTTCTGAGTTGCACATAAATTCCAGCACCTGTTGATCATCATCAAAAACACGCAGATTAGTGATGTTGTCTGGCACGGATGGTCTATACATAACTTCAATAGAAAACCCGTCCCTCAACGGGGTAAACCTGGCGGCAGCATTAGCTAGAGTGTCTGCTGCTGCGTTATGCATTCTTAGAACAGACTTAATTCCAAAAGCATCAAAGGAAGAAATTAACCGCCATACCTCTTGCTGGTACGCCTTCAAATGTGGAGATAAACAATGAATAGTGTTGCGTACCTGTCGAGTGATAATCTCGGAGTCGCCAATAACCCGTAAGCATTTCACCTTCAAATCCAGCGCCTTCTTAAGCCCGAGGATCAGAGCTTCATACTCGGCCGTGTTGTTAGTGCATTGGAACTCGAGTCGACAAGAGACTAGGAATTTTTTCTTATGTGGATCAAGCAATACGCAGCCGGCACCAGAACCATCGAGATTCTTGGAACCGTCGTAATACAATGTCCATATATCATTTTCCGGGTCCTTGGGGGCAGTGTCTTGCGGAGGAATTTTGGGTTGGTGTGATATAGTTTGAGCTTGTTCCTCAGCGACGAGTGTCATTTCAGAGAGGACCTCGGGGCCTACTGCAGATTGGGGAGGTTGGTGACATCCAAAAACAGAATCAAGAAGACACATACCAAGTTCTTCTTGGGCGAAGCTGATGGGTTCATTTGTGGCGTCCAAATCAGTTACAGTGTGTTTCATGTATGGTTCACTTTCAACTCTGATTTGGTTGTTTCTCCCTTTGTAGGGTAGCCATAAGTGAGACCAATCTGTGGCGAAGTATCCTTGCAATTTGCTAGACCAGTCTCTACTAAGCAGTACACCATAGGCTTCTGGGATGTCGACAACCACAATATCAATACATTGATGAACCCTCGAGTCGGATGAGAGGCGGATGATGACATTGTTTAACTCTCCGACTGTCGGTACTTGTGATCTGTCCAGTTGAATGATTTTTGCGTCAGTTTTCTCTGGGAGGATGTTGAGTTTCTTGCACACAGATAAAGGCATGACATTTGTGGAAGCACCAGAGTCAACGAGGCAATTGTGAACGTTGAAATTGAACATCTCGAAAGATAAGAGGAAAGGAGGGGTGGACCCTCTCGAGTTCGTGTTGACCGCATTTACTATAGATTGGAAATCTGGACTGGTTTGTGCAGATGTGTTGCTAACGGTCTTCGTATTTTGGTTGTTGGCGAAAGCTTTTAGGATAAGCTCCTTTTGGTTCGTGATGCGGGCCAACTCGTAGAGCGAGATATTAGCCCTGGTCTTTTTCATGTCCTCCACTATGTTGTAGCTAGTGTCAGGTTGGGGACTAGGTTCGGTAGTGGTTTTCGATGGTTCCACTGGGAGTTTGGTTTTTTGACTTGTTTTGCCGTTACTATTGGTAGGCTTGTCTGGCGTATTTGGTCCTTCGTTGCTAGGGGGGAGAATTTTCCTCAGGAAGGCCCTTTTCTTGTCTTCATATGATTGTTTGGGAATAGCTCCTTTGCTTCTAAGACTATAGTTTCGAGTAGGCTGAGCCTTGGGACTTCCTGCCATGTTGATGTCAATAGGAGCGAGACTCTCTCCCCCGCGGATTACGTCGAAAGTTAAGACGGAGGCTCCCGATTCCCCATCTAGGAGTGAAACTTCGTCTTGATCAGAAACTTCTTCCTCTGTCAGGCTCCCTGGAGTTTGATCATCCAGAAGCTGGTTGACCACTGCGGTCATGCTGCCGATCCATTGCGGACACGTCTTTTCAGAATGGGCAGCTTGGTGAAAAGAACAAAAATTGTCTTTCCCTATTTCCTCCACGTTGAGAGCGGCACTGGTGTTTGACGGAGGCTTGCTGGTGTTGGGATTGTTTTTCTTGAAAAAAGGTTTGGGAGGTTTGTTTATATTTGAGGTTTCAACGCCTTTCCTCTTTAGGTCAGAGACCTCATTCGTTAGCAGTTTGAGGGTTTTGGCCATACTTTCGAAATCGAAAGTTTCTCTCTCCCTATTTGGGGTGAAAGACTGACCTTTTTTAGTGGTCGACTTGTGATCATCCTTTCCATCATGATCCATGACACCTATTGACAACATGTCTTTTTCTACTGCGAGAGCGGCCGCGTAGTTTGCTGTAAGAGTAGCGCGGGCCTCGCGTTTGACGAAGACTGCAATATCCCTAGGGAGGGCTTTGGTATAGTAGTCGATGGTGATGGAATCGTCCAATGCTAAGTTTGGAGGGAATTTTTGCAATATGGTTGCGAAACGCTGGTTAAAGTCTTTAACTTTCTCTTTTCTGTGACACTTGATGGTGCTGAGTTCGGTGAGGAGCATAGAGGGTGTTTTATCTTCCGCAAACTTTTGCAGGAACACACGACGGAACTGGTCCCATGAAGCAATAGATGCACTTGGTACCAGGAGGCAGCCTGGCTTACAAGAGTATGTGGGAAAAGTCGACACGCAACGTCATCAGACTGAACTCTCATAATCTGTAGGGACAGATAAAAACTACTAATATGGTCTTCTGCCGATGTGCCCTTTTCTGGATCGAACTTAGGAAGGTGCTTCTCTGGGTGTCTGGGCATATCATGGAGAGGGCCTAAAAGGGCCAGAGGGGATTGAGCCATCCAGGCCAGAGGTTGCACCCTCCTGGGACGTTGATGGTTTCGGGTTTCTGCTTCAGACTCACTTCCCGTCCCTGACACCGAGGTTCCTTCATGACGACGAGAGTGTTCATCTCGGTGCCTTTCCCGGTTATTCACGTTTCTAAGTAGTTCCCAATTGTGAGGGAGAGGTCTGTTTTGGATTTGGTGGTGATTATGGTTGGCGTGGTGTCCAAGGTCGTGAATGATATTTCCTCTACCACCACGACCCTGACCCCTGTTGACTCTCCCTTCATTTCTTCGAGGCCTATTGACTTCTTCTGCATTCCTTCGGGCTGTGTTACCTTCTCTTTCGTTTCTTCTCTCCCCTTCTCCTTCTCGTGGGGAATATACTTGGTTGTTGGTCCACTGATGTGAGTCAGGCTGTGGTTCGGGGAAAGGTTCGGTATCAGGGAAACCTTCACTATCGTGGGTAACGGGGTCATTTTCCTGGACAGCCCGTGCGAGGTCCTCAATCATGGTATTAACAAGTTCAGGTACGGTACGGACTAGCACGCCATTGCGAGTGATGTTATCGGCAGGGGTCCTAGTGTGGGCCAGGAATTCCATGATAGGGGAATACCGTAAATCCCTGATGAGATTACGGCAGGCGAAATGAGCTCTCGTTGCTTGATTGCGTGATTTCGAAGTATCGAACTTCCATGTTGGAATATCTTCTAAGGGGGAAAGACGCTGGGTGTTATGACCTCCAGCGGGGTTTGAGATGGGATATACATTGCTAGGAGATGCTGCAGCCTCATTTCCATTCATGGCGGGAAAATATGTCAATAGCATTATGGGATCTCCTAGGTAGAAAGTCCCAATTAGACTTTGAACCGTTTGGAAGTAGGGATCTAAGTAGGGGTGTGGGTCTGGCTATATGTGACTCTTGGTTTGAAACAGCTGATTAAGCTGCAAAACATACATAATTTAACAGTACTAGAATACATGACTGATGAATAAAACCGATATATGACACTGTGCATAGCAAGGTGATAGACAAAATGCATAAACTCAGGAAATGTTGTTAGCAACACATCTATGAGGTATGCATGCAAGATAATCTGTCCACCAAAGAAACAATCCTTTGTTGTAAGAAAATCTGTACTTAAGAAGATGGGGATCTGTATCAAACCATTGTTAATTTCATCAGGCAAATAATAGCAGGCATCATCAACACAATCCTGAGATAACTATGGTGCATAAATGACACTATTAATACAGGTTGTTAATCAAAAGATATTCGACTGTAGATACAATGTTGTCTGGCTCTTTGGAACATTAATCAAAGTTTGTATGTATTATATTTCATATATCAAGAGTATGCTTCTTCAGCTACAATGCAATAATGCCTTTCAGTCCACCAAAGAGCAGCCATTTACAATGCTTCCCACTGGGGTATTTATAGATTCAAAAGCCGCACTTATGGCCTTCCGACGGTTCAACTTCCCGACGGTTCAACTTCCTGTTAGTAACAATTGCAACCTGCGACCTGGTCGCAAATGCGACCTGCGACCTGGTCGCAAATGAGACCTGCGACCTGGTCGCAAGTGTGACCCGCGACCTGGTGTTTGCACTTATGCAGGTGGTCGCGCAATCGTGGTTCCAGGAGCGTCGACTTTCTTGCCTTTGATGAAGTCTTTCCAAGTTTGGTAATCTGCCGTTATCGGAGCGACAAGAGGGCTTTCCTCTTTTATCCGGTGCTCACAGTCTAGAGCATTCGGCACCAGAGTCTCCTTCTTCTGGGAGATCATCATTGAGAGAGAAGCGAGCTTGGTGTAAATTTGCACTGGGGTGACAAGCAACCGGTTCAGAGTTTCTTGTGATGCTTCGAATTCCGGTGCGGCGGCGGCTTGCCTTACTGGCTGCAGGAAAGCCTGAATTTCTTGCTCTACCTGTTCCCAGCCCTTAGTTTCATTTAGTGCCCCTAATGATGGAATATGATGAAGGGCATTCATGGAGTCGATACCACTGATTAGGTGATTATACGCAGACACTACTTTGTCCAGATCCTTGGACAGCTTGTCTCTGGATTGCATACTCATCCGAATCTGCACCTTGGCTTCTTGCGTATGACTCCACTCCTTCCGAGGCACGTGTTCTGGAGCTTGCGGATACTGGGCTGTCCAATTCATCATCTTGTCTAGGCTGTCGAGGCTTCCTTGAGTTGTTCGTGTTTCTGCTTGGTCTCTTCCCTTGCCTCTGCCAATGGGGCCACCGTTTGTTTCAGGGCGAACATTTCCTGGTACACTTGCCTCATTGTCATCTCTAGCACATCACATTCCTTCTTGACTGCCAGTGGAACCTCATTCACCTGAGCGGGCCTACCTTGGAGCTGGAGCATCTCATTCTCTAGCCTTGACTTCTCTTGCTCTGCCGCTTTTAGCTGGTTCTGCAAAGAAATAATCTCTCTGCTCATCCTTGTGACATTTTCTTCTGTGGCTGCGGCAAAAGCGGTGCCTGCTGACGCTATCATAACCGGATTTGTCCTTGTGTCTGGGACAATGTCCTTTCCGGTGGAGACTGTGGAGATGGCAGGATAGCTTGACGTCAAGGATTTCCTCTTCTCTTGCCGTATCTTGAAAGAGAATTGGTCAAAGGTTAATCTGGTCAAGTCGAAGACTTCTTCTTCTTGCTCCCCCAGAAAGTCATCAACATTGAGGTTACTTCCCGCGCCACCTGCAGGGATATTCAGGGAAGATAGATCAATGTCATCTATTATTTCGTCTTCTACATCCTGCGTTTGACCCTTTTCTTTCTCCTTTTGCTGGCGCTCTGCTTCCGCCCTGTCATGCTCTTCCTTCTTCCGGCATTCTGCCTCTGCCTCTGCCTCCTTTTCCTGTCTTTCTTTCTCCTCCTCTTTCTTCCTTTTCCGTTCTGTTCTGGCGTCTTTCTTTCGTTTCTCTTCATCTTCCTTCCTCTTCTTTTCCTCTTCCAGTTTGGCCTGGGCTTCTGCTTCCCTTTGCTGATCCGCGGTGTCAGGTTCTGCACCGGTCTGTGTTCTTTTATCTTTGGAGGAGGAAGAACCTCCAATGTTCTGATGCTCGGTTCCCTCTCGGTCATGGTCGATTCCTGGTGCGAGATGCCGGTTTGCGTTATACCAATTTCTTCTCTCATCCTCATCCGGGCACTCGATGTGTTGATAACTCCATCTGAAATTGGCCCTTTTACAATGTTCGGGAACTATCCTGACTGGATCGTAATTTCGGCGGTCCAGATTTCTGAAGTGATAGCTCTTCGCCTCTTCCCCTTCACGCGCTACTTCTCTGGAGTCTTTGACCATATAGGAACCAATGGTGAGAGGTAGAGCAGGCCAAGGTTTCTTCTTCCCTTTGGCAAGGACGTTAGAGAAACCCAAGGTCATCTGAAAACATACCTCTTGTATGAGCACCTTGTCGGTAACAAACTTAGGTAGAGCGTGTGGTGCTTTAAACGAGCCAAATACTCGGATGATGGTGAATTCAGCGAATGGGAACCAGTGTGCCACCTGACCTAGTGTTTCCATCGCTCGCCAAGACATGCAGGGGGCATCTTGACCAAATAATTTCCCGTAGAGGGCGGGCATGAATATGTGAGAGATTTGCTCGATGTCCGGCTTGTACCTAGATTCCCAGAACACCCTGGTCTGCCAGTGTATTGCCTGGGTCTGTTCGGGGTTCCAATTATGTGGCCATCCCTCGATATGCATCTGGGCACAGACAACATCTAGTAGATACGAAGCCATGTAGAATTCTGATGGCGCTCCCTCATCTGGGGCTAAAGCCGAAGCCAAGTTTGTGTGCATGGAGCCCATTAATATTCCCGCCCAATTGAATCGAGTGCCGTGAACTGTTACGTGTTCTATGATGGTTGCCCATGTTCCATTGAAGGTGGTGGCGTCTGCCCGCCCGTATATCCTGCACAGCATGGCGGTCACTAGCTTATAGACTTTCCTCAAACTGGCCACCGGGTACTCCTGGTCCTTTTTGATCTTGAATTTGTCTGGCTCTGCCCACCATCTCCTGATCGTGTCAACCATTGGTACTTAATTTGTAGCAAACCATCTTGGGGTGAAGTTCACATCTGCTTTGGGTAGGGAATAGTAGACCTGTGCTCTTGAACTTTCCAATGTTACGAAAGCTTTCCCTGCACTATCTCGGATTGCGAAGCTTTTCGGATCCGTCTTCTGTATGATCCAGTCCAGCATTTCGAGGCATGGAAAGATGGCAGGATGAGCCCCAACCAGTGTAATCTGGACTTTTTGACTTTCAGATATATTTCACGGTCCGGGAGATCTTCTGGTAATTCCTCTGCTGTCATGGAAAATTCATGGTATACTTCGTACCACCTGAGGCTTTCCTCCTTTGCGAAGGTGCAAAGGGTGTCTCTGTATATGGGCGGCGGAGATATTTGTATGTCTGTGTCTGATTCTTCCTCCACCACCTGCCTGCTTCTCCTTCGGGATACCCGGGGGGCCATATCGCTAGAGTCTGAGGGGACCGGTACTGCTTCTGCTCCGAATTCACCTGCTGCATTTAGAACAGAATCACGGGGTAAGAAAGACATGATGATAATGGCTAAAAGAGTCTGAGCATGCAAACATAATTTACTGTCCTCTGGGAGTTGCTGGGTCGCCGCTCTGCAAAAGGGCTCACCTGCGACCTGCGACCTTGCGACTAGGTCGCAGGGTCGCAGAGTCGCTGAGTGGTACTTTTGCGACTCCGCGACCTCTGTGACCTTGCGACTAGGTCGCAGGGTCGCAGGGTCGCAGAGTGTGGCTTTTGCGACTCCGCGACCTCTGCGACCTTGCGACTAGGTCGCAGGGTCGCAGGGTCGCAGAGTGTGGCTTTTTCGACCTCTGTGACCTTGCGACCGGGTCGCAGGTCGCAGGTCGCAACTGTGTTTTGCGCGCGCGCGACTTGCGGCTAAGTGTTCACAAATGAGAAAGAAATGCGGTCTGAAAGGTCCAGATTTTACCATAAGGCATGGCCATGAGGAATTAGGCAAGGGGCAGGCGACCCTGGGGTTTTGTGGGCAACACAAAGACAGCAGCAATCCAAAGAAAAACCCCATCCTTCTTAGTAAATAAATAGGACCGTGAGGAGGCTCAAAAAAAGGCAGGAGATGTTTATGCAGGAAACATAGGGAGAAAAACAGCAACTTACCCGGAAGAAAAAAGCGCCAGTCAACCTGTCAGAGCAAATCCGCGGTTTTCGCTGAGAGTCACAAATGCGACCTAGCGACCCGACCTTATATAAAAAAGGTCGCACGTGTGGTCATTTAATGCGGTCGCAAGATGCAAGTTTGCGACCTTGCGACCTCGCGACCTATAGGTCGCTGGGTCGCAAATTTCCTTAAAACTCCATTTCGCGACCTTGCGACCTTGCGACCCCAAGGTCGCTAGGTCGCAAGGTCGCAAATTGGGGATATCCGACCCGTGCGACCTGTGCGACCTGTGCGACCTTGGGTCGCAGAGTGGCCTAGGTCGCCTGGGTCACAAATAAAGTATGTGCGACTTTAGCGACTTGGTGCTAGAAACTTACTTGATCTCTTTTCCTTTTAGTTTTAAGGGGGAGGCTCCAAAAATTTTGACCTTTTTTTTTAATTAATTAATTAATTAAATTAATAATAATAATAGTAATTTTTTTTTTAATTATATAATTATATATATATATATAATTATTAATTGAAAATTATATAATATAAATAAATTATATAATTATAAATATATATATAATTATCAATTTGAAAACTATATAATATATAAATAAGTATATAATTACAATATATATTTATATAATGACCAATTGAAAAATATATGATATATGATTTATATAATTTCAAAAAAAAAAACTTATATTAGCGTTGCGGGAGTCGATGTTTAAATTTGTGAATGGGCACAACCCCCCGGACACACTGGTTCACGATTTTTAAAAAGAACATAATTTTTTTTAAATAAACGCACTTTCACAGCAACCCGGCAGCCGTGGAGACTAGTGACGCTCGAAGCCAATCCTGACGTGATGAGTCAGTTTGCGTGGAATAGGAATAGGAGGCGGAAGATCGCTGATAGGGGGGTGGACAATGACACCGTCTGCTTTAATACGTAACCAATTACGTTTTTCCAATCGACGGGTGACCACAGCGTTTGACCCGACCACAGTGTTTGACCAACGGTACGTTTATTTCAACCTTTATCAACCTTTATCAAATGTTTCTTTGTAATCTGAGCTTCAGAAGTGATGATTTTCCACTGTAATGGAACCTGTCCACAGTTTCAAGGTAATCTTAGGTACACTGAGCCTCCACAGTTCACTGTTTGTTGTTCAATATTTCACAACAAGTCCGAGCTACAGGAGTCTTTCTCAGGTTCTAGCCTCCTCCACAAGTCCGAGCTATGTTGACACCAGAGGTCGAGTTACTGAGGCTGCAATCCGAGCCTGTCACTGTTCAGACACCCATAAAACTGTAGGTCTGAGCTACAGATCACATAAAAAAATTCTTGAAATTTCCTTCGAAATTCTTTAACCTGTTGATCACACAGATCCAGAAGAGTGATGGCTCTGATACCAATGGAGTGTAAAAGCTCTGGTAAAATTCAATAAGTATATATTATTATTCATAAAAGATGAGATATGAGAGATGATTACAAAGGTGAATCACCGAGGCTTTAAATATAGCCTCATGGTGTCCCTTGGTGAAGAGGCATGATTTTTGATCATGCCCTTTCACTTAATAAAACCTAATATAACTATATATAACTAAAAATTAATAAAATATACATAACACTATAACTAATGATGATCCCAGAATTGTTAGGGAGGCAGTAGATTTCGTGGATGGAAAACTCTGGAAGGAGGCCATGGTTGATGAAATGGCATCCTTGCACAAAAATGAGGCATGGGATCTGGTGGAGTTGCTGGCTGGAAGGAATCCCATTGGGAGCAAATGGGTGTTTAAGAAGAAGATGAATGTAGAAGGCAAGGCGGAGAAATACAAAGCTCGGTTGGTAGCAAAAGGTTGTTCCCAAGTGCCAGGAATTGGTTTTGGTGATATTTTTTCTCATGTTTCCAAAGTTACTTCTATTAGATTACTTTTATCTGTTGCTGCTGCATTTGATTTTGAGATAGAACAGATGGATGTGAAGACAGTGTTTCTTCATGGGGATCTAGAAGAGGAGATCTACATGAAGCAACCTGAAGGCTTTATGGTGAAGGGTAAGAAATAACTGGCATGCAGGTTGAAGAAGTCTCTGTATGGGTTAAAAAAGTCACCAAGGATGTGGTATCAGAAATTTGATACCTATATACGGGGACTTAGCTTCACCAGAAGCAAGGAGGATCACTGCATTTATTTTAAATTAATTGTTGACCATGTTATTTATTTGGTCTTGTATGTGGATGATATGTTGTTGATTGGAAATGACAAAGAAATTATCCAAGATTTGAAGACCCAACTATTCTCCAAATTCGACATGAAGGATCTTGGTGTTGTAAACTATATTTTGGGCATGGAAATTAAGAGAGATCGGGCAAAGAGGAAGCTCTGGTTAAACCAGAGGAAGTATGTCGAGACTATATTGCAAAGGTTCAATATGAAGGATAGTAAACCAGTGAATGTTCCTATTCCTGTAGGTGTAAAGCTGTCTGTTGAATAGTGTCCCAAGACACAAGAAGAAGAGGAGTATATGTCCCATGTTCCATATGCAAGTGTAGTGGGTAGCCGAATGTATGCAATGATCTATACTAGACCATACATTTCACAATCAGTTGGAGTATTGAGCAGGTTTATGTCAAACCCAGGGAAGGACCATTAGATAGCAGTGAAGCGGGTTTTCAGATATTTACGTGGCACTAGTGATTATGGCTTGTGCTACCAGGGAATACCAGGATTGGAAATATTTTTGGACATTCATGGTTTTGTTGATGCAGACTGGGCTGGAGATCTGGACAAAAGAAGATCTACAAGTGGGTATGTGTTTAGCCTATTTGGAGGCACATTCATTTGGATGATTAAAAGACAATCTGTAGTGGCTCTTTCAACTACAGAGGCAGAATACATAGCAGCCACTCATGCAAGCAAGGAAGCAGTTTCATTGCAAAGATTGTGTTCAAGTATGGGGTTGGTACAGCAAGCTATAAGGATAGACTTTGATAGCCAAAGTGAAATTTTCTTGGCTAAGAACCTTGCTTACCATTCAAAGACAAAGCACATTGATGTTCAATATCACTTTGTTAGAGATATGGTTAAGGCTAAAAGGAAATTGCTGGTAAAGGTGGACACTTTGAAGAATGTTGCAGATGCATTGACGAATTCTATGAGCACTCAGAAGTTCTCTTGCTGTAGAGAAACAATGGGTGTTGAATAATTGGCCCAATGACTAAGAACTCCTATGGCCCCCTGTGGAAAGAAAAAAACAAGTGGGAGAATGTTGGGTATGTGTTATATTCTTTCCACGACTAGCCCCACGCACTGTACGTTGCGTCGGGCGCAGCAGGGGGGTCACAAGGTGGGGGAAACGCCCCGGCGAATTTTTTTTTTGGTATGCGATCCCACTCATAGGCGGACCCACCCATGTTTTTTTCATGATTTTTCACATGGTTATGGGGTAAGATGTTTTTCGGCCCCTGGTATTTTGTAGATCCGGTCAAGGGAACTACAGTTATGTTCTAATCCAGGGTTAATGGATTGGGGTTTATGTATTCTTCGACATGTATATATATGTGTTGTAACACTAAAAGGAATATAATGAAGAATCAAGCTGGTCATCCCAATTTGAGATCCGGGGGAAAATCTCTGTGTTTATCTGTTTTAGGTTTTATGTTCTCGCTATTGTTTATTTTCTCTTATAAGATTCGTGTGTAGATAAATTTTTTTTAGTGTTAAAACCTACAATCTTCATGTCAAGAATTTTTTTCCTAATAGCCAACATAAAATATTTCATATGGTCATCGACTGTCTGTGTAGAATCAAGGTCCAATTTGGGGAGAAACTTGTGAGGGTTTCTAGGCAGGGGATGTTGTATGCTAGGAACAATGAAAAAATCATGATCAAGTGACAAGACTAGATGATTTATTTTCTGATTTCCTTAGTTATTTCCAATGTTTCCTTGGTTGGTATCCATTCTTGGGGATCCCTTAGATTTCGATGGCTAAGAATATTCTTCTTCACTAGGATTCTACAAAAGAAGAAAATGACCTCAGTGGGGAAGGAGGAGAACCAAAACCTCTAAAAAGGGTAGGTTATCTAGATTCACCAAAGGGTAACTAAGATGCATACTAATTAAGATCAGTCATCATAACATTCAAAATATAGTGAAATATATCATTGAAGGAAGTGTGAGTTTGACAGATGTTTGCATGGGGATCCAGTACTATGGCCTCTTGTAATTCAAGATCAAGAGTAACTAGGTGTTGATATAATATTCTTTCAATAGACCTAGTTTGTTCTGATTTCTCCTTATCTCTAAAGAGAAGTTAATGAAATATTTTGAAAACTTCACCAATATCAGATTGAACATGTGATTGGGTTGGATTCATAGCATCATTAAGTGTTTGTTAAGGTTGAGGATGAGAACTATCATAAGTCTCAGCAAGTGGAGGGTGTATGTGACTTCTTGTGAAAATCATGGGGACTTAACATTTTGACGCTTATGGCTACCATTTTCCATTTAAATTCGAGTATTCCCTCCTTCTGGCACAATTTTTTTTGACGTGGATTTTGTGACCTTTGTCAAAAAGTGAGAAGTAACCCCGAAAGAATCTCTTTAAATATCCCAAGTTGTTGGAATGGTCACTATTGATGGGTTTTAAGGCTTCGTTAGCCTTTGGATCCGCCCTCTTGCTCGAAGAGAATGAGCGGAAAAAAAATCCTAACCTATATTATATATGTAATACCTAAGCTATTGTTAATATACCTAATACTATAAGTTAATAAATAATAAAATTAACCTACAAGTTAACTAATATATTTATGAAGACAATATAAATTATTAATGATATATATAAAATTATCAGTTGAAGAAATACTATACAAAAATCAAATTATTGTCACTGGTAAAATATAACAAATTCCATACAAATAATATCATAAATATAATACAACAAGAAGAAGACTATAAGGTAATGTATCTAGCTCAAAATATAGACTATAATTATTTATGTAAGAATATTTATGAAATGAGATATAATTTTAATTTATATATGTAACTATAAATTAAAATTAAAACTAATTCTTAATGCGAATGATAAAATTTAAGTAACTACAAAAATACAAGTTCATTATCCCTTTAAATGAACATAGATCAAATTGTGTTTATTTTAAGAATTAGTATCAAGAATAAATGCAGAAAACTACTCGATGCATTCTAATTCCTACTTCTCGGCCTAGGTGTACATAAAGGGGTAACTGGAGAAATCTATTTAAACTTAACGTATTTTAATCATTACTTTATGAATCAAACCAATAAACCAATAATCAAAATAATGATATAGATAAGAAATCATTAGAATAGAAAAAATAATTTGATTCACATATAGAAGATGACATTTCTCTATAATCTAAATTTATGGAATAAAATCATAGCAATATAAATGAGATGAATGGCTAGATCAACTATCAATCTTAGGACAGATGCCAGTACATAGTGATATTGATCGAGTGTGAAGAAATACAAAAGGATCTAATTGATATTAGAAAAGAAACGAAATAAACATTTTTGGTTGTTTATGGATTCAAATCATGAAAGAAACAAGCTACTATCTACTAAATATTAAGAATTGAAATCATACAAACCTACAAGATGATAAAAGAAAATGACTATGAAAAATTTAAGCAAGAATAAGTATATTTGACTAAATTGTTAAACCATTATTTAATAATTATTTCAAATTCACGTTTTTCTTAATTCCCACAAAATGATTAATAAATAATTTTTATTTTATTATTGCTTCATCCATTTTCGAAATAACAATATTTGACAATTTTGAATATCTTTTCCCTCTCCAAAAAATAAAATAAAGTATTCTCACTCGCTATATTTTGATTTAGTGAATAATATTTTATTGATTTCTATTGGTGAGGTAAATCCCCTCTGTGGACAAAGGAGATCCCACTAGCCCTAGGGTGGGTCTAACCACAAACAAGACAAGCTATAATATGGATTCCTAGTTAACGAATGGAAAAAGATTTGATAGATGACTTACTGAAGGTCCTGCGATGTTGTTATCTTCGAAAAGAGTGGCTGCCTCTCGCTCCTAGTTTGACAGATCACAGTCCGATCACTTTCACGCTCGGACAACTACACACACACAAGAAACAACGATAATACACAACATACTAATTCACATTCATAAATATTAGTCAGTCGAAGAGGACTAAATCAATTGCATTAAATAATCAACATAACACAATGATGGAACCAACACTATAGTGGAGTATATTAATAAATGAAAGGAAGAGTACAACCAAGCTTCGACGTTGCGGTCTCCTCCAACAGGGTTCAAGCGAAGCTCATCTCACAAAGGCTCGTCAGGAATTCGGACGAGGCTCTCTCTATGGAGTTCTCCTTGGTTCTACCTTCTCAATGGAAATTACTCATCTATAGTATTCTTCTCCAAGTTCAGCTCCTTGAGTATATGTTCAGCTAGCTTTCATAAAGGGAGAAGGCCTGTTTTTATAAAGGGAGAAGGAGAGGTTAGGATCCCTATAATTATGAAAGGGAGGCCTATCTTTAAGGAGTGTTCCATGGGAGGTGGAAACCACTACCTAAAGTGGGAGATCTGTGGCTAATCAACTTAACCACTTCTAGTGACTCATCCCTGAGGTGGTTAGAAGGAAACAAACTTCTCTATTTTTTAAAAAACATTCCCAAAATAGCTTGGCGCGGGCACTGCACTGAGATAGAATGCCAAGTGGCATGGGCTCGAGTGAAAATCTTCCACATTGGTGCTAGGGGTGAACTGAAAACCCGCGCCAAGGCGAAAACATAGGTTTTGTGTGATTTTTGAGGAAATTTACAACAGGAGAAATTATGTCCTTATGTAGAAGGATGCAAAAAAGGTGTTTGAAAAGTATGACACTGCTCACAAATTACGAGAATGACCCTCCAATATGTGGGGTGAGGAATTGCAAGGACGGTGAAAAAATTTTGTGTAACAGATGTCCCATAAAGCATGAGGTCAGAGAGAGAGGGAGGGGTGAAATGATTTATGAGAACGTGTTCAACCCAAACACTGCTGTCAGAAAACTTGCAAGTACAAATACAACTGATATCGTTGATACATGACATGTGGCATGGATGTAGCCATCCATAATAGAGTATATTAAAAGTGAGACCTGAGGTATGGACACAGCCAACCTGCAATAAGGATCAACAAAGAGACTTACATATGGTCACAACCATCCAATCAGAAGAGTCATGTAATAAATCATAGTAATCCACAAAGAACTCGCAGCTTGGATTTCATCAGAAAAAACCCAGGGTCTTGCGCTCCATCTTGACCTGAACAAAGTAAAAATTAGAGCATGCGAATATGTGAGCTAAAGTCGGACATGAAAGAAAAACGTCTGATTACCAGACAATGATGAAAGCCATTGACAGACATGAGAGAAACCACCAATAATTACAATGTCTCTAAAGGTACCAAAGGTACAATCCATAGAATGTGAACTATGCTCTGACGTTGAACACCCATAGAGTCAGTCGATCGAAGGCCATTGATGTGAAGCTTACGTCGAATGCGAAGAACCTGCCATTGAGGCATGCAGGTCCAAGGTACCAAAAAGGAATCTCTATATCAGATTCCTGGATGATGAGATGAAGTTGACAGGAAGTGACCTAATCGAAGGTGGGCCATAATGTTTCCCACATCATCGATACGAGACAGAGGAACATGATATTTTTGAATCAGTACCAACAGAGAATTAGAGGGATGTTGAAAACTTCAGAAGAAAAATTCTCTTGAACATATCGGTGGCACGACACTAGATTTGGCAGTATTTGACATCAAGGGATCTAAGGTCATGGAAACATGGCAAAGAGCAGATGATAGGTCAAAATAGATTACCCAAACCCATGGAGGCAAACAAATAACAAGGTGAGATGTTCCCAACCCGACACAAATGCAGACAAGTGCCATTTTCAAGAGCGACATACTACGAACACGACTATAATTTGGTTCCATTTCCCCCCACCATTTTTTGGCGAGTACCCCAATTATTTTTGAAAACAAGCTTGAAGGGGATATCATATGCTTGTGATGTAATTTTTCCCTTTGGACAAATCCAACCTAGTACATTTTATGAGCCCTAGGAAGGAGGAACTTGAGTAACGTCATAATGACAGAGTCCGATGTCATTAGTTTTTTAACAAGTCTGACAAAGGGAGAACATGACATATTTTCATGTTTAGAGAATTTGAAAATAAATCGGAAAATAAAACTCTAGAAAGGCCCTTTTCGTAAATAGTCTCTCAGATCCAAAAAGGTAGAAAACATCATCTGAGAGAACCTCTTAGTCGTGATAGGCTAAGGTATTCATTTTTCATAAATAATCTATCCCAACCCAAAAAAGGGGTAAATGTATACTAGGTAGATATCGTTTCGCAGCCATTTAACGAGTTCAAAACGACAAGCGTCTCGACAATATTTTCAGTTTTAGAGAGTCAGAAAAGAGCTGAAAGATGACTCCAGTATTGAATTTTTCGTGTTTTTACCAAGTCCAAAAAAGTATAAAATATGACTCGTTACTTCATCATAACCATGTGAAAAACCTATTGCTGCACAAGAGACACGTGTAAACCCCATTTCTCGAAAATAATATGATAAAATAATCGACAAATATGTTTTAAAACCTAATTTAAGATCTTGAAAAGTTATAGAATGCCATAAGTGGTAAAAATTATTTACTTTTCACTTTTACCTCTTTGTGGAGCAACATTGACCCATTGTGCTTTGCGATCTAGCAGCGACGATTGCGAGTGATCCAGTGAACCGATATTGATTCTGTTAGTCTTAGGTAAGAGCTGACACCATTTCCCATCCTTTAAGCTAAATTTCATTCCCTACACATGCCATTTTGATTTCCTAGGAGGGGATTTATCAAAACTAGGGCACCGCAGTTGGCGCGAGTTTCGGGCATGGACTCGCACCATTCGCCCACTTTTTACATAAAGGGCGCGCCCATTGGCACGACTATTGGCGAAACAGTCGCACCAACCATGCAACCTAAAAATCCGCATCAATTTAAGGAAAATGCAGTCATTTGTTTACAAATTTCAATGCCCAAGTAGACTAACAATGATCATATGAACAATGTGTGCAGGTACCAAACAGAAAGATGGTGATTGAGTGGAAATAGAGAGAGCATAGTGAGGAATATGAACTTTCCATGAAGAATGACTGATGCATGGACACCCTCGGAGATTGTGGGCTAAAGAAATTCTTCCTAACACCGTGCCTCTGGGCTCAGCCAGAATTGCTTTAGTATTTGATAAGCATCTGGGATGAGGACCAAGAAAAGTTCGTGCTTCGAGATCAGGAACTTGAAATTGAAGTTTCTGATGTCTATTTTATCACAAGATTGTCGTGCAGGGGTGTAGTCCCTATTATGATTGGTACCCCTCCTACCATGGATAGCATGGGGATGGTGATTGACAGGGTGTGCCGAGGTGCATGAAAAGGATCAGAGAGTGGAAAGGTTGACATCCAAACCATCCCAGATCTAGCACTAAAAGTAGTGCTACACACTATCACGTGGGCTGCAGGATCGCAAGCGATGCATGAGGCCACAAAAACACAACTTCTTCTTGTCGTTGATTGCCTGACCTTGAATATCTAGAACTAGGAAGAGGCCGTGACTATTAATATAAAGTGGCAACTAAACAAGTGAAAGAAGACCAAACTGAAGCAGTTTGGGTATGGATCAATTTTGGTATCATTATTATTGGAACAACTATCGATATTCCAATGTCAGGAGGTCATTGCCCTGGTGCCAGCACCAAGAGA
The DNA here is from genome assembly GCA_034641835.2 of Pinus albicaulis. NCBI lineage: Eukaryota > Viridiplantae > Streptophyta > Pinopsida > Pinales > Pinaceae > Pinus > Pinus albicaulis. Next base: position 1,308,944,950 of record CM076578.1, on the reverse strand, counting down.
ACCACAGATGGCCTAATGGGATGCGTTGATGCCCAGAGCAGGGGGAAACCAATAGATGTCTTGAAGGCTGGAATTCTTCGATTGGATCCCCCAACAACTGATTGTCATGGAGGACTGGCCTTATTCTGGCACAGACTTCACCGGTGATCTAGACCTCCCACTTCTAGAGGGAGAGATTGGGACGAAGAGCTAGGTGAGACTCACATTTTATTTTCATGATATTATGATTTTTTGGTATATATGCATGTTCTTACAGTTAATATTATATGTATGAAAATTTTGGCCTAGAGAGACCTGCAGGTATGTTGCCGATATCGAGGTGAACTCCTCATGATTTCGATCCTCATGGTGATGGCAGCAAAGAGGAGATAGTACAAAATCTGGAGGGGATCGCCCATGGGATTATGGGCTATGCTCACTTTGATGACGTTCCTCAGGCCTATTAGAGGCATACCATAGGGGTGTCGAGTCGTATCCACCGCTATCTGAGGCGATTGATACGAGCGGTGACGTGTTATCATGAGCACCACGTTGATTAGGCACCTAGGGTTTTATTTCCGCACAGTTTGAGAGACATGTTGTCTCGAGATGTAACAGGAACATACATATATATTTTTTGGGTTTTTATGATTCACACGTTGCAAAAAATTGATATATATATATATATATACATCTATTTTCTTCATGGGTCTATTTACATATGATGATGTTTTATAAATTGCGCAAATGTCTATCTAGCACAATGTTAGCTATTGCATGAGTTAATGTATTCATTCATCTTGGTATATGTTGATATGTGATGAAATAAAAATGTCTTTCAAGCAAACAAATATGCAAATACAATCTCAAAAAGCATGGGTTTTGAACCGAATAATGACCATTAAGTTGAAGAACAACAAGCTGTGAATCTAGATTTACAAGAAATGCGCATATGTCGAGGTTAACTGCCTCGATTAATAGTTCCAAAATGCAACTATGTTTAGCGACATTTTTTATAGTTGGTCATAGACAAATACCTTGTAGGTTAATCAACTCACCAACAGGATCATAAATTACCCAAGCTGCCGAAGACAAGTTCCTGGTACTGCGGGAAGCACCATTTGCGAAACCGACATAAGGGATAATAGACATTTTCATAACAAGCAAGACCTAATAAGCAAAAAAAATCTTACAAAGCACATCAAACCAAAGCATTCACAAAAATGAAAAAATCACATATGTACACATATCATGCATGAAGGACTCAAGCATAATACTTTTTCAGGTACAACCCATTTTTGGGATGTGCTAAGGGATAACCTTCATAATCAATAAGCACATAAGCCCCATTCTGTAACACACATTTGAAAATGTAGGGCCCATTCCACATGGGTTGGAATTTACCTGCCCCCAGCTTGTCATAAGCTTGGTCATATAGGAGAATGAGGTCACCTTCGATAAAATAACGACGGGAAACTGTTTGGTCAAAATGAGCTTTGACTCGCTTCTTTTGTGCTTCGATGACCAAAGTAGCTAAGCGACGAGTTTCATCCAATCTCTCTAAGTAGAGGAGACACATTTAATTGGAAGAGTAGCTTCCAGATTGTACATCAATTGAAACGGGGTGAATCCGGTTGCACTCTTAGTCGACGATCGGTAAGCCCATATAGCTAAAAACAACATGAGATTCCAATTTGATTTATGAATCCCAATTGTTTGTTGTAGCATTGTAACAAGAACTTTGTTTAGGGCTTCAACCTGGCCATTAGCTTGAGGGTAATATGGCATTGAGCTATCGTGATGTAGACCCAACTTAGATGTCAGCTCTGCCATCATATAGTCCTGAAAATATGAACCATGATCAGTAACGATGGCTTGAGGGACATCAAACCAAGTAATAACATGATTCAATATGAAGTGTGCTATTTTCTTACCATCCATAGCCAGTGTAGGCATTGCTTCGGCTCATTTTTTAAATAATCGACGGCGACAATAATATAGGCATGCCCCCTGGCCAAGCGAGGGTTACACGTCATAAAATTGATGCCCCGTTTAGCAAAAGGACCAATGGTAATGACAGGGTGTAAAGGAACAGGTGAAACATGCATCTTGCATTTATATATCTCACATGCATGACATTTGCATACTGCGACAATGTAGTCTTTAAAGATGGAGGGCTAGAAATAGCCAGCACGAAGGATCTTTTGTGTGGTGGCATAACCAGACATGTGACCACCACACGCGCCACTGTGGCAATCATTTAAAACTTTCTCGGCTTCCACGAGGGTCAGACATCGACGGAGTACAGAATCAACCCCGACATGATAGAGCGTATCTATGATAATATGATAAGGTTGTGACTGATGCCGAATACGGCGTCAGGCATCTTTCGTCAACTTAGACCTAAAAGTAGAAGTCTAGAGATACACGATGATATCACCGTACCATGGATCGAGGGTGATAATCAAGAAAAGAGTTTCATCTGAAATATGATCCTCGAAATAAGGAGCAGAGTCAGCGGGGATAGAATAAATCAGATCAGCAAAAACGATTTATTTCTTCAATTCGGTGGTAGTAAATTACAAATCAAACTCTTAAAGGATAATGATCCACTTCGATTATTTCCCCCCCAGAAACTGTCGAGACAGAATATAGGTCATGGGGTTACAATCATAAATCACGGTTACCGTGCATTAAATGATATAATGACGAAAACACTGGACGGCCCGAACTGCAGCCAGCGCTAACTTCTTGACATGTACATGACATGTTTTAGGGTCGAGAAGGTTTCGAGAAAAGTAGTAAATGAAGTGTATTTATGAAAACAAATCCCACATGTGCATATTCGATAAGGTTAGCCCTAAAGAAAAGTGGACACCGTTGGAAGGCTATAAATACAAGTAGCCTCTACATCATTTCAAAATCATCATGAGACACTCTTCTATCTTGGTTTTTGGCTCACAAAGGTTTTAGGGTCATCTGCAAAGGTACATATTCTTTCTAAGGTCAGACTGTAGGGTTTGAACCTTTGATCTCAGCTTTAGGGTTTTGGGTCTCAATCGTTGGAATAATATAGGAATAATTTGACCACACTCACTCACATAGAAGCTAATCTGTGTGACTAGAGCCTTCCAGTTGTACAAAAAACTATCAATCCATGTGACTCGTAGTTAGGGTTTCTGAATTTCAGTTGCACACTGCAGTGGCTCACTTGTAGGATCAAGAGAGTGACTGGAAGCTTCTTAGTCACATCCATGACTACTCCTCTATGTGACCAATACCTAAATGACTTAATTTCATTTTTCCAAATATTTCTCTCAGTGAACTTAGTGTCGATAGTTGATAAAAAACAATGACATTTCATCACAGACTTCAGAATCAAGATTTTGAGTATAAGCATTATTGGGTTCATTTCATGGATATTGTGTAGTTGTTTTTGATGAATAGTTGTATGGATGAAGAAATGGATCATTACACTGTATTTTTCTGAATCATTTGATGAGAATCTAATATGAAGAATAATTTGTAAGGGTTTTCACCATAGTGGGTTTTTCCCTCATCTCCGACCAATCGTGGTGTCTTTATGTGTGATTTTTTTTCTTCTCAATCGTTCCTTTATGTTCCAATGCATTGATGATCATGATATTTTTCTTTATACATAGCTGCATATGCTTATAAATAATGATTTAAATATGAATAATGTTATGATATTATGGGGTGAATGTAATGTGTTAATGAAGAAATGTAATTCTCAAATCAATGAACAAAATAGCCCTAATAAAAAATTAGCATGGGATCAGAGCTTGGTTGAAGAAAATTCATTAATATCACCCCTATGATGACACCATTGGAGGATGCAAGAAAGGTGACGCAACAAAACTGAAATTCAGCCCCAAGGAGAGATGGTCAACTGTAAACGTGGTCCTACCAGCATTTTCCTAGTCACCACCGTTCTTTGAATCCACGTGGCCTACTTTCTCTTTTTTTTTTAATTTATTTATCAATTTCAAAGAAATTGAAAAATAAATATTTTCACAACTTCCAAACGTTAAATTCTATCACACGGCTTATATATATTATCTCCGAACTTTATAACCAATGTTTAACTTTCAAAAATTTGTGTTAATACTCCACGCTTTTTAGAAAAATGACTTATAATAAACCCTTAGCTCTGGACCCCACCTCTATGATCAATTGACCAATCAAACGCATGCACCGTACCTCATTTATCGTTCGCGCACCTTGTTTATCATTCGCGCATCTACGGCAAGCGACCACCGTCTGATGGCCCTTTCCCAGATCAACAACTCTCGGCAATATCACTCGACATCCTAGTACGAATGTTAACGTGCGATGGCGCACTTTAAACGGTAGTTTTCTGGGGGTCCATCTTGCCACGCGTCAAAAGGTCTATGGAATCGCTCCACAACCAGAAAATACCGCTTATACACCAAAAGCGGTGCGATATGGGCAATCCTCCTTTGTAAATCCACTTGCGGGTTTGGTACAGTGCTTGACCACGAGTGTACGTCTAGTTTGCACTATTATTTTATCCACTCCATTTGTTAGCTTAGGTTCTGAACTTCAATTAACAATAAATGAATTCATCTCTTTATTAAGCGGCTTCACCATTATACCCGGACCTCACCTACACACGAGATTTCTTCACAGGGTTTATCTAAACTATTACAGGGGAATAGACAGACAAATGCGGACTTACACAACTCCCACATTCAACGATTCCACACGGAACTAGTGCACAATCGTCTCACAATTAAACAATTTCTTCACAATTAATGGTTCGAGAAAATACAATGGCCAACGAGCACGGAAATTATTTAACTGGAAACAATTGTTAACACAGAGACTTTATTTCAGAAAACTCCTCTCCTTTTCTCCTCCTCTTTTCTAATGCATCCGAGGGATTACATTTATATACATAAACATATGACTCTTCAGTTCCTCTGCGAGGACCGTTTTAGAAATCAAAGGTCTAATTACAACTTATTCCAAGAACTGAACTAACAGCTAGATCGAACCTAACTGTTCTACTTCTACAAACTCTAACTAATCTAAATAATACAATCAGCAGAGGTATTGACACCTAGTTGTTACAATTCAAGTGATTTCGAACCCTCGTAGCCACAACATGTGGACAAAACCTCCTACATTGTTGGCTAATGTCTAATTCCCCCGCATCAGACTCCCGAGGGAAATTTTCTTCATGGGCTCCTGTCCATGAGCTCTTCCACTGATCTACCTATCTTCTGCAACACTTCTTCAGTCATCCAAGTGGCATCTTCCTCTGGCTTGTCCTTCCATTCGATCAAGTACTGAAAGTACTCTTTTCCTCTAGTCTTCCTGGATAGTCTTTTGTCCAATATCTTCTCTAGTTGCAATGGTTAAGCAGGAGGTAGCTGCTCCTTCCACTCAATCTGTCCCTTGTCTGCTATTCTTTCTTCTGCACCATCATCTTCATACTTGTACAAATCTGCAACATTAAAAACGGGAGATATTCCAACATTAGGAGGTAATTCAATCTCATAAGCATTTGCAGAAAACTTTCTAAGTATCTTGCATGGCCCAATATTTTTGAACTTCAATTTGTTGTACTGCTTCTTTGGGAATCTCTCCTTTCTCAGGTGTGCCAAAACTAGATCTCCTACTTCAAAATGAACTTCCTTTCTGATCAAGTCTTCTATGCTTTTGTATCTGATGCTACTGCCTTGTAGTTGTTGTTTCACTTGTTCATGTATGGACTGGATCTCTAAAGAAAATTCCTCATCATCTGCACTCCTTAGCTCTGACTTTCCCATATTTCTTAACTCTGATATTCCTCTGGGGTGCATTCCATAAACAATATGAAATGGACTCTACCCTGTGCTCCTGTTTGGTGAGTCATTATATGCATATTCTTCCTAAAGTAAAATATGATCCCACTGCTTGGGATGTTCTCCTGCAAGACTTCTTAACAAATTTCCCAGACTCCTATTCACTACCTCAGTTTGTCCATCCGTCTAGGGATGATAAGCTGAGCTGAAACTCGGGTTGGTACCAATTTTATTCCACAGTGTCCTCCAAAAGTGACCCACAAATCTAGTGTCTCTGTCGGAAACAATACTTTTGGGAAACCCATGCAATCTAACAACTTCCTTGAAAAACAAGTTAGCAACATGGGTGGCATCACTAGTTTTATAGCATGGAATAAAATGTGCCATTTTGGAGAATCTATCCACCACAACAAAGACTGCATCATTCCCTCTCTGAGTCTTGGGTAATCCTAGAACAAAATCCATACTCATCATGTCCCAAGGCCTGTATAGAATAGGAAAGGGAGTGTACAATCCTACATTTTGGCTCCTTCCTTTAGCATATTGACAGATATTGCAATTATTCACAAACTTATCTACTTCTGTTCTCATCCTGGGCCAGAAATAGAAGTGACTCAGCTGCTCATAAGTCTTATCAGTACCAAAGTGTCCAGCAAGTCCACCACTATGCTTCTCTTTGATCAAATTTTCCCTCATGGAACATTTTGGTACACACAGTTGGCTTCTTCTGAATAACAAGTCCTCCTGTAGGAAATAATCCAGCTGTTGGCTTCTATTTGTTAAAACAGGGTTACTACATGCCTCAAATGCTTCTTTAAAATTTGGATCTATTTTATACAATTATTTCAGGAAATCAAATCCTACAACTTCAAAATTTGTTTCTTGAACAAGCATGTGCCTCCTACTCAAAGCATCAGCTACTTTATTGGCTTGGCCACTTATATGTTTCAAAACAAAATTAAAACCTTGGAGATACTCAACCCATTTAGCGTTCTTATGTTTCAACTTGGGCTGCTGTACAATATACTAAAAAGCATGATTGTCAGAATACAATACAAATTCCCTGGACATCAAGTAATGTCTCCATTTCTTCAGTGCCTAAACAATTGCATAGAATTCCTTCTCATAAGAGGAATACTTTCTTTTGGCGTCATTTAGCTTCTCACTAAAATAGGCTATAGGCCTATCATCCTGACTCAACACAGCTCCAATGGCCTCTCCACTGGCATCACATTTTACTTGAAATGGTTTTGTAAAATCAGGCAGAATCAAAATAGGCTTCTCCGTTATCTTTTGCTTCAACACTTTAAAGTTTCTTTCTGCTTCAGAAGTCCACTTAAATGGTTGTTTCCTCTTCTTTATTGTCTCAATTATGGGTACATTAATATTACTAAATTTTCTTATAAACTTTCTCTAAAAACTAGAAAGTCCATGGAAACTTCTTACCTCAAAAACATTCCTGGGTGAAGGGCACTCCACAATTGCCTTAACCTTTTCTGGGTCCATCTTCAATCCTTGTGCAGAAACAACAAACCCCAAATACACCAACTCTTCCTTCATGAATGATAATTTATTCAAATTTATCAGCAGTTTCTCTTGGTGCAGCTTCTTTAAGACATGATTAAGATGCCTTGAATGTTCTTCTTTAGTTCTGTTGAAAACTAATATATCATCCAGATACACAATCAAAAATTTGCCAATGAATTCTTTCAATACTTCATTCATAAGTCTCATGAAAGTGCTAGGTGCATTTGACAACCCAAAAGGAATTACCATCCATTCATATAATCCTTCATTTGTTTTAAAGGCAGTTTTCCACTCATCACCCTCTCTTATTCTAATATGATGGTATCCACTCTTCAAATCTATCTTCGAAAAATATTTAGCATCACTCGAATAGTCCATCAAATCCTCAACTCTAGGCAAAGGAAATATGTACCTGATTGTGATCTTATTGATTGCTCTGGAATCAGTACACATCCTCCAGCCTCCATCTTTCTTTGGGCTCAATACTGATGGTACTGCAAATGGACTCAAACTTTCTCTAATCAGCCCCTTGTCCACCAACTCCTGTACTTGTCTCTTGATTTCCTCATTTTCCTTGGGAGTCATTCTGTAGGCTGCCTTATTTGGAAGATTTGAACCAGGGATAAAATTTATCTGATGACTGATCTTCCTCACAGGTGGCATCTCATCAAGTAAATCATCCACAATAATGTCACAGTAATTGTCTAACATCTCTTGGATTTCTACTGGAAAATTAGAAACTTTTGTAGAAGTAAGAACTACCTTAGGTTTGCAAACTAAAGAAAAAATTACCTCTTCTTCTTCTATCTGCTGCAGATATTCTTTCCCACTCAGCAACAAGGTATTTGGATCAATCACTCTGCTGGATGGCTCTCCTTCTTCCATGGGTATCAATGTATGATGTACCCCATCCTTGAAGAAATTATAAGTGTTCTTCTTGCCATCATGCACTGCTGCTCTGTCAAACTACCAAGGTCTACCCAGCAGTATATGACACACATCCATGGGCATTACATCACACAAGACCTTATCTTTATATTTTCCCATTTGCATCTCTATCTCACACTGCTCTTTTACAATGAGTTGGTGCCCTTTATGCAGCCAGGACACCCTGTAGGGAGTTGGATGCTCCCTTGTATTCACCTTCAACTTTTCTATCACCTCAGTGGAAACCATATTGTCTGTGCTGCCACTATCAATGACTAGCTAGCAGCATTTCCCTTGGACTTTGCATATGCTCCTAAAAAAAGTCTTCCTTTGTGCAGGCTCAGTGACCTCTTTGGCTTGCTTCAACAGGACCTTATTTACCACCAATGATTCTCCCCTCTCTAGAATAATTTATTCTTCAATTTCAGCCTCTTCTCCAGCCTGGGCAACAACAGCATTTCTTGGACCACCACCCACATTCTCTGGACACTCATAGTGCTTATGTCCCACTTGCTAACATCTATAACACCTCAACTCTCTACCTCTGCCTCCGTCTCTGCCTCCTCTTCCTCTTCCTCTGTAAGAACCCCTTCTGCCCCTTACATCATCCTCTGTAGATGCATTCTGAGGTGAGCCACTGTTAGCTCCATCCATGGGTGTAGTAGGCTTTCCTATACCACCCTGACTTCCCTTTCCCCGGAAAGTACCTCTCTTCTTGGAAGATTTTTTCCTCAAGAGTTTCTCTTCTGCTTTCAAGGCCATCTGGTAGGCCTCTTCCACTATCTTAGGAGACAGGAGACCATTCACATATCTGGAAGTCTTCTCTGGTGTGTCTTGGAATTGTGCAACACTTATGCTTACTCTATAGAATTCCTGTGTGTATTCTTTTACTGTCAGTAACCTCTGTCTCAGGTTCTGCATTTGCTTATACAATGTCATATGATAATCACTAGGCAAGAATTTACCTTTTAATTTGGCCATCATTCTGGTCTAGCTCTTGATAGGTTGCTTGCCAACTCTCCTTCTTTCTCCCTGCACTCCATCCCACCAAAGTGCAGCATGTCCCTTCAGCTTTGTTACTGCAAACATGAACTTTTTATCCTCACTTATCTCTTCATAGTCGAAGCACTTGTTAATTTCATTTATCCAATCCACCAGTTCCTCTAGATTCAGTCCCCCTGCATAACTCGACACTTCAATTCTGGGCTTAATTGCAAACCCTAGAACAGTTCTAAGGAGCCTCATGTTAGGAGGAACTTCAACATTTTCTTCAGCTTCTTCTATTTTAGGTTCGCTGATGTCTTCAGGATCTCTGGGCTGTCTTCACTCCATGGCATCCATTCTGGCCTTGACCCTCTGCAACATCCCCAAAACCTCTGCGTTGGCAACAGGTCTCCTTCTACCAGCACCTCTACCAATTCATATTGCCATCTCAACAAAAACAACTTCAACAATAGCTTTGATACCACAAATGACGCAACAAAACTGAAAGTCAGCCCCAAAGAAATATGGTCAACTGTAGACGTAGTCCTGCCAACATTTTCCTAGTCAACCCCGTTCATTGAATCCACGTGGCCTACTTCATTCTTTTTTTAATTTATTTATCAATTTCAAAGAAATTGACAAATAAATATTTTCACAACTTCTGAACGTTAAATTCTATCTCTTGGCTTATATATATTATCTCCAAACTTTATAACCAATTTTTAACTTTCAAAACTTTGTGTTAATACTCCACGCTTTTTAAACAAATGTCTTATAATAAAAATTTAGCTCTGGACCCCACCTCTACAATCATTTGACCAATCAAACGCAAGCACCGTACCTCATTTATCGTTCGCGCATCTACGGCAAGCGACCACCGTCCGATGGCCCTTTCCCAGATCAACGGATCTCGACAATATCTCTCAGCATCCTGGTACGAATGTTAACGTGCGATGGCGCACAACGGTGGTTTTTTGGGGGTCCACCTCGCCACGCGTCAACAGGTCTATGGAATCGCTCCACAACCAGAAACTACCGCTTATACACCAAAATTGGTGTGATATGGGCAATCCGCCTTTGTAAATCCACTCGCGGGTTTGGTACAATGATTGACCATGGGTGTACGTCTGGTTTGCACTATTCTTTTATCCACTCCATTTGTTAACTCAGGTTCTGAACTTCAATTAACAATAAATGAATTCATCTCTTTATTAAGCAGCTTCACCATTATACCCAGACCTCGCCTACACATGGGATTTCTTCACAGGGTTTATCCAAACTATTACAAGGGAATAGACAGAGAAATGCGGACTTAAACAACTCCCACAGTCAATGATTCCACACAGAACCAGTGCACAATCATCTCACAATTAAACAATTTCTTCACAATTAATGGTTCGAGAAAATACAATGGCCAACGAGCACGGAAATTATTTAACTGGAAACAATTTTTAACACAGAGACTTTATTTCAGAATACTCCTCTCCTTTTCTCCTCCTCTTTTCTAATACATCCGAGGGATTACATTTATATAAATAAACATATGACTCTTTGGTTCCTCTGCGAGGACTGTTTTAGAAATCAAAGGTCTAATTAAAACTTATTCCAAGAACTGAACTGACATCTGGATCGAACCTAACTGTTCGACTTCTAAAAAATCTAACTAATATAAATAATACAGTCAGTTGAGGTATTGACACCTAGTTGTTACAATTCAAGTGATTTCGAACCCTCGTAGCCACAACATGTGGACAAAACCTCCTACATTGTTGGCTAGTGTCTAATGCCCCTGCATCAAAAGGATGGAGGATACCTAAAATAATTATATTGTTTGAAGGAAAACCTAGGCAATTTGTGTATTAGGGTTTGATGGATATTATGTGGTTAGGGTTTGAGAGAAACCCTAGCATGGTCCAAGTAAAGATGCTCAAGAACTTCTGAAATATTTGATGAAGCCCAAGATGGGATACTCTCTATTAGTTTAGGTTATTCATAGAGTTGGTTGAAATAGTGAAGGAAACACTGTTGTATGTTCAATGGACAGTGATGGATCTTGAAGGTTGGCTCAAGAGGAATATGATCACCTCTCATTAAAGATAATTACTTTTCGATTTATGATGCTTCTCTATGTATTTAATTTTTCTTAGACTTATATATATATCATTTTTATTACTACTTATGCTTCTTGCATATATATTTGAGTATTTGGATGTTTCTAACCTCTTGATGAGTTGTGATAAGTGGATCCTTCTTCAGGATCATTCCTATTGAAGGAAGAGAAGAACTAGTGTTGGAAAAGGTAAAGAAACACCTAGCAAAAAAGTGACAATGTGCTACAAGCTGCCTATGTAAAATAATAAGGTGTATGGGTATTTTAATACTACGATGTATTCATGTTATATGAATAGAAATACAATCCCTAAGGTCTGACGATAATGTTGACTTCTAAAATGGTGTATGAATGCATATGAAAGTGATTTGGATTCATGGTTCTTATAATAAAAGGGTGCACTTGGTAGTACACAAGTATATTACCTTTTAGACATAATGAACTTCTTGATTCTATGAAGCTACGTGTAGATATCGATCTTTCATATAGTGGATGAGTATCTTGATCCCATAAAGAAGGAAAACACCTTGATTCTAGTAGATGATAACTTGACATTATTGATATTGTTTGTGGAAAGTATAGTAGCCATGATGATAAAAGTGTAACAATGAGCTTGATATCCAATAAATCTTGTTGACCATGGTTATGTTTTGACATGCCTAGTAAATATGGAATATGGTAAATCTGAATTCCCTAACTTGATTGAGTTATAAGTAATGTTGCAGTATACTCCTATTAAGATATCTGACACTAAACCTTGATGAAATATTGATGCCATGCTGCCATGATATGATCATGATGAATATATGATATATTCTAAATTTATGATCTAACATATTTGTTGATGCATGATAACATTACAAACATGTTGATGACATGAATGAATATGACTGAAGTGGATTCCCATTCAGAGGGAGAATATATCCATAAGATTTCTACTCCCATTATCATTTGAATTATATATTCTTTACTGTTGAAGTATGATTTATGGGAATGCATATACAAATATCTGACATTATTGATTTGCAACAAAGTTATGATCTCAGGAGACAATTTTCTCCCTTTCTCTTAGCCTTAGTTGCACAGAAGCAGGCTTACAGGTGTGAATGTTTCCTCTCATCAGCATGGAAGTAAGGTCAGGAGTGCGACTATAGTCTCCCAACTGAAAAAAGGAAGGCCTATGGGTGCAACTATGCCTACTCGATACAAAAATGAATTTTTGTGCATAAAATCAAATCTTCACCTGAAGGATGTCAACCCTAGAGACATGAAGAATAAAGCTTAAAGTTCTATGATAAGGGAATTTTGAATGTTCACTATAATATAAATATGTAGACTGAACTTGTGTTTGCAGGTGATCGAGATATGCATATAATTTAACCTTTGAATTTTTTGTTGTAAGAGTTTGACTAGATTTGACTGATTGATATAGATGATAAGTGTTTAGAGTTTTGACATGATAATGACTTAAAAATTTGACTTGATGATTGAGATATGTTCTCGTCTATAGATCTTGGTGTGAAAGGAAAATTTTGGATTTGAATCGATGATAAATAACTTTATTTGACAACTGATGGTTTGAATTGATAACAATTATATATGGGAATAGTTACTTTCAGTGACTAATATTGGTCTTTGATAATTGTCTTGTTTTTCCCTCCTTGTTCTTAACACAATGGTTGGATTATTGACAGTTGTGATTCAGTGTGAAGTAATATCACAATAAATGGATGGAACCTATTCTTAGTATATTCATTTACATCTAGTGACTTCTATTATCATCATGAGGATGGCATGATGAAGCTTGGTTTGATAATTATATGAAAACTTGTTGGCATGACAATAGAAGAAGTCATGACTTGATGATATATCTATCTCTCACCTAGTGTAAAGAATATGATACTTTGACATTGATGATTTTGATATCAGTTCTGATTGGGAATATAAAATTTGATAAGCTGACTTAGTTTACTTAAATTCACAATATTGATTGGTGTAATAATAAACATATTGGTTTGGAAAAGTGTTATGATTTCCGAAAGAATTGTATATGTATGCATTGACAATTATCTGGTGAAGCCAGGATGATGTGTTGATCCATGTTAGGTCCCTATATTACTAGTATAGTCCCTTATTGTTGTTAGTGTAACCCCCTTATTTTTATTATTTTACCCTTGTAACACCCATATTGTTATTATTTTGCCCTTAAATTATTATTTTTAGGTCGGCTAGGATTACATTGTGGCCCTACTAGGATTACATTATGGCCCCATGGACTCCTATATATAGAAAGGAGGTTTTGTAATTTGAATCATCCAAGAATTTCTTATTCATGTAATGTATTTGAGGTTGACCCCTCGAAGTGGCTTATTTATAAGGCATTGATATCTCTTTTCTTCTCTTTTTCGAGCTGGTTTCACAACATTTGGTATCATAGCTTTGAGATTCTAGGGTTTCGCTGCTCCAAACAAGTCAGTGTGACATTTTCTCTATAACGTTTTTTCTACGAAGGTTCAGAATCTGAAATTTTTAGTGTGAAGCCAAAATCCTGAGGAACATCATCAAAAAAATTCAGAGCTTGGTTGGCAATATTTTTGGAGATATGATCTGTGCAAGTTAGGTCATTGTGCAGGCTCCTAAATTTAACCTAAACAAGTCATCATGGTATTTGCGTAATAATTTCTTTTCTACGAAGGTTAAGAAGCTGAATTTTTAGAGTGTGAAGACACAATCCCGAGGAACATCTTCAAAAAAATTCAGATATTGATTCACAATATTTTTGGAGATATCATCTATGGAAGTTAGGGCTTTTTTAGGCTTCTGAATTTCATCTCAAAGAGGTGATCATGGGAAAATATTCATAGCTCTCTCTCTGAGCATCGGATTGGAATGATGTAAAAAGTGGACGCAAGTGCACAGACTGTCATTTTCGGTCTATCAATTTCAGAGCCAAAGGAGGAAACAGTGACATGTGGCAAGTCGTACAAGTTCTCTTTACTGAACCAGTCCAAAATTGGGTCATTGTGGGAGATTGGACATAAATTGGCCTTGAATAATCCAAATCAGATCAAACCTGTAGCATTTGAAATAAGTTTCAGAGGGTTACTACAGGGATGAATTTTATATATTTAGGATCCACAATTATAGAGATAATTCAATTTCAATATTGATCTCCTCAAAAGCAAGTAAAAGGTGTGTATTTTTTTTTTTTCCGAATTGCATAAGTCTTTTTTGAAGAATCAAATTGAATTGATTACAAGGGCATATTGTAGAATAGATATTAGTATTGGATTCTAAAATGGCACCTAAAAAGAATTCAACACCCATTAAGCCTTTATAAAGCTCTACTATGACTCATGAAGACGAAGAATGACAACATAACATATCAAAATTACAAGATAAAGTGCAACAACTTTCGCTCTCGCAAAGAGCAACAAAAGATGACATGGAAGTTTTGAAGAAAGGTGTGGAAACTAAGATGGATGGTTTGAAGAAAGGGATATAATCTAAGATGGATGGTTTGAAGAATGACATGGAATCTAAGATAGGTGGCATGGAAGCTGGCATGGAATCTAAAATGGAAAACATGAAGAATGATCTAAAAGAAGACATAGAAGGTTTGACAAAGTTGATACAAGAAATTTTTACTAATGGTGAAAAGATAGTAGAGGAAACTCATGATGAGAACAAAATAAATGTTAATCATGATTTCATAAAATCTAATGTTGGTAGGAAGAACCACCATATTCCAGAAATGGATATGAGGAAGTTTGATGGAAAGGATCCTGTAACATGGATACTACAGATGGAGCAATATTTTGATCTCAATAATGTGCAAAACACACGAAAGGTACACATTGAAACTTTACATTTAAAACAAAATACATTTGTATGGTATCAATGGCTTTGCTCCTGTAAAAAAATTGTCACTTGGTCAATTTTTACGGAGGAAATGATAGCACATTATGAGGATACAAAGATAAACACCTTCTTTAGCCAATTGATAAATCTCAAAAAAAAGGGTTTAGTGGGGGAGCACATTGAGGACTTCCAAAAATTGAATATAAGGGTAACTGATATTCTAGAGGAACACATGATTTATCTCTTCATAGGTACTTTAAAGGATAACATCCAACATGAAGTTCGTGTTTTGGAACCTGATTCATTGGAGAAGGCATTCAATTTGGCAAGAAAAATTGAATGTAAAATTATGGCGACAAGGAAACCTACCACTCACTTCTATAAAGAGGGAAGTGTTACTACTCCCAGATTTCCAAAAATCACAAAGCACACACTACAACAATTGGAAGAAAAGATAAAATGGCTTGCTAAGGCAGATAGTAGATACGCTAAAGGTCATAAGTGTGCTAATAAGAAATTATTTTACATATATTGTGAAGAGGAAGAAGAAAATGAACAAGAAGAGGATATACACCAGGAACAAACCCAAGAAGAGAAAGAAATGAGTCCGACCATATCATGTAATGCATTGGCAGGTTTTACCACTCCTTAAACTCTCAAGATAGGAGGAAATATCAAGAAGAAAAAGGTAATAGTGTTGATTGATTCAGGTAGTACCCATAATTTTATTCATTGTAAGGTAGCCAGGGAATTGATTTTTTTCCTATACCCAGCACTAGAATGTCAAGTAATGGTTGCAAATGGAGGAACTATAGATTTTTTTGGAAAATGCCATAATATCAAGCTAACCATGGGGGAATATATATTGAATAGTCCAATTCTTTCCATTTCTATGTTAGGTGTTGATGTTGTACTAGGAGTACAATGGTTACAATCTTTAGGGACAATAGCTTTTAATTTTCAAGAAATTTTCTTGAATTTTTTTTTAGAACGAAAGGAAGTCGAATTACGGGGTATTGTAGGGAAGCCAGGAAAGATAATAAGCTCTAATGTCATGAAAAGGCTTCTAAAGAAAGAACAACGAGGTGTAATTACACAATTATGATCACTAGAAGTTCCAACATCAAAATCATCTATTTCTTCAGATCTTCAAAAAGTCTTGGACAATCATTCCAAGGTGTTTGAAACTCCCAAAGGACTCCCACCTATTCGTGATCATGATCATGCTATTCATTTGATTGCAGGAAGTGTTCCTCCAAACATCAGGCCTTATAGATATCCTTATGTCCAAAAGAGCGAAATTGAACGTATGATTGTAGAAATGTTATAGGCTGGTATAATTCAACCTAGTCAAAGTTCTTTTTCTGCTCTTGTAGTATTGGTACACAAGAAGGATGGATCATGGTGCATGTGTCCGGATTATAGGGAGCTCAATAAGCTCACCATTAAATATAAATTTCCCATTACTGTGATTGATGATTTATTCGATGAATTACATGGAGAAATTTATTTTACCAAGTTGGATCTTCATTCAGGATATCATCAAATTAGAATGAAGACTGAAGATATTTCGAAAACAACATTTGAATCGATGAGGGTCATTATAAGTTTGTCACGCCTTTTGGCCTTACCAATGCACCTTCTAAATTTCAAGGTTGATGACCCATTTTCGAACCCTTCCTTAGAAAATTTGTGCTAGTATTTTTTAATGATATACTAATCTATAGCAGGTCTTGGAAGGATCATGTTCAACATGTTGACACAGTGCTCAAACTATTTCAGGAGAAAAAATTATATGCAAAAACATCCAAATGTTTCTTTGGAGTACAAGAGGTGGAATATATGGGTCATATTGTATCTCACTAGGGTGTTAATGTAGACCCTAACAAAATTAAAGCCATTAAGGAATGGAAAGTCCCCACAACCATAAAGCAGTTGTGTGGATTTCTCGGGTTAACAGGGTATTATCGCAAGTTTGTTAAGAATTATGGGAGAATAGCAGCACCTCTAACAACATTATTGAATAAAGATGAATTTTCATGGACTCTTGAAGAAACTAAGGCCTTTGAACATCCTAAAGAGGCAATGTGCCTAACAACAGTATTAGCTATGCCAAAGTTCACAAAAACCTTTATTGTGCAATGTGATGCCTCAGGAAATGGAATTGGTGATGTTTTAATGCAAGAAGGAAGACCCATTTCTTTTGAAAGTTGTCCAATCAAAGGAAAGTATTTACAGAAATCTATTTACAAGAAGGAAATGTTAGCAATACCGCATGCACTAAAGAAATGGCGAACTTACCTAATGGGAAGAAACTTCAAGGTAAAAATTGATCATCATAGTCTTAAACACTTTTTGGAACAAATAATATCTTTAGAAGAGTAGAAAAAATGGGTCACAAAGATGTTGGGTTATTACTTTGAAATAATCTACAAAAAATTGAAGCTAAATGTTGTTGCAGATGCACTCTCAAGAAAGAATGAAGAGGTGGAAGCATTGCTTTGTGCCTTATCTATTATCCAACCAGATTGGATAACTGAAGCAAGGGATGAATGGAAGAAGGACGAAGAAGTGTGGACACTCATTCAAAAGTTGCAGCAAGATCCTAGTACATCTGATACATTTAGTTGGAAAAATATTCCCATGGTACAAAGATCGCTTATATCTATGTAAGAATTCTAACTAAAACAAAAGATTCTTTTTGGAATTTCACACTTCTCCTTTAGGAGAACACTTAGATTTTTTAAAAACTTACCACAAGGTGAAGAAAGATTTTTTGGGATGGACTTAAATATGATATTCAAAAGTTTGCGGCAGAATGTTTGGCTTGCCAACAAAATAAATTTGAGACAATTAAGACCCCGAGTCTTCTATAACATTTATGCATTCCAAGTCAACTTTGGGAGGATATTTCAATGGATTTGATCACAATTTTACCTAATTTCGAAGGAAAAAGTGTCATCATGGTGGCAGTTGATGAACTTATCAAGTGGCAAGTATGCACACTTTTGTGCATTATCTCATCCATTTGAAGCAAGTAAAGTTGCTACCACATTTATGGAAACAATTCAAAAGCTACATGGAAACCCAAAGATTATTGTAAGTGACATAGATCCCATTTTTAACCGGAAATTTTTGGACAGAATTATTTTCTTGTCTCGATACTCAACTAGCTCATAGCTCATCTTATCATCCTCAATCTGATGGGAAAACTGAGATAGTGAACAAATGTTTGGAAGATATCTTCGTTGCTTTGTATCTAATAAAAAAACACAATGGGTAAAGTGGTTATCACTAGCTAAATGGTGGTATAACACTTCCTTCCATACCGCAGCAAAAATGACCCCATTTATGGCACTTTATGGATATCACCCATTGTCCATCACATCATATTTAAGAGAAAATTCTAAGGTTCAAGCAATGGAATATCACACCAAGCATCAACAACAATTTCTCCAACTCTTAAAGGACAACCTAAATTCGCACAAAAATCGAATGAAACAACAGGGCCGCCCGATCGCAGCGAGAGAAGTTTTGATGTAGGAGACTGGTATTTTTATGGCTACAACCATACAAACAAATGTCCCTCAAGCAAGCTAAGAAGGATAATAAATTATCGCCAAAGTACTATGGTCCTTACAAGGTGTTGCAAAATATTGGTACTATGGCATACAAATCAGAGCTTCCTGCTTCTTCACGAGTGCATCCAATTTTCCATGTTTCATGCTTAAAGAAGGTTATAGGGGAAAATCTTCCAGTTCAAACAATATTTCTAGAACTTGATGAGGAAGGAAAAATCATATTGGAACCTAAAGCGGTCATGGAAACAAGAATGTTTGGGATTATTATTGACGAGCACTTCCTTAGTATGAGATTTGTCATGATATTCTTGGATGATAATTTTATAGCTTTAAACATGGTCGAGGATGAGTATGATGATTTCTATCATGCCTAGCTATGAGGCAGGATGAAGATTTTTTGGACAGATGTTTGATAAAGTTTTTGTTATGACATGGATACATTGCAATGACAAAGAGTGGGATATGGTTGGAAGAGAATACCATATATAGTTGGGACTGAAATACCTTCATATATTGAGACAATTTTGATGTACGAGACAAGATTATGCTTGTAGTTGGAACCTCCTTGAGAGGGAGCATGATTATGGTATCCTTTTTGTGATATCTATGTATACTCTGTTCTAACATGATATTTTAGTTATATGTCCAATCTGAAAAGGATACCACTGGTATTGATACATGACGATTACCAGATAAGAGTACAATGATAGGTTTTTGCTCTATAGAGATCATCATTGATCGAGAACACTGAGCCAACACTTCCCCGTTGTCATAGCTCCCAGGGTGAGGAATTGAGATAGAGGGATCCTGGGGTTGAGATAAATCTGGACAATAGGGTATCACCCCTATATGTTACCCATAGGGTTGGAGTAGTATCTCACCCTATCTTGGCCTTTGCATAGTATACCTCATTTGGCCTTATACCCACAAGCTAGGCTTTTTGGAATTGTCCCTCCTCGTTTGGTTAGTGGGTTGAGAAGGCTTGGAGGCATCAGATCCTTACCTCTTGGTAAGTCAGAGATTTCATCCAAGATCAGATTATGACTCATGTGTTCTACCACATGACTATTGAGTTTCATTACTGGGAATACCGGTAGGTAATATGATGGGTTGAGAAGTAGCTCCCCTACATCACCTATTACTCGATTTGGGGTCGTAGTAGTAGCTCCCTAATGAGATTCTGGGTGGAGATATGCTCCCCGATGTGATTGAAGGTTAAGATGTGCTTCCTGATGATATACTCTCTGATGTTGATAAGGGCCATAGAACTGACTCCCCACCAATATTCCCGAGTAGTAGCCCATTATCAGAATTCTAGACAGTAACCCACTAGCAGAGATTCCAGGTAGTGGGCCAATGGAGAAAGGGTGGTATATTGAACCCACCTACGGTAAACATTATTCTTCTTTTATATTTCAGAATGTTAAACATATGAGAAGGTACAATCAAGAGATATGAAAGTATAATCAAGATATGAATTAAGATGATTAGTGATGATACTTGAGATTGGATAGGATATGATGACATGATGACATGTTGATCAATGGTCAGATATTGGCAGGTGGGATTATCCCTGGTTGAGAGGGAGTGTTAAAATTTGCAATTGCATTCAAATTCCGCATTGGAAAACTCAATTTATGGACATAATGATTGTGTTGAATTCATGTTCTATATAGGATCAAAATCTACCTAAATATCACTTAAATTGTATAGGGGAGTGTGTATTTATGAAGAAAATCCCGCTTGTGCATATTTTATAAGGTCAAACCTAAAGAAAAGTGGACACCCTTGGAAGGCTATAAATACAAGTGACCTCTACCTCATTTGGACATCATCACGAGACACTCTTCTATCTTGGATTTTGGCTCTCACATGTCTGAGGCTATTTTACGAAGGTAGAGGTTCGCTGTGAGGCGAAATTGCAAGTTTTGAAGTTTTCATCTCAGTTTTATGGTTTTTTACCTCAGTCGTTGGCACAACATAGGAATAATTCTACCATATTCGCTCACAGAGAAGCTCATATGTGTGATTGGAGTCTTCTATTCACACGAAAAACTCTCTATTCATGTGACTGGGAGTTAGGGTTTCTAAATTTCAGTTGTAGACTACAGCCTCTCGGTTGAAAGCTCCATAGAGTAACTGGAAGCTTCCAAGTTCCATGCATGACTCCTGCTTCATGCGACTGAGACCTAAATGATGGAATTTTAGTTATTTGAATATTTCTCTTAGTGGTCGCATTATTTAACAGCTGACAGAAGACAATGATAATTCCTTACAGGATTTAGAACAAGATTTTGAGTATAAGCATTATTGGGTTCATTTCATGGATATTGTGTTTTTTTTTATGAATAGTTGTATGGATGAAGATATGGATTAGTGTACTCTCTTTTTTTGAATTATTTTATGGTGATCTAATAAGAAGAATAATTTGAAAGGGTTTTCCCCATAGTGGGTTTTTCCTTGGTCTCCGACCAATCCTCATGTCTCTACATGTGAATTATTTTATTTTATTTTTCCTTTATGTTCCACTGCACTAATGATGATGATATTGTTCTTTACACACAGTTGCACATGCTTCTAAATAATTATTTAAATCTTCATAATATTATGATTTTATGGGGTGAATGCAATGTGTTAATGAAGAAATCCAATTATCAAAGAAAAGAACAATATATTCCTAAGAAAAAATTAACAAGTATTTCATTCATGGGGGGGATCATCAAGAATTTGAATGAATCATGCACACTCAGGAAATCCGTGTTAGACTAATGGTTATAGTAGTTAGGCACCCTTGCATTTTGCGGGTTTCCATGTTCCTTTGTATGGATGTCAACAATTCGGTGATGCTTGCACAATCGAGGCATGATGTGTAGGTTCCAATTTGGATTAGATATAGACTTTGTAGATTACAAGGTTCTTCAATTACAATAATTTTATCAGATATGTTGTGAAAAATTATTCTAGTGGAATGTCCATGGAAGTTTATAGATCAGTGAGTTAATTCACATTTCAAGGAAAGATACAGGACCTTAAAATATTTATTTTCCACATGTCCAAGCTAAGTGTTAGATATATTTTTAATGTGTCTATATTGATAGTCCTATATGACAATATCATGTAATGTAAAATCACTACTAAGTCTACTTAGTAAATTTTAACTATAACTAAAAGTGTGTTATAGCCACATGATTTTCTCCATGTAATTGTTTCTTGATGAAATAATATTTGGTGAATGTTTCAGTATAAGTCCGCATTAATAGGTGCATATAGAATGTAAGATTGAAATGGATACATCCCATATCTAGAAATTTATCCCAGAGAGCTAGACAGGATCATGGTTGGGTACCTAGTTGTCTTTGTAGATGGAAATATGTCCATAGGATGGTCAATTTATATATATTTAGATTCTGACTGACATTATTCCCTAGAGAGTGATATTTTTCTAGTGAATTTGTTGTATTGATGGTACAATTATTTTGCAACTAGTATGCTATTCGAGATAATACTTCTACAAGTATATGGAGTAGTGCAAACAAAATTTTGGTTCTCATACTAAAGTGAGTTTCTTGTATGACTAACCGTTAGTTGGATATCATAATAGTGAAAACTGTTCTCATTAGAGAAATCAAGGTTCAATGGTAAAAATAATTTTGAAGTGGAATGATGAGATTGCAGTACAAAGGACATAGATGTTCTCCTAAAAAAACAAAAGGTTTTATGGATTTTTGTCGAGGGGAATTAGATAAGTGTTTTTATGATATAAAAAGTAGATCATATGGTGCCAAACAAATGAAGGTACATGTTTGAATGGTTTTTTGAATAAAATAATAAATAACCATATAGTAATTCCCATCACACTTTGTATTTTCAATCTAATAGATGAAGTCATTTTTTGATTCAATATATTGGTACTTTTAATGTGAAGTCTTTCCATCACAACCATTTGAGGATGGACCTCGTCAACAAGGCGACCCTTGATCAAACCTCATGGGGGGTTGTTGTTCCTCAGGCCGGGGGTGGTGGTATGCTAAAAAATACGCCGCCTAAGGACCGGTGTAGTCTGCGTCGGTGCGATAACCGGGTGACTTTGATGGCTTAGATGGCCTTGGGTCGCGGCTCCTCAAGCCATAGATCAAGCCTGGAACATCACAAACAACTTGGAAAACAAATATATATATATATATATATATATATATATATATATATATATATATATATATATATATATATATATATATATATATATATATATATATATATATATATATATATATATATATATATATATATATATATATATATATATCCTTGTAAAGTTGTAAGCTTGTACTTGGTATCTCCACGTGAGTATGTATGTACCTATATCTATGTAGCATGTAAAGGCCATACTATTGAAGACCTAGATAGGCATACATAGCTCTTTTCCTAGTGTCCCCATTGACTTGGATCGCATGTCTAATTTAGTGTAGAAACATATTTTACAGAATTATCTAACACTTATAGGAGTGGGTCATGTACTAACTAGATGTTTTATGAGTGGAAAATGTTCATTGTAGAATATCGAAGGTGAACTTTTTCATTCATAGGGAAATTATCAAGAAACTGAACGAATGACGTACACGAAAGAAATTCCTATTAAAACAATGATTATAGAATTTGTGTGCCCATGTGTTTTTGGGGATGATTGTTCCTTTATACATATGGCAAGAATTTGGCAATCTTTGCTAATCAAGGTATGCGTGGTAAGTGCCAAGTTGGACCAGATATACACTTTGTTGATTACAAGGTTCTTCAATTTAAATGAGGCATTTGTTTCAGAGGATAAGATGATAATGAAGACTTGACCTCAGAAATATTATGACAAGAAATTATTAAGGTGGGATATAGGAATATGTAGCTCCTACTTGTCTTATGTGTGACCATATTTGTGGTTCTAATAATTATTGATCATTATTGGGTAAAATTCATTTTTATGAATGAGTCTATTTTAATTTTGTAAGAGGTTGTTTGATCTCGTTAGATTTAAGAGATTCTCTCTAAGTAATTAATTTCCTAGATTAGTGTGACATTGATATATTCACTCAATTGGTTGATTGTGTGATCAAGATCAATTGCCTATCTGAAGACAAGGTATGATGTATTTATATGTGTACTATTACATTGTTTGATAGAGCACTCAACACCATTTGGTTCCTATTTCCTTACAATTTCCCTTCCATAATGATCTTGATATAGTTTGTATTCATGGTTCTAGGCATGAAGCTTGATCTTTTCATACATGATGTTGAAGCGTGCATATAAATGCTAGTGTGCATGTGGATGCTAGAGTGTTCATGCACAAGCTCTAGAACTCAATGCTTGTAATATTTTTTGTGCCAACTGCACTTATGTTTTAGGTCATTTCCTTGAACACCAAGGGGCATTTCTCCTTAAACTCACAAATATTTCCCCCCTTATCAGATAGGAATAATCAAGGATAGATAGTAACATGATTAGATGAGAAATGGTGACATACTTAGAGGAAATTCAACACCAAGAATGAACACATCATGTTTCACATCTTGTTATGTACTGTTATGATTAAGAGAAGTGTGCAATAGGCATGAAGTATATTAAGAGAATTTTAAAGGGTATTAGTGAGAGACTCATTTTGTATGTTAGAATATGTTCATTACTTTTTCCAAAGTTAGAAAAATATTACAATATCTATGGTTATTGATCTAGCCATGTTTATGCCATCATAGGAATGTAGAAGAAGTGATGATGTAATTTGAGGAGATCCACCCTGAAAATTGAATACTTCATGTTGCACAAAATGATATGCTTGAATACTCTTAATTGTGTTACTATCAAGAGAAGTGAGCAATAAATTAATTAAGTAGATTAAAAACATTTAAAATAATCTTAGGGAGGATGTCACTAAAAAATATTACAATATATATGGTTATTGATTTAGCCATGTTAATGCCATCATAGGAATGTAGGAGAAATGATAATGTAATTTGAAGAAATCCACCTTAAAAAATTGAATACTTAGGAGATCCACCTTAAAAAATGAATACTTCATATTGCACTAAATGATATGCTTAAATACTCTTAATTGTGTTACTATCAAGAAAAGTGAGCAATAAATTAATTAAATAGATTAAAAACATTTAAAATAATTTTAAGAAAAATATCACTTTGTATATTAAAATATGTTTATATTTTTCAAAAAAAGAAAAAATTACAATATTTATGATTATCAATTTGATCAAACTCTATTAATACAATCTTATCATAGGTAAGAAAATAACTACCATAATAAAAAATCATGACTTAACCAGTTTTGTAGTTTGCATAGACATCCACTCTTATCAAATGTCTTTAATCTTCAACCATTAACATGTTCTCTAATATTTGAAACATTTAGCTAATATCCTAACTTTATATTAAATATGTAATTTTAGAATTCAGCATGCCACTCAGGTATTTTCTCATGACACCAAAAAATGGAAGCTCACAATCGAATTTCGTGGGGTCGGTGAGGAACTAACACACTAAATTTTCTTTCCTTTATAGAAAATTAATAGAAATATAAGGTACTTATGGTATAATAATGAGGAACCGAGGAGTTAGATTAATATTTGCGACAAGAAGGTTCCAAGTTCGAATCTCATCCAAATCAGATTAACTTTTATTTTAAAAAAAGTTAGCAGTATAAATAATTCAGTGTAAATAATTTTTTAAAAAAATATAAAAAAATAATTTTCATTTTCTAAAAAGATTTTATTTTCTAAAAGAAATTAGCAGTATAAATAATTCAGTGTAAATAAATTTTGACTCTTAAAAGATCAAGAAGAAGCTAAGTCCCTGAACACTAAAAGGTTCATAGAGCATAACTTAAAATTAAACAGTCAATGGACACTCCTAACTGTAGTCAAGATTAAGCTCAAACTTATATTTCATCTCCACGAAAATCAAAACTATAATATTGGGTTCCCTCAGAACTTTCAGAACTTATAAAGAGCTTTGCCCAACATACGGTTAACATATAAGAAACATGATATCATAAACCTTACAAACTATATCAGTAAAGTAAATTAAGCTGAAAGTTGAGAAAACACATATTGAGAATAAAATAGCAGAAACCATACAAAATCCATATATTAATATATTATTTTAAAACCAAGTTACATTCAGAATACATTCTAAACTCATAAAAACATTATACTAAACCTTAATACACGGATCCCTTTTCATACCAAGTAAAATACACAGATCCCTTTTCAGTACCAAGTGAAATCATATATTACAGTAACCATAGAACATGATTAATTTATTAAATATTGTACAGCCATAGAATCCCATTCATTTTAGGCCAGTATAAGCCTAATCTTCGCCATCAGCAACATGTCTCGCACAGCCAACAGCAGCACAAAGCAGCAAGGCTGCAAATCCATTAAAAAAAAAAAAAAAAATCCAAATCAATATCATAAAATCATTGAACATACGTGTAAAATCAACCAAATATTATAAAATCATTGAACATACATGTAAAATCAACCAACCCCCATATGATTAAGTCAAAACTGAACTGTCTAGGGTTTTTTTGGGATAGAAAGTCATCTAGAAGGGTTTTTGATAGAAGTTCATTAAATGGGTTATTAAGACACTTATAGATGTTAAGTTACCAGTTTTCTCTATCAATTTCTAGATGTTAAATTACTAGTCTTTTCTATCAATTCTTAGATATTAACCCTCTCTATCAACTCCTAAATGTTAAGTCACTTGTCCTCCCTATCAAGTATAATTTGTATAATTTTTAGACATGAAAATCATGTAACCTCACTAATACTGAACTTGCCGCGAAATTAAAAACACACAGAAACTGAATTGAATTAATACCATCCTTCAATAAATCCTTTCTCTTCTCTCGTCTGCGTTTTGATAGGGACTTCAGCATACTGGGGCTGAGGAGCTTGAGTAGGGTTCCCTGATAAACACACCAAAACTGAGCCAGTATAAATGAAAACTATCTGTGATTATCATGTAATGAAACAATTGAAGAAATTAAGAGAAAAGGAGAACAAAAGTGCCGAACCTGGAAAAGGATTTGCATCCGGGTAGCCTGCAGGTGGCGGTGGATACTTGGTATCAGACATGGTGAGACTTCTTGAGATTCGACCCCTGGAACTTCAACTCAGAAACAAAGGGCGGGCAAGCAAGGCTTTAAGGATTAGGCTCTGAATATCTGATCTGGGCAGTTTCAACAAGCTTATATTCAATAATTATGAGGCATTAGGTGCCCCTACGTGTAAAAATATAAAGCAGATCCACTCAGCGACAGCATTTATGACTTGCACTGATAAAAGGCAAAGTTGGCCCACCTTAGTTCTTATCTATTCCCACGACAGTCAGGTACGATAAAACACAAAAGTCCAACCCATCATTCACACGTTATTTTATTTTGACAGAGTGTTTTGCACTTTCAAACGCTGAAAAGGCACCAGTGGTATTTATATCCACTAATAGTTCACTTTGTTCAAAAATCAAAACCTATTCCCAGTCATCATGCAACAGAGAGTTGCAGCTATCATGCCTTCAAAGCAATCATGAGCCACAGGAAATGTTTGGACCACTGGAAATATCTGGACCACTTGTTAAACAACTCAAAAGTTGATTTAGCTGAGGGATTCCATTTTTAAAATCTTCTGTTCATTTTAATTGAAATATTAATTAACTCAATAATTTGGGCTAAGTTGGGAATGAATGAGAGTGTTGGTGGGTCTGTGGTGTTGTGTTGGGTTGATGTTGCAGAGTTGTTTTAGAAGTTGTCTTAGTGCTTTTTCGGAGTTTTAGGAGTTGTAGTGAGTGCCTTTTCGGAGTTTCAACGGTAATTTGGTGAAAAAAATTGAGGTAAAATCTTGATTTCTGTTATTTAAATTCGTTTTTTGACTGTATATATGGATTCAGCAGCCTAAAAAACCTCTAGGGCACTTCGATTGTGCAAGGTTACCCATCAAACTTCTATTTTCAATAAATTCCTGCCAGAATTTAGAGAAAGTAGACCGAAGAAAACTACGTAAAAGCCTTCAAAAAGTCACACTATAGACTACTGGATTGTTTTATAGTCAATTTGATCACCATGTTATTTAATAATTTTCTTTTAAAAATTATGTATCTATTATAATTAATGTTGGAAACTTTTAATTGTGACTTGCCATGTGAATTTTGGATTTTTTAATTTTGACAGATTTCATATTACTTTGATCACCAATCTGTGGTGACGTGATGTTTTTATATTTTGAGTAATTAAATAATTATAATGTTAATATGATGATGTTTATTGTTTATTAAAATTAATGTTTATTTAGAGTAAGAGATTCTTTGAAATTTTTTAGCATTTTATTTTTATACTGGAAAATCTTAAGAGAAGGGTTCCAAAATAATGATACTTGTGTTAATTAAAAAAATCAAGAAGATTGATAGTGTGACAAATATTTTGAAATTTAAATTAAATGTATGTATAGACTAAGCAATTTGAAAGAAAGTATTTTATTTTCCATTATCAACTTTCTTAGCTGGGAAAAATAATAAACTCTTTCAACTCATAATATTTTGAAAATTGACCAATAACTAATTCCGTTGTAAAATATATAATAATTTATTTTTAATCTTATAATATTTATAATAACTTAATTATATTTTATTTTAAAATAAATAATAATAAATTAATTTCTAAGTATAATATTTTATATAAATATTCTAATTTGATAAAATTATAGTTAATAGAGATTAATATTGAATCCAAAGAATATACCAGAAAAATTATTAATATAAATATGTTTTATACATTTTAAAAAATTAGATTTATTTTTAGACAAAAAGGGTTAATTGGTGTGTTTATCTGGGTAAAAATAAAATGACATGAATTGATTAATTCACAAGAATTTTCCACAGAAAATTGATTAATTGATAAGATCCATTTTTACCGCTGACTTTGAAAGTTTTAATTGAAGTGTTCTTGACTACTTACGCTTAATCAAATGTAAAACTTACGAAGTGCTCTGCACATACCATTCAACGGGATACATCATATGTTAAAGGAATTCATGAATTTGTGGATGTAATAATTTGGTTGGCCGTTATTGGACGGAGATGTTAAAATGTCAAAAATGCATGTGTATTTTATATAAGTGTCTTTTTCGAGTTTTTCGTTTTAGGGCCATTTAGCATCATAGGCCTCAGAGGTCATTTAGATTTTAAATTAAAAAAAAAAACATTTCTCTTATTTTTTATATAAAAGAATAAATTTTAAAGGATGCATTTTTTTAATTGCGAATTTATTATATGTCATCTATGGTTGAAAACCCAAAACTAAATCAAAAACCCAATGTCTAGAGAATCATATTACGCAAAGATTTTGAATTAATTGCAAATATTGGTCAATAGCATGAACATAAGAGAACCGTAAGGAGTTTCATTAGCGAAATTCCTTGATGACATTGTTACATTTATTAACTATGTACATGTATTAACTATGTACATGAGCGAACCCACAGCGCTAGAAATTTAGATTTAAGGATACATGTGTCATTGGTACTGGTGGCAATAACAGATCAAGTTACAAGAATTTTGTTATAAACCGAGTCAGAAAGATGGGTCCTTACACTTATGGTAAATTCACATCATGGCCACATGATGACCCTAAACTCATTTTTCCTGATACCGTTTATAATTTTGCAGGTTATGAAAAGTTGTGGTGGAATCTTCTTAATAGAGATGGTCCAGAGCAAACCCACTACACAAAGTTAAAGTTTGCACCCACTTGGATAAATGAAAGAGAACCATCCATTCCTTGGCTGTCAAATTGGTGGTGGCATTATGGGGTCAGTCCTTACAGCATGGATCCTGATCAGTTTCAGACCTACCACAGACATTTTTGTGATGATTGTATCTCAGGACCAACTGGCGAATGTTTCCACTATCCATGTAAAACTGTTGGAGAAATGGCCAGTAGTGAGCACACAATGTTAGACCATCCCATACTTAAAATGCATATGCAAATGCATTATCAATGGGCTGTAATGACAAAAATTAAGCATCAAATAGTGCTTAACAAACCCATGATTGTCAGGCGAATTTATACGAAAGCCTGGAATGATGAATGGTACCATGTCAGATATCCAGGTGTCAAGATCTTAGAAGAACCTGCAGATGAGCCCAGTACTAGTGGTCCTCGGGAGCCCCACTCATGAAAGGCTTTCCCTGTGTATATATGATACCTAGTCACGGGTTTACGGTGACATAGTTTTCTCTTGGACTTTTCCTATGTCTGAAAAGTATCCAAAGTGTAATTATTTGATTCCTCGTGGGCCTTTGTAAGGTATCCACTGTGTTTTCACATGTCTTTCACTTTTGTTTGTCGGCGTGTTAGATCTCGATGCGGATGTCACCTCGGGGTGTTACCCAGCGATGATCTACGCAAGTGTCAATAATCAGGATGAACCACGGTAATGCTTGTCTCCCTCTCATTCCTTATAAATGAAGGTAAGGTTCATTTGTGGGTCATTAGCATTTTGGGAGTGTTTTGGTGCGGAGTCCGAGTAGTCTCTCCACCCTTTCTGCTTGTGCAACGCCATCTTGGTGATACGCTGCATCACGAGTATAACTGAATATAGGGTAAAGATGAGAGAATTCTACTCCATGGGTATGAGTAAAGAGGAGGTTAAAGATTTGAATAGCACAAAAAAGATGATTGTGGGGTTATTTATTGACCTTACATCTAACAAGTCCCTTGATCCAAAGAAGAGACATCTTCACACGGATTCATGCTCATTTGATCCATGGAAAGAGAGTTGCTTGAGCCATTCGTATATGGTTTTTTATAAACCTCCTTGCAATAATAGAGAGGTGTTATTATGTTTTCTTCACAAAATATGGGTTGAGTTTATGACTCATCTATGCATAAACTATTTTGGCATTAATGAGTTCCAAGGGGTTGGTGTTGGCTTTGCTTGATTAGGTGCTTAGTTTAAAGCTAACAAATGGAAGTGTTCAGAAACAATTGGAAACTGAACTACAATGAAGAGCTCGTTTCGAGAAATCCAACGCAATTCATTTCATCGAAAACTAACTTTGAATGAGGAAGATAGAGCACATTGTTTGTTTTCCTAAATAAATAAAAAAAATGCAGAAAGGACAGAATGCTCACATGGACGCCGTCAACAAAGAAAAGGATATTCTTGGAATATTCCGTGATTTTCTCCCAATCACATTGTGACAAGTGTCATTGTAGGATTTGCTAAAAAGTTGGATTAAGGTGGATTTTTTATTATTATCTCCTAAGGTCGAATTTCAAATTTTAATGGTTGAATGAAAATTTATTATATGGTTGGTTAGTCCAACCAGAGGTAGACATGTGGTGCAGCTAAGGGCTGCCACGTGCCCCATCTGTGGACCAAGGTCAAAGTCCAAAAATTTTTATATATCAAAGGACGAAATCATATGTTATGATGGGTGTCAATATTTATTATACACATGCTAGGCGGAGGTCTATGCTCGACCCCACGATCTCCCCCACACAAGGCACCATCTATAGCAATACACCACACATTACAACTTATTATATAATGGATTTGACTTACATTTCAATATATAAGGTTCATCTGGCGGGGGTAAGGAGGGGGCTGGACCCCTCACCATGTAACCACATGCAAAGGTCAAGAGCGAAGGCTTATTATAATGGTGCATTTAAACTTTAATCTAAGTTTTATTAACCCTAACCTGTGTATTATGCACTAATTAAATTGTTAATTGTGGTTTGTTAAAACGTGCATTAAGCGTTAAGCCCATGTTTTATGATAATTAAACCACAGTTACGTTAATTAATCCTGAGATTAATTCAGTGGAAAACTGGTAGAGCCCCTAAATTCGGTGCTACCCCCAAATTTAGCGGCCCTAATTGGAGTTTCTCCAGTTTTAGTGGGGTTTACTGGGCTAGAATTGAGGAGGCCATAACTTTCGTAAAACTTGACCAAATTGAGCTCAAGAAGAGTCTATTCTAGATTATTTAGACATTCTGAACACATTGAAGCAGGTTTCAAGAGCAGTAGATGTTTGTAAACAAATTGTTTTTCCATTTTTATCTAATACAGAGGCCCAAGCCATGGAAGTTGACCAAGGAGATGTAGCCCATGAGGGGTGAACTCTTTCATCAAAAAATTGTGTTAATGGATCATTTTGATGGTTTGTTGCACATTTTATTGTTTTTTTTAGCATTGTGTTTTAACGTTTTTATGCTCATGAATTTAACATGAAACTCAATACATTTACTTGTTTAACACCCACAAACACCCCAAGAAATCTATGCACATGAAGCAAAAAATTAGCAACTTATTTATAATTCTGAAGATGAAATTAGCACATCAAAACTAACATTCAAATTCAGATCAAGATTGTATCAGAGAAAATTTTGAAAGGTTATTTGCTTGAGTTTTTTGAAAGTAGTGTTTTAATGGTTGCAAATTTCTGATGCTTACAAGGTTGAAGTTGCAAAGAGGAGAAGGGAATATGTTCATTGATAGTCATGGGGTTAGGAACAGAAGAAGGAGAGCCACAAGGGTACCATCTCCACCCAAAGTTTCACTCATAGCTCTACTTGAAGCACCTAAATTTTTATCTCTAGCTGAGATTGTAGAGGTACAAGTTGCACCAGAAACTGAGTTTGAATCCATACCCATCATGTCAGGTGTTGGAGAGACTAAATGTATTTCAGAAGAGGAATCATACAAGAAGGCTTCCTATGAACTAACTGAAAGGGTAATGATCCTTTTTGAAGAGAGGGACAAAAAGGATGAAGAGAGGGATTCAAAGGGCATTGGAGGAAATCCTCCTCCGTCTCCACCATCTTCATCATCATCCTCATCCCCACAATCAACATCATCTTCTACTTCCACAGCCAAAACTACCCATACTCACTCAAAAGCCCAAAAAGTAAAAACTCCCTTACTCAAACTTGATGTTGAATTTGAGCTTCCAATGTATAATGGTGAAGTGAATATGGGGAGGTTGGATAATTGGATTTGTCAATTGGAGTTTTATTGCACAGTTCAAAACCTTCATGAAGATGAAATAAAGATTCAATTGGATTCCTTGAGGATGGATGGATCAACACTTGTATGGTGGGAAGCAAAGACTCAAGAAGAGATTAAAAAATATAGTAAGATCTCAATGTCTTGGTCAAGTTTTATTGCTTCCATTAAAAGGAAATTTTATCCTCTAGCTTACATGAAAAAAGCCATTATGGACTAGTAGAATTCTAGAAAATTGAAAGGGCCAAGTGTGCAAAATTATACTCATGAATTTAGGAGAATAGCTCTTATTTTGGGTATTAATTTGTGTTCTCGAGAAACTTTGTTAAAGTATATTGGGGTTTTCAAAGTTACCTTAGACACACTATTCTCACGTTCAATCCCACAAACTTAGATGCGATTTGCATTCAAGCCACACATATAGAAGCAAGAGGGAAATAGAATGTAGATGAGAAAAGTGATAGTTTAATTGAGTATGAGGGTAAAGGGAATGGAAATTTTAATGGAAGAGGAAAGAAAAATAGCTCTATCTAAAAAGAGAAAGTGAAAATCACATGTAAATATTGTTCGAAGAATGGCCATGATGAATACCATTGTAGGAAACTTCATCCATAGTTGAATCCAAAAAAACTGAAAGCCAAAGAAAAGGGGAAAATGGTTGCAATCATTGAACATGACTTAGGTTCAGATTCAGGAGATGAAACCAATATTACAACAATGGGTTTTAAAGGTAAGAACATAGCAAGCACTATTTCTTCAAGTTGTTCCAATATAACTCAAGATGAAGATACAAGAATTGAACTCTTTCATATTAGAGTCGTTTCTAAATATACCAAGATAGACACACTATTTGATAGTGGTGCTCAAGCTAATTTGATTTCTAAAGACCTAGTTAAGCAGCTAAACATTGAAACCATTATGCATCCAAGACCTTATCCTTTAGGGTGGATATGAAAGAATGCAAACTTGCAGGAAATAAGGAAGTGCATACTAAGGTTTTCCATCAATTCAAACTTTCTTGATGAAGTTGAACTTTATGTAGTGTCACTTGAGATTTTAGGTATTGTTTTGGGAAGTCCATATCTTTATGATAGGAAAGCAGTATTTCATCGCCATGAGAATAAGTATCACTTGTTTAAAGATGGAATTGAGTAAATAGTTACAATTCATAAGAAGAAGACAATTTTGTATCTTATATATATGAAGGACAATTGAAGATATTAGTGAATGCAAGTCGAAATTAGACTTTGTTAATGATCAGGGATAGAGATGTTTTGAATGAGGCCTTTAAAAAAGATGCATCGAATCAACAAGTTGATTTCATTAAAGTTACTTATGCTTGTAATGAGATGTTTCAGGACTCTAACAGGTTGCCTTTGAAAGGAGGTAAATAAGATGTGAAAGATTTGCAGCAGTCAACATCAGTGTTGAGGTGTGTTGGAAACAAGATGTCGGTGCAAGAGAATGCAAAGGTCAAAGAGAAAGCGCCAAAGAAATTTGACAAAGAAGGCATAGATTCAATAAGTGCTTGTTTTTGGTTTCCAAAGGGTACATATCAATGGTGAAAATACTTTGTCAAAATTCGACACAAGTACAAAGCAAGAGCAACTAAGAATTGCCATGACGACAGGGTTTGAGGTGAGACAGTTTTTAAGTTTCCTTTGATTGATGACCGAGGTGGGAACAAGTTTTTTTATCCAAGAACAACGTGTTTCTCTGCAAATTCAAGTAAATTGTAGCATGATGGTGTCTACAACAGCAAGAGAGGGTCTCAAGAGTCAAGGAAAAATCTTAGTTTTTATAAAAAGCTCAAGTTGATGAAGAGGGAAAATTTCAGTGCATTGAGACTAGAAAGGTGAGGGAACTATAACGTCATCCACATCTTTAGTAATCAAAGATATTTTGAGGTCCAAAAGGCTTATAGTGGGGAGGAATGATCAGGTGCTTAGTTTAAAGATAAAAAATGGAAGTGTTCATAATCGATTTGAAACTAAATGAAAACAAAGAGCTCGTCGTCGGGAATCCGGTGTAATTCGTTTCATCAAAAACCAACTCCAGATGAGGAAGATAGAGCCTCATGTTCTTTCTCTCAAATAGCTAAAACAATTGTAGAAAGGACAAAATTCTGACATGGTAGCCTAGTCAGCAAAGAAAAAGATATTCTTGGAATATTCTGTCATTTTCGCCCAAGCACACTATGACAAGTGTCACTGCAGGATTTGCTGGAAATTTGGGTTATGGTGGATTTTTTTATTATTATCTCCTAAGGTCGATTTTCGAATTTTAATGCTTGAATGAAATTTAATTATATGGTTGGTTAGTCCAACTAGAGACATACACGTGGTGCAGCCAAAGGTTGCCACGTGCACACTCTGCTGGAGCAATGTCAAAGTACGAAAGGTTTTATATATTAGAGGTCGGAATCATATGTTGATGGGTGCTAATATTTATTATAAACAGGCTGGGCAAAGGTTATGGCTTGACCCCGCGACCTCCCCCAAACAACGCGCCCTCGATACCAATACACCATGCATTAAAACTTAATATATAAGGGCTTCAACTTATATTTCAATACATGAGGTTCATCTGGCGAAGGTAAGGAGGGGGCCAACCCCGCGGGCCAACCCTGTCACCATATAACCACATGCAAATACCATGATCAGAGGCTTATTATAATGGTGCATTTAAACCTTCATCCAGATTTGTTAACCCTAACCTATGTATTTTGTGCTAATCAAGTTGATAATTTCAGTTTGTTAAAACACGCATTAAGCGTTAGGCCCATGTTTTACGATAATTAAACCACACTTACATTAATTAATTATGAGATTAATTCGGCGGAAAACTGGTAGAGCCCATAAATTCGGCGTTGCCCCCAAATTTAGTGGCCCTAACTGGAGTTTCTCTAGTTTTATTGGGGTTTCCTAGGCCAAAATTGAGGAGGCCATAAATTTTGCAAAATTCGACCAAATTGGGCTCAAGAAGACACTTTTTTGGATGATTTGGACATTTTGAACACATTGAAGCTGGTTTCAGGAGAATTATATGATTGTAAATAACACTTTTTTTAATTTTTTATCTAATATAAAGGCCCAAGCCATGGAAGCTTCACCAAGGAGACGTAGCCCAGGAGGGGTGAACTCCTTCATCAAAACGCTGTGTTAATGGACCATTTGATGGTTTGTTGTACATTTTTGTTGTTGTTCAAATTTATGTTTTAATGTTTTTATGCTCATGAATTTAACATGAAACTCAATACATTTACGTGTTTAACACTCGCAAACACCTCAAGAAAACTATGAACATTAAGCAAAATATCATGAACTTATTTATAATTCTGATGATGAAATTAGCACAGCAAATCTAACATTCAAATTCAAATCATTGCATGGAATCGAGCAAATTCTATATGTAATATATTGAGAGGGACACCAAATCCTATCAGTACGCCTAACCTCATACCTTATAGCCATCTCAAATTTTGGATTACCTTGATTACACCAGCAGTACGATAGCATCTCTCACACAAATTCTAGCACAACAAAGCTCACTTCTTGTTGCTTGTAGACAAAATTTTTCAGTGGAGTGTCTTATACCTCTTCGTGTAGGACCTTCAAGCCACATTGATTATAGACCATCAACTTCACATAGTGAATCTAGTGTTTCTAGTTTCAGTCTAGTAGCACGATATATATACTCTCAATGTGGGAAATCATTCCATGGCTAGGTGGAGGATTCCATCCACAATAAATTTATGGATATTGTTAATATGCTTTTTAATTGATGCTAAATCATTTTTTATATATTGAATTGTATTATTTTCAAATATTTAATAAATGTAGCTTTAAAGTAATTTTTTACTTTCATTTTTTGGCATGTAGAAGTACTATGAGACGATATGCCTTTATTGAGGTAATAATATGTTAGTTCTCCCAATTTCAATGTAGCATTGTCTATATCATTTGGTATTGTAACACCTCACACATAGGTATTTAAATAACTTTATGATTTCCTCCTTTAAAGATAACTCAACAAGATTTAAAATTTGTTGTCTCACAAATTTTCAATTTATTTTGGGTGAAATCCAAATTACTCTTGTTGCATTTCCATAGGTTTCTAATAAATAATTTTAGTGGTCATCTCCATCAGAAATTAGTGAACTACCTCATTCCTAGGTATCATATCTTAGAGTAACTCTAATTTTAATGTGATATTTGATATACTATTCTATTTCATTTGGTTTCTTTTGTGCTAAACAAACATAGCACAAGTGTCTATGTAGGTACCATAATCCCTAGTCTCTTCCCCTCACATACCCACACATTTCCATCCTCCACCCAATCCATTTATACCACATTACAAGCTAAGTTTGAGCATTGGGTTCCCCCCAACCCTTAACGTTCCCATTTCCTCCCCTAGGGTGTTTCACCATATTGTACAATAGATAGGGATGTATCATCTCAAAAACCTAGTACCTTTCCTTTAGACCCTTCTTCCATCCCCAAATCATTCACCATGCACCACTATACCTCCTATGAATGCATCCATTGTTGCAAAATCTAGTATTATGTCTACTATAAATACAACTACAATGGTTGCATCTACAATTTCCACAACTACATCCTCCACAAATCCCATTATTGCCTCAAAGTAGGTGATCTATCTAAGTGCTCCACCTCCTACCAGTGCATTCATTGTTGGAACAACTAGTATTTCATTTACTATAGCTACATATATAGTGGTTTCATATGTAGTTGCTACTACTACATCCTCTACACCTGTCATCATTTCCTTAGAATAGGTTTCTCATCCAAGTGCTCTTCCTCCAAGATAGGAAAAAAAATATTTTCCATTTCCTTAGATCTTCAAGGTGAGACAAACTATTTAATTAAAATATTATCAAGTGTAAGTGAAACTAATTTTATGCATTTTGATTTTTTTAAATTAATTGATTATTGTAATTTTTTCAGGGAGGCATTGCTAAGAGAATTAGATCACGGAGGAAATAAATCCCCCAACAATTTGTTATTTTTTCTAAGGTGAGTTTTTTAATATTTGAATTCTAATTTTATTTATTGTGTTAATTGAAGGAACCATTGGAAATATTGGTATTTTTTTTTCCCTTTTAGATCCTACAAAGGCATAGTACTCCAATATGAAAAAAGGTTTGAGGTTCCTCCATATCAAATAGGAGGAAGATTGATTTTAGAGATGTACTTGGGAGTGATAATGTTGGTAATGGTGATTGAGAGAGACATTATGTGCATTAATTATGATGTGTAAATTGGGGAATGAGATGTCATTTTTTCTCTATGGCATTAGGTATGATTCTCTCATTCCTAGGTATGAGCTTTCATTATGTATGCTCAAAATAAAATTCCATTTTGTATGAAAATTTCTAATTGAAAAAATTCAAATATAAATATATGATCTTAGAGTTGTGTATATGACAACGTCTTTATCAATTTTTTTGTGCATGATGTGGATTTAATATGATATACTATGAGTGTTAATTTTCTTAAATTGTGAATGTGATTATAATGAATTAGGCTTCATTATTTTTCAAAATTAATCATAATTTATCACAAAAGGTGATTCCTATCCTAATATTGAAAGAAATGTAGATAGCTCCAAAATTGTTTTCTTAGAAAATTCATAGGTCATTCTAAATTAAGGCATTTAAATGAACAAAATGGCAAGCAATAAACAAATAAATAACAATGACAAGAAATCAAAATCATATCTTTCTTAAACAATCAAACAATCTAACCATCTACAATAACAATGAATTATCACAAGATTAAGACTTTAGGTGATGTTCTTATCTTTACATGACTAGAATATTCTTAAGGTCATAAGGCCCAAGTTTTTACCCCTAGCCATGTTTAAAGTGTCACAACCAACCCTATTTATATTAACCATTTAATGGTTCCCAAACACAATTTCATAAGCTATAGATCTAACCAATAAGCTTTTCTTAGTGATTCAAAACTATGTCAATGCCACTTCACACATAGAAGCCATATTTAAGACATAAGACCTACATCCCCCACTCCTCCCACCTCCCTTCCCCCATAATGATGGTGAAGTCATTAAGGCAGATACCATTTCTAAAAACCTCGCTATGCTACCTATATCCCATATTAATGGTAAATGTCAACACATATACCCTTTATTAGGTTGAAAATCTAACCAAGAGGTGTTTTTTGATGGTTTAAAATTGTCTCCATGTCACTTCACAATTAGAAACCATCTTTGCAACATAATGCCTACACTCCCCACCTACCCCCATAATCATGTTGAAGGATTTGAGGCCAATACTATTTCTCTAAAACTTCCCTATTGTACCCATATCTGAAATAAAAATGTAAATTATAGTCTCGAAGTTCATTTGTGGTCTTTTAAATCAACACTCCAGGAGTTGGAATCCTAGAAGGGCATTTTAAATCACAAGGTCTAGTTTTCCTAGCTTCACCATTATGTATAAGGATCAACAACCATACCTATTTGAAACCTTTTAATTGTGCCCATATAGCCACTCAAATGTGAAATATGATACAAACATATTGGGTTGAGTAGTTCCTTGATATATTATCAATGTTTCATGCATACTTTGCAAGAATGATTAGTTAAAATTAAATGTTTATGTTTGAGGAATTAAATGAATAATTGTTGTGATTAAGAATTGACAAAATTCATATTTGATGGTGTAACTTGGTTAATTTTTTATGTTTGGTGAGTAAAATGAGTCATTTCTATGATTTATAATTGACTAAATCCATATTTGATGCTGTGACTTGGCCAATAGTTTATTTTTGGTATAACTGAGTGAATTGTGTAACTTGGTTAAGTGTTTACGTTAAGTGGTTAATTATTTATGTTGCTAATTGATTATGTAAATTTGAATTACTAAATAATCAATTTGGAAATAGATCCATGAAATTAAACAATTAAACCATTAATTCTGATGAAAATACTAATTTTTGTTCCTTTGAATATCATATTTATATCATATAAATAATTTCTATATTAAATTAGAATTCTCAACAAGCTCGTATTTGTAAATAGTATCAATTACTCAATTTAAGCTTTACCCAAATTAAACATTAACTGAAGATGTAAAAACCCTCTTAGTTTTGACTCTCTTAATCATCTTATGGCTAGGATCCTTAGTTATGGTCAACGATTTACCTTGTTTACCATTTAAGTATCACGAGGAAGTGCTTGGAGGATTTTCTAGGATATGTTACACTAGGGAAAAAGTAATATTTACTATTCATCACTGAGTGAAACTCTAGTTCTGGAGATAATTGAATAAAATGGTATCTAGTAAATGGAGTCATAGGGGAAGGGTGCCCCTAGCTAGAATCTAGTATCCTAGGTCCAACATAACTTAAAATTCATGAATTCAAGGCCTAGTCAAGTTTTTATTCCTTGCTACAAATTATCAATTATTGAGGCCATTCATGGAAACTTTGAAAATTTCATACAAAAACTTAAAACCCAAATTGTATAGCATAACTAGGTTATGTAAGCTCCAACATATAAATTTGGAAAAATCACGTGTGATCACACTATATATAGTGCCTTGAGTGAAACCATTTTGGCATATATAATTGAATAAAATGGTTTCTATGAAACATAGTCATGTGTGACTCGATGTACTCCTAACTGGGAGATGGTTTCTTAAGGCCCTTCCAAGATTTTATAGCCAATTACAACTTGCTTGCTAAGGCCATTTAGGGACACTTCATGAAATTGGTCCGGGGGCATAAAATCAAAACCATGTAATATAAAAAGGGTACATAATATTTTGCATGCATGTTTGTATGGGACCCACATGCTAACTCCAAACATAATGGATTGATCCATTATTTTGCAACATTAATGCCTATGTGAAAAAATGAACTATCCTTCACTAAAAAAAACTATTTCTAAAGTTCATCAAGAAAATTCTATTTAGGAAATATATTCATAGGTAAGGGATAGCCCTAACTATAAATAGGTGCCCTAATTCCAATCCAGATAAGGGATTTTTGATTTTACACCTTGTCATGTTTTGTATGGCTTGATGCAACTCACTTAGCGAGGCCATTTAGAAACTCTTTATGAATATGTTCATAGGGGCATAAATCCAAAATACATAGAATAACTGGGTTCCATTAGCTCCATAAAGTAATTTTCGCTAGAGTCCACACAACCACACCACTTGGGTTCCATCAGCTCCATAAAGTGATTTTCCCATAGTGTCTTTAGCCTTTTTTTTGTAGGATTTAGAGAGAAAGAGAATGGGGTTACATAGATAGAGAGAGAGAGAGAGATTGTTTTGCAAGATTTAGAGAAACACAATGGGGTTACAAATATATATATATATATATATATATATATATATATATATATATATATATAGATATATATATATATATAGAGAGAGAGAGAGATTTTTAGGTCCCTATATTACTAGTATAGTCCCTTATTGTTGTTAGTGTAACCCCTTCTTGCTATTTTTGTACCCCTGTAACCCCAATATTGTTATTATTGTGCCCTTACATTATTATTTTTAGGTCAGCTAGGATTATATTATGACCCCATGGACTCCTATATATGGAAGCAGGTTTTGTCTTTTGTATCATCTAAGAATTGTTCATTTATGTAATGTAAAGGAGGTTTCCCCCTCGAAGTGGCTTATTTATAAGGCTTTGATATCTCTTTTATTATATTTTTGGAGCTGGTTTCATAAAATTTGGTATCAAAGCTTATTATCTTTCCTGGCTTCCCTGCAATACCTCGTAATTTGATTTCCTTTCCTTCCGAAAAAAAATTCAAGAAAAGTTCTTGAAAATTAAAAGCTACCATCCCCAAATATTGTAACCATTGTACTCCTAGTACAACATCAACACCTCCCATTGGAATGGAAATCATTGGACTATTCAATATATATTCCCCCATGGTTAGCTTGATAGTCAACGTTGGGAAGTGATTTCAATGGATTTTATCATAGGTTTACCTAAGTCCGAAGGAAAGAGTGTCATCATGGTGGTAGTTAATAGAATTACCAAGTTCTGCACACTTTTGTGCATTATCTCATCCATTTAAAGCAAGTATAGTTTCTACTGCATTTATGGAAATAATTCAAAAGCTACATGGAAACCCGATTATTGTAAGTGATGGAGTATCTCATTAAGTGGGAGAACTTACCCATTGAAGATTCTACATGGGAGGATGAGAATTTTATACAGAAGCATCCGAAGCTACTCAAGCATTGAGGACAACACTTTTTGAAGGAGAGTGGCATGTTAGGTCCCTATATTACTAGTATAGTCTCTTATTATTGTTAGTGTAACCCCATTATTGTTATTTTTGTACCCCTGTAACCCCAAAATTGTTATTATTGTGCCCTTTCATTATTATTTTTACGTCGACCAAGATTATATTGTGACCCCATGGACTTCTATATATAGAAGGAGGTTTTGTCATTTGTATCATGCAAGAATTGTTCATTTATGTAATGTAAAGGAGGTTGCCCCCTCGAAGTGTATTATTTCTAAGGAATTCATCTCTCTTTTATTTTATTTTTGGAGCTAGTTTCATAACAAATATAGATAGCTCTGCAGGACTTAGAGAGAGAGAGACATTGTTTTGCACGATTGAGAGAGAGAGAGAGAGAGACAATGATATGGATTTATGTAGGAAAAAAATAAAATACAGAAATAAACATAAATGTAGATATGTGGCAGAAAATATATTTCATTTCAGTAATATCAAAAAAATGAAATAGGCTTATAGACAGAATGGAAATAAGCTAGTTCGAGCAATGGTTGTTATCTTTGGGAAGAGATGTGATGGCTACATGATCTTAATTGTGTTAAAATGAGGCTTGAAGGCCTATTTATTATTGAGAAACCATGGAAAGCCCTAAAAATCTAAAAACCTAGCCCTAGGAGTTGAAGCACCAAAAATATGGGCCCCGTTTGGGTAAATTGCGACATCAACTTCCCAGAGTCGTAACTTTGGCATACGATCTTCGTTTAGCGCGCAGAATACCTCATTAGAGATATCTATCCTAGGACTACAACTTTCAAGTGACCAACATTATTTAATGACCCATTTTGGTCCTAGATTTTCAAAAAACTGTCATTTAGGGCCTCAAAACGGCTCTGTAAGTTCAGGACCCGAAAAACTGCCAAAAATAGTAAATTGTGCTACAATTAAGGAAACTGAAAAATTTAGAGGAACAATGGTGGGGCCCCAAGTGGAATAGGTAGGTGGCCACCAACATCCGCCTAGATCAGTCCT
This sequence comes from Pinus albicaulis, assembly GCA_034641835.2. Taxonomy (NCBI): domain Eukaryota; kingdom Viridiplantae; phylum Streptophyta; class Pinopsida; order Pinales; family Pinaceae; genus Pinus; species Pinus albicaulis. The sequence continues at coordinate 1,308,901,779 of CM076578.1, read as the reverse complement.
CCTCCCTTAGGAAGCAATGGTCCCCATTGCATTGACTTCCTCCATGTGATGAGGAAACGTTTTCTGAACTTGGTGCATGGTGAGCCAGTTGCCTTGGTGTAGGAGGTGGCTAGCTTTGACAACCAAATACAACTGGATCTTCTGATTTCAAGTTTTCTTGATCTGATTTTCCATTATCCGATTGGTTGTGTCATGTTCCATGTGGTTGGGGTTTAGCTCTCTTGGTATGATTTTTTATACCATGTATGATGTGTCCATTAATGGTGGAAAGTAGGGCCGAAGGCAGTGCACATTGAACACTAGGTACCGACCAAGGAATGGGGAAATATTGAGCTTGAAGGCATTATCCCTAACAACCTTGGTGATGGTATATGGTCCATATTGGAGTGGGAAAAGCTTGCGATGGGGTCCAATGAGGCACCCCTTCTACAAATGTAGCCAAACTTTATCGCCCACCTGGAACTTATGTGGCACCTGATGTTTTTCATGTCACTTCTCGTACTTATAATTGGCACTATCCAATATGTTGTGGACCTATTGGCGAATGCGTTGAATACTCTCAATGAAATTATTCTCCTTGTCAGCTTCATACTGGACATGAGCCAAATTTTCATTTGTAGCTTCAAATGCTATGGCCACATCAATGGGACATAGTGGTTGGAATCCCAATCCCACTTAAAAGGGGTTGTGTCTAGTAGATATGTGGAGAGCCTGGTTATAGCTATGTTGGACATACGGGATGCTTTCATCCCATTTGCATGGATGCTTCGAGTTATGCATGCACAAAATGTGTATGATCATCCTATTGAAGACCTGTGTTTGGCCATCAGTTTTGGGGTGGAAATATGTGGACTTAGTGAGTTTGGTGTCTAGCATCAACCATAGACTTGACCAAAATGTACTAAGAAACATGTTGTCCCGATATGAGATATTGGACTATGGGATACCAACGTGTACCCACATTCTCTCAAAGAAGAATTTGATACTGGATTCTGCTATTATATTCTTCTTGCATGCCTCCAAAATGGCTATCTTAGAGATTTTCTTGATGACAAAAAAAATGCATTCGTTTCCATGCTTGGTAGAAGGAAGGCCCGACATGTAATCCATGGATATGTATTCTCACGACTGACTAGGGTTAGGCAGCGAAGTATATATGCCTTGATTCTAGATGGTCAATTTGGAAATGACACAGGAAGTGCAGGATCTAATGTAATTCCATACAACATGTCGAAGTTTCGGCCAATAGAAATATGTCTGTAGTCCTGCCACTATTTTCTCAACCCTGAAATGTCCAACACTCTCACTATAGTGTGCTTCCCAAATCATCTTGGGATACTCGCTTGAAGGAACACATTGGTGTCCCAGGTGGCATAATAGTGCATCCTGGAGGTGAAATTTTGGAACTTATTTTCCCTCCAAGAATGTCTTATATGTGTTGCCGAATTTTGGATCACTTGTGAAGAGATGCGGCCAACTCGAAGTCTTGTGCCCACAAGAGTCGAGCACAGTGGTTAACTCCATGATTGGCGGTTAGCTAAGGAAGCCTGTAACATTATTGGTGTTGCCCTTCTTGTACTTGATGTTAAAATGGAATTGTTGCAGGTATGTGGCCCATTTCTGATGGCGATTGTTGTGCAATTTCCCTTGTGTCCATATGAACTGCAGGTGTCGGTGATCTGTGTGGATGAATTTTTCCTTCCCAGAAATGTAATGTTTCCATTATCGATAGGCCTACACAATGGAACACATGTCTTTTTCATAGGTGGTATATTTTCAAATTGTGTATGAATGTGTCTCACTGTGATATGCCACTAGATTCCCCTGCTGAGTAAATTCTTCCCCAATATCATAGTCAGAGGCATCTTTCTCAACCTCAAATGGTTGTTGCAAGTCTGGTAATGTGAGTAGAGGCAATGCTTCAACTATGTAAATGCCTTCTATTGAGATTCAGATCAAAATAATTTTTCTTTCACTCCTCCCTTGGTGACTTGAATCAAAGGCCAAGTGATATGAGAGAATCCCAACATGAACATATCGTATAAATTTTCAAAACCCATAAAACTGGAGAGCTCTGTTAGTGTGGTTAGGGATAGCCAATCCTAAATGACCTGGATCTTAGATGGGCCCACATGCACCTCCCTTTCATCAATAATGTACCCCATATATTGAACCTAGGTCATGCAAAAAGTGCATTTCTCCAAATTGGGACACAAATTTTGTTGCCACAGTGTTTGGAGGACTTGAAAAATATGGTGGAGGTAAACCAGATGTGAAATATTTGCAACAGTCAACATCAATGTTTGCAGTGTTGGAAACAAGATGGCGTTGCAAGAGAGTGCAAAGGTCAAAGAGAAAGCACCAAATAAATTTGAAAAACAAGGCATAGGTTCCACAAGTGCTTGTTTTTGGTTTCCAAGGGTACATAGAAATGGAAAAAATACTTGGTCAAAATTCGATGCAAGTACAAAGCAAGAGCAGCTAAGAATCGCCATGACGATAGTGTGCGAGATGAGACAGTTTTTAAGTTTCCTTTGATTGATGTTCGAGGTGGGAATTTTTTTTTTTTTTCAAGAACAACTTGCTACTCTACAAATTCAAGGAAATTGCAACCTAACGGTGTCTACAACAGCAAGAGAGGGTCTCAAGAGTCAAGGAAAATTCTTATTTTTTAAGAAAATATGAAGTTGATGAAAATGGGAAACTTTCAGTGGATTGAGACTCGAAGGGTGAGGGAACTGTACCCTCATCCACATGTTTAGTAATCAAAGATATTTTGGGTCCAAAAGGCTTCTAGTGGGGAGGAATGATTAGGTGCTCAGTGTAAAGCTAGAATATGGAAGTGTTCAGAATCTATTTGAAACTAAATGACAGCGAAGAGCTCATCGCTAGGAATCCGACGCAATTTGTTTCATCGAAAACTGACATGGGATGAGGAAGATAGAGCCTCATGTTCGTTTTCTTGAACATCTAAAAAAATTGCAGAAAGGACAAAATGCTGACATGGTGGCTTAGTCAAAAAAGAAAATGATATTCTTGGAATATTTCGTCATTTTCTCCCAATCACACTGTGACAAGTGTCACAGTAAGATTTGCTGGAAAGTTGGGTTAAGGTGGAATTTTTTTTATTATCTCCTATGGTCGAATTTTGAAGTATAATGGTCAAATGAAATTTTATTATATGTTTGGATAGTCCAATCAGAGGCAGACACATGGTGCAACCAGGGGCTGCCACGTTTCCCCTCTACTAGACCAAGGTCAAAGCCCAAAATGTTTTATATATCAAAGGTCGGAATCATATGTTATGATGGGTGGTAATATTTATTATACGTGGGTTGGGCGGAGGTTGGTGCTTGACCCCACAACCTCCCCCACACAATGTGCCCACCATACCAATACACCATGCATTAAAACTTATGATATAAGGGCTTCAATTTATATTTCAATACGTAAGTTTCATCTAGCAGAGGTAAGGAGAGGGCCAGCCTTGCAGTCCAACCCAATCATCATATAAACAATCACAAATACCATGAGCGGAGGCTTATTATAATGGCGCATTTAAACCTTCATCCAAGTTTTATTAACCCTAACCTGTGTATTATGCACTAATCAAATTGTTAATTTTAGTTTTTTAAAACATGCGTTAAGCGCTAAGCCCACGTCTTATGATAATTAAACCACACTTACGTTACTTAATCCTGAGATTAATTTGGCGGAAAAACTAGCGGAGCCCCTAAATTCGGCGCTGCCCCCAAATTTAGCAGCCCTAACTGGATTTTCTCTAGTTTTAGTGGGGTTTCCTAGGACAAAATTGAGGAGGCCATAACTTTTGCAAAATTCAACCAAATTGGTCTTAAGAAGCATCTATTCTAGATGATTTTAACATTCTGAAGACATTGAAGCAAGCTTCAGGAGAAGTATATGATTGTAAATAACATTTTTTTCCATCTTGAGCCAATACAGAGGCCCAAGCCATGGAAGCTGGACCAAGGATATGTAACCCAGGAGGGGTGAACTCCTTCATCAAAATTTTTTGTTAATGTTTTATTTTTATGGTTTTTTGTACATTATTGTTGTTATTCAACATTATGTTTTAATGTTTTTATGCTCATGAATTTAACATCAAACTCAATACATTTACATGTTTAACACTCGCAAACACCTCAAGAAACCTATGCATATGGAGAAAAATATCAGCAACTTATTTATAATTCTTAATAGAAATTATCACAACAAAACTAAAATTCAAATTCAGATCATTGCATGGAATTGAGAAAATTTTAGGTGTAATATATTGAGAGGGACACCAACTTCTATCAGTACGCCTAACCCCATACCTTATAGCCATCTCAAATTTTGGATTAACTCGATTACAATAGAAGTATGATAGCATCTCTCACAAAAAATCTAGCACCATGAAGCTCGATTGTTGTTTCTTGTAGAAAAAAATTTTCAGGGGAGTGCCTAATACCTCTTCGAGTAGGACCTTCAAGCCACATTGATTATAGACCATCAACTTCACATAGTGAAGCTAGTGTTTCTAGTTCTAGTTTAGTAGCACCATATATATACTCTCAGTGTGGGAAATCATTCCATGGCTAGGTGGAGGATTCCATCCACAAGATATTTGTGGATAATGTTAATATTATTTTTAATTGATGCTAAATCATTGGTTATATATTGAATTGTATTATTTTCAAATATTAAAAAATGTAGCTGTAAAGTACTTTTTTATTTTTTTACTTTCATTTTTTGGCATGTAGAAGTGCTATGAGAGGATATGCCTTTACTGAGGCGAGAATATGTTACTTTTCCCAATTTCAATTTAGCATTGTCTATATCATTTGGTATTGTAACACCTCACACATACGTATTTAAATAACTTTATGATTTTCTCCTTTAAAGATAACTTAACAAGATTTAAAATTTGTTGTCGCACAAATTTTCCATTTATTTTTGGAGAAATCCAAATTAGTATTGTTGCATTTCCAAAAGTGTCTAATAAAGAATTTTAATTGTCATCTCCACCAAAAATTAGTGAACTGCCTCATAGCTAGGTATCATATATTAGTAACTATGATTTTAATGTCATATTTGATATATTACTCTAGTTCATTTTGTTTCTTTTGTGCTAATCAAACATAGAAAAAGTGTCTATGTAGGTACCGTAATCCCTAGTCTCTTCCCCTCATATACCCACCCATTTCCATCCCCCACCCAATCCATTTATACCACATTACAAGATAAGTTTGAGCATTGGGTTCCCCCCCCAACCCTTAGCATTCCCATTTCCTACCTTAGGGTGCTTCACCATATAGTGGGTTATCTAGCCAAGTGCTCCACCTCCTACCAGTGCATTCGTTGTTGGAACAACTATTATTTCATCTATTATAGCTACATATATAGTGTTTTCATCTATAGTTGTTACTAATATATCCTCTACACTTGTTATCATTTCATTAGAATAGGTTTCCCATCCAAGTGCTCCACCTCCAAGATAGGAAAAAAAATATTTTCAATTTCCTTAGATATTCAACATGAGACAAATTATCTAATTAAAATATTATCAAGTGCAAGTGAAACTAATTTTACACATTTTTATTTTTTTTTTAAATTAATTGATTATTAGAATTGTTGTAGGGAGGCATTGCTAAGAGAATTGAGTTATGGAGGAAGACAATCCCCCAAAAAATTTTATTTTTTATAAGGTGAGTTTTTACATATTTAAATTCTAATTGTATTTATTGTGTTAATTGATGGAACCATTGGAAAATATTTGTATGTTTTTTTTTCCCCTTTAGATCTTACATAGGCATAGTATTCCAATATGAAAAAAGGTTTGAGTTTCATCCATATTAAATAGGAGGAAGGCTTATTTTATAGATGCACTTCACAGTGATAAGCGTGGTAATGGTGATTGAGAGAGACATTATGTGCATTAATTATGATGTGGAAATTGGGGAATGAGATGTCATTTTGTGTCTATGGCACTGGGTACGATTCTCTCATTTTTGGGTATGAGCTTTCATTATGTATGCTCAAAATTAAATTCCATTTTGTATGAAAAATTCTAATTGGGAAAATTCAAATATAAATATATGATTTTGGAGTTTTATATATGACAATTTCTTTATCATTTTTTTTGTGCAATATGTGGATTTAATTTGATATACTATGAGTGTTACTTTTCTTAAATTGTGAATGTGTTTATCATGAATAATAATATAATGAATTAGGCTTCATTGATTTTCAAATTAATCATAATTTATCACAAAAGGTGATTCCCATCGTAATATTGGAAGTGTATATAGCTCCAAAATTGTTTCCTCAGAAAATTCATAGGTCATTCTAAATTAAGGCATTTAAATGCACAAAATGGAAATCAATAAGCAAATAAATAACAATGACAAGCAATCACAATAATATATTTCTTAGAAAATCAAACAATCAAACCATCTAAATTAATAATGAATTATCACAAGATTAAGAATTTAGGTGTTCTTATCTTTACATTACTAGAATATTCTTAAGGTCACAACACCGAAGTTTTTACCCCTATCCATGTTTAAAGTGTCACAACCAACCCTATTGATATTAAATTTTTTAATGGTTCCCAAATAACCTTTCATAAGCTATAGATCTAACCGATAGGTTTTGTTTAGTTATTCAAAACTATGTCAATGGCACTTCACACATAGAAGCCATATTTAAGACATAATACCTACATCCCCCACTCCTCCTGCCTACCTTCCCCCATAATCATGGTGAAGTCATTAAGGCACATACCATTTCTAAAAACCTCAGTATGCTACATGTTAGGGTCCTATAAATATAGGATTCATAATTTTGAATTTACTTTTGATACTCTTGTAAAATATGTACATGCATTGATTTAGGCAAGTTGTTTTCCCATATTTTGAAAATAAAAAATAAAAAAATAAAAAAAGAGGGTAAAAAGTCCTAAAATAAATATCAAAGGACTTAAAAATATATAGACCCCAAAAGAAAAAGATGAGAATAAGACATGAAAGTGTGCAAGTTCAAATGCCACTAATTTTTACTTTTTCCAAATGATTATGGTAGAGTGTCAATAAATGCCATAATCCATGATGAGTTAAACTATTTAATCTTCACTTCTCATGTTTTCAATTTCCATGTTTTAGATAGAGAATAAATATTTGTCAGATAGTTTAATCCTGACAAATCATTATTTAGGTAGAAAATAATGAGGAGGTCAACAGTTTAATCTGAGCCCTCAGATGAAATAAGGTAGAATTAGATAGTTTATGCTTTCAAAAGAATAAATGTTTCAAGGTTGCAAGCTTAAATGCACCCGCCAAAAGGAAGAAAAATGTTAGAGTAATGTTGGGTAGGTAGAAAGAAGTGGGAAAAAGCATGTAATATTCATCACGGGGAAAAAAATCACTAATTTCCCATTCCCTATAAGTATTTAGTGTTTTAGACTATCAGTCAAATAGGCTCAGAGCATTTCTCTGACTTTTGTTGGGACCGGACCTAAGGCTCGATGACTGGTTAGTTGAAAATGTTAAATTCTTATGTTAAATCTCCATTTATCATTATTTATCCTTTATTCATACATTTTAGGTCATTTTCATAAGTAAAGACTCATTCTTACTTAATGAAACATAAAAACCCATCTGATTAACTTCCATCACTCAAAAACATACAAAAACCCTCAAAAATACTTTATCCTAGGTAAATTGGTGAAATGATGAAAATACAAGCTTTGCTTTACTTATTCACTTTACTTAGTCATATTGTGTATTTTTTGTGCATTCCATTCTTCTTGTCATATTAAATTTTAACTTAGTTTATTAAATCCTTAAATAAAACCTTATCCTATATATCTAATTTCCTAGATCTAAATATCCCCAAAAACCCACTATTACAAAGTTTTTAGACCAAAGTTATTACCCACATGTTAAATTAAAAACCCAAATAAAATGCCTTTTGGTCTAAAACTAACTCTAAATAAATATCCCACCCCCTATAGTTATTAAATAATTCAAAACATTTAATACTATATAATAAAGTAAAAGCGGCACTAAATGCATTTTATTTAGTCATATTGCAAGTGTTTTGAATAAAAACATATCACCCCGCTCATTAACTTTTATCCTAAGATTTTGGATCAAAATAATATTTTTATAAGGTTCAAAAAACTTAACCCCGTGTATATGCAAAAGTCCTCCCCTTGCAATACATACATTAATCTCTACCCTCATAATTTATAACCCAAGGTTTAGTTGAAATAAAATTAAGTTTGTTTTTTACTTGACTAAAATTTTCCCGTATCCACATCTTTCCGCCATGTTATATAAAGCCTCACGCTTTATATAATTAACTAATGATATATCCATACCCTACTTTAAAACCTTTACCCATTAACAAAAGACAAAGGTTTAAAGCGTATTTTTTTTTAACTGCACGCATACATAAAAACCCCAGTCCCACCTTTCTTTGTTGCAAATTTCAAATAAGATCTCAACCCTTCACTTCTGATCAAAAGATCCAACGGCTCTAATATAATATCACGCACAAAAACTAATTGTCCACCCAAATGCAAATCACACGTGAAATAGGTTGTATTGCCCATTTTTTTCCCGATGACATGTTAAAATATTATTGGATCACGTTTGTTTTCTTCAAAACCTCTTACCACCTTAAAAGGGCGCGGTAACCACTATCCAGTTTTCATTTTAAATCCTGAAACCACCTCCCGCCCTGACTTTCATTGAATGTTAGTTAATGCAATCAAATGAATATGATTAAAACTTTGTAAAACCATTTTATTGTTTAAAACTGCTCATTCAACCTTTTCGCATTATCTTCTGACTTACACAAGCATTGTGTAAGCCTTTTCAAGCCTCTGATTACCCTTTTATGCCCAGAACCTCTGAATTTGACTAGAATTTACCTGTGAAGACTGTTAAAGGATTGTTCACTGCTCCAGAAGATTTCTGAAGGCAACATTTCAACCAAGAACCTGTAGAAAACCTTTTTATAGTCAAATACCTGCACTTAAAGGTATTTTTTGAAGAATTCAGGCTTGCAAATTGATTTTAAAGAGTCTTTGAGAAAGCCTATCCTCTAAATTGTAAAATTGACCAAAGAAAACATGCCTGAAATCATAAAAAATAGGCCAAACCCTAGCAAAATTTTCCCAAGAAACCATGCTTTCTCCTGTGCCCCTTTTTCAAGTAAATTTGCTCAAATTTCATAGTTTAAGGATTAAATTTAAAGATATGGAAGGCTAAAACCCATGAATATACCTTGAAACCCTATTTCTCAGTCAAACCAACTCAAAAAACCCATGTTTTCTATTTTTGGCTAGTTTTTCATCCTCGAATAAACCAAATTGACAAAAAAGCCCAAAAGAATCCATCCTTAGCCTAAAAACTACTCAATTTCATCTTGTTGATATAAAAAGTCCCGCAAATAGTCTAACCTTGCATTAGTTATCCACAATGAATAAGAAACAGAGCACAAGCAAACCTATAAGATCTAAAACACTTAAATCTGAGGGATCTTAATCCCCTAAACCTACCCTAGTCATCACTGCCAAATTTGTTGCAACAGTGAATCCCCTCCAACCACCTGTAGTTGTTGTAGAAAGCCTCCCTTTGACTGATGTTGAATACAAAATTGTTGATCCTGTTTTAGAATTCAACCTCTTGGATATACATAATTGGTGTTATGAAAAATACCTAGACAAGGATGAGATACCTATTTGGGAGACTCATTTACCCAAATATATAGTTCCATTAACCCATCCTGGCCAAGATCTTATCAGATTATGTCAAAAACATTATGAACCAGATCAAAGGGCCATAGTCAATGCTCATAGAGAAATCCTTTTTGCCATCACATCAAAGTCAATAAATCAAATGCTTCAATTACAATTTGGGCCTCAATCAGTCCCCCTGACTATAGAAGCTTTCACCCAGTTGTACTTAGGTCTATAATTTCCTAAGAATTTCATGATATTTCAAAAATTTATGCCTTCCCATGTTCACATTCCTAAAATAAACCCTCCTTATTCCATTGCTAAATTTCCTGAAGGGTCTGTACATATTATCTATATGCTCTCCTTTATACTTGGATACTTTACAGATGGACACACTGATGAGTCCATTCTAAGTTTTCTGTCCACCTTGTCTCCAGGCCAACCTCCATCAGTCATCTCTGACTTTTCTGGTTTTATAGCCAACAATATCTATCATCAGCTGATAAAATTACCCACTGATGGAGTTTTTAGATACTCATCCTATCTGTTTCACTTATTTTTATTCATTCAAGATGATAAATTTCCTATTGCATTACAAAATATGGACTTGGAGGGTAAGCCTCTATGCATTATCTTCTAGACTTCCTTGCTCAGGAAAGAGGGCAGTGATTTCACCTACACATATTTTTCAGACCTTTTTCGACATCCAACAATGAACATTCTGAACAAAGCAGAGCAGCCCAAAATTAGTGAGGAAATGAAAAGAATCCTGCAAATTTTAGAACAAATTAAAATTTGAGATTGGTACCTCTATGAGAAACATACAGAGTTAAGAATTTTTGGATCCAACTTATTACCTTATAAGTTGCCTAGATACATGAGCATGAGAATTTTTGCACTGGAGTATTTGAGACAAATTCTCAATTATGATTCTATTAACTTCATGGCTACCAAAAAAAAGACTCAATTTAAGTTAAAAAATCAGGTTGGTTCCTTTATCATAAACCACAAAGATGCAGAAAAATAAATCACAAAGAGATTAGCAGAGTTTAAATTTCAAGAAATTTTTCCATGGAACTATGATCCTCAAGGGGTCCTGAGCACCTGAGCAGTCTAAGGGTAAAATGAAAATTAACACCCTTCATACATGAGCTTAAGCCTGGGATTGAGAAATTTTACAACCAAGTTGAATGGTAGGAAAATACACTGACAAATATAGCAAGTAATACAGAGACAACAGGTAAAATGGACATAGCAAAAGCTCTAGAACTTGTAGAACAACCAAATATATCAACAAAATGAGTTAGAGAGGAAGGAGCGTATACAACAGAGACAAAAAATGAGACCAAATTCAAGATAATATATAACAAGAGGCTTAAACTAAGTTTATTTGACAAGTAGAAAGTAACAATTGATGTTGATGAGATAGATGCTCCAGTAACCAGTGATGATATAGCCACAACTATAATAAAATAAACACTTATGGAAATAGAAAAGGAATCAACAGCCAATCAAGATGAAACACAGATGATTAAGAAGCAACATAACATGGAGGCCTCTTCCTCACAAATAGCTAAGGAAAAGGATTTAGACATCACGGAGAAATACAAGCAGATAAAGCAGAAGAATGAGGAAATCAAAACATAGATATATGCTCAATTCCTCAAACAGAAGCTTGGAAATCAAAATAGGTTATTGTTAGCCTTTGATTATTCTAGTAACAAGATGATCATGTCATTTCTATGACCTACTACCTCCACACCTAAAACAACATCAAATTATAAGAAGGTGGACCTCGACGTTAATACATAAACTATCCATGAGTTAGATCAAATTGAAGGCAATGAGTGCAAAGCTCAGAGATGATTTATTCTACAATAGAAACCAAGCAAATGAGTGCAAATAAGCTACAGAACACAATCATTAATATGCAGGATCAGATGAAGATAGACAAGGCATCTTTATATGCCAAGTATCTAAGGATTAAAGCCTTAGAGGAATTAGTTTTACAGGTGGGATATGATCCCTCAAACATTCAAGTAGTAGAACTATTGATAAAGAAAAAGAGTGATGACATAGCAGCTTTGAGGAAATAGCTCAATATTCCTCAAAGTGAGCATCGAAAAAATAAGGAAATCTTTCAAGATCAGAGTGAGAAAGAAGAAATGATGAACCTCATTCTTAAATTGACTGCTCAAATCAAAGAGATGGAGACCCAAATGGACCACCTTGTCAAAGAAAAAGAGACTGTGAAAGAACATGAGAATCCTATAATTCCTACAGTTATTCCAGTAATAACTACAACAGTTCCCTCTACTTTAGGAGAGAAATTAGCACCAAAGGGCTCACTGGAAACTACAGTGCCAGTGACTTCATCCACTACTTCAGCTACGTACTCTTCTACTACAAATGTTCAACAAATAGATGAAGTGAGCGAGATTGTTAAAGCTATGGAAGAAATGTCTTTAAAGACAAATGAAATCAACATCCTCAAAAAGATGATAGAAAATATTGAAGCTACAAATAAGACATATTTGATAAATGCTAAAACCCATGAACATAAAACAATCATATTGGGAGAACAAATCAAGAATTTCCAAAAAGAGTTAAATTTCACTAAGAAGATTTCATATGTAAAAAAACATCTCTGGAATAACATTATTGAAGCCATTCACAATCAATGGCCTTCAATTTAGGTTATATATGAGTAAAGAGATTCTTTGTTGGCAGCACATAAAAAGATACAAAAGACAAAAGATGAGCTGACTGATAAGCCTGCTCAGGCTTTAAAACTCATCACATTCTTGAACAACAAGAATAGTGCAGAACTGGAGGAATTGCAAGTCATGGACAGGACAGAAAAAATCTTGCAGACAAAAAGGTTATAACTAAGAAGAACTTGATGAATAATCTGGAAGAAAAATGTGAATCAATGAACATTTCCATAACAAAATTTATGGTAAAATACACAAACTTAAGAAAGAGAGGCCTACTAGACATCCATGTTTTTAATGAAAAACTTATGCCCCAGAAGGATTATGATAAAAAGATCAGAGAATTTGCTAAAGAGAAAGTTAGCAAGGCACTCCCACAGGGAAAGTACTCCAGTATTTTGAAGATATCTTCTTTTTAGAGCATGAGATTAAACATCTCTTTGTCATCAAGCCCAATTTTTCCAGATATACAGAGGTTGATGAGAATTTCAGGAAATTGAGGAATGTCAAAATTCCTAAGGAAAAATAATGGGAAACTTTTACTGATTTGATGTAGAGATAAGAGGTAAAACAATCAAATGAACAATTAAAATAAAAAGATAGTTTGCTGAATTCACTGTTAAAAGATAAATTTATAGTAGTAAATCAGTTAAGATAATCAGGTAAAGAGTATCAGATGAAAGAGTATCAGCGAAGGAAACTCAGAGGCTAGATATTTTTTAGCAGCCAGCAAGCATGACACTTTGACCTTTAAAATCTCCTTATTAGATAAAGCTGTTCTATTTGTTTTGGATAAAAGAGGACAACTTGTTGTTTGTTAAGTAGCTGTCCCTTTTATTATGTAATGATATTTCCCTTTTCATAAAGATATTCCTAGAATTCTCCTAGGATATTTGTAATTACATTTTGTATAAATACTTCAACATTAGAAGTATTATGTGTGGAATAATATTGTTGGACTTATTATAGATATTTTTTTGAACATTGGAGGCATTGTGTGTTTGAATTCAAAGTAGTAGACTGGCATCATAATTCAGGATCCCTATGATAAGTTGATGAGTGAAGTACTCCCTTCTTGTCATTGTTTCATTTTCTAAGTTTCATGCAATTCATTATATGTTTACTCTATCTAAAATGTAACCAGGAGTATTACTACAAGATTAGTCAAGTGCTCCCTATCATTAACTAGTTTCCATTTTAATGTTTTCTTCTAATTTTCGATGTTGAGAATTCTTAATTGCTCTCACTCCCGTTTGACCTCTACCTGCTACTTCAATTTTCCAAATCAAAGGGTCCTTAAGTTCCCTTTATCCCGATCATACGACCTCAGAAAAAACCACTTTCCCAAATCTTTGAGGGTTATCTATCTTGCCCTAAATATATTTGTACCTTTTAGCCTTGATTTCTAGTGTTGTTAGACTGATTTAGACTCCATAGCCCAATGGACAAGTAGATTTATCTCTATCTTACCTCCAAGTGATTTTTCCCCACCAAACCCTTTAAACCAAAACCAAATTGTACTTTCATAACTAGCCTAATATTATAAATAAAAACAAAGATAAATCTTAAAGAGAGAGCCCTCTCTAAACCCTAGGAAGGCCAGATCCTAGAGTTTGAAGTAGGTTTGTGGTTACTTCTAGTGTTCTTTGACTAAAAACTCAAAATACCACAACTTAAGAAATTACTAGAGTGATAACACTACATATATCCCATATTAATGGTAAATGTCAGCACTTATACCCTCTCTTAGGTAGCAGATCTAACCAAGAGGTGTTGTTTGATGGTTTCAAATTGTCTCTATGTCACTTCAGAATTAGAAGCTACCTTTCCAACATAATGCCTACACCCCCCACCTACCCCGATAATCATGGTGAAGGATGTGAGGCCAATTCTATTTCTCAAAAACTTCCCTATTCTACCCATATCCAAAATAGAAATTAAATGATAGTCTCAAAGGTCATATGTGGTGTTTTAAATCAACACTGTAGGAGTTAGAATCCTAGAAGCTCATTTTAATCACAAGGTCTAGTTTTCCTAGCTTCACCATTATGTCTAGGGACCAACAACCATACTTGTTTGAAACCTTTTAATTGTGCCCATATAGCCACTCAAATGTGAAACGTGATACAAAGAGATTGGGGTAAGTAGTTCCTTGATATATTATCAATGTTTCATGCATACTTTGCAAGAATGATTAGTTAACACTTAAATTTTTATGTTTGAGGAATTAAATTAATAATTTTTGTGATTGAGAATTCACAAAATGCATATTTGATGGTGTAACTTGGTTAATTGCCTATTTTTGATGAATAAAATGAGTCATTTTTGTGATCTATAATTGACTAAATCCATATTTGATGGTGTGACATAGCCAATAGTTTATTTTGGGTCTAACTGAGTGAATTTTCTAACTAGGTTAAGTGTTTAAGTTAAGTGGTTAAGTATTTATGTTGCTAATTGATTATGTAAATTTGAGTTACTAAATAATCAATTTGAAAATAGATCCATCAAATTAAACAATTAAACCATTAATTCTGATGAAAAAACTAATTTTTATTCCTTTGAATATCATATTTATATCATATCAATAATTCTATATTAACTTTGACTTCTCAACAAGCCTATCTTTGTAAATAGTATCAATTACTCAATTTAAGATTTACCCAAATTAAACATTAACTGAAGGTCTAAAAATCCTCTTGGTTTTGACTCTCTTAATCCTCTTATGGTTAGGATCCTTAGTTATGGTCAGCGATTTACCCTATTTACCATTTGTGGATCACGAGGAAGTACTTGCAAGATTTTCTAGGATATGTTCCACAAGGGAAACAATTATATTTACTATTCATTACTGAGTGAAAATCTAGTTCTGGAGATAATTGAATAAAATGGTATCTAGAAAATGGAGTCATAGGGGAAGGGTACCCCTAGCTAGAATCTAGTTTCCTAGGTCCAACATAACTTAAAATTCATGAATTCAAGCCCTAGTCAAGTTTTTATTCCTTACTGCAAATTATCAATTATTGAGGCCATTCATGGAAACGTTGAAAATTTCGTATAAAAACATAAAACCCAAATTGTATAGCATAACTAGGTTATGTAAGCTCCAACACATAAATTTGGAAAAATCATGCGTGATCACACTATCCATAGTGCTTTGAGTGAAACAATTTTGGCATATATAATTGAGTAAAATGGTATCTATGAAACATAATCATGTGTGAATCAATGTACTCCTAATTGGGAGATGGTTTCTTAAGGCCCTTTTAAGATTTTATAGTCAATTACAACTTGCTTGCTAAGGCCATTTAGGGACACTTCATGAAATTGGTCTAGGGGCATAAAATCAAAACCATGTAATATAACAAGGGTACATTATATTTAACATGCGTGTTTGTATGGGACCCACATGATCACTCCAAACACAATGGTTTGATCCATTATTTTGCAACATTGACCCCTACATGAAAATTTTCACTATCCTTCACTAAAAAAAAACCTATTTATAAAGGTCATCAAGAAAATTCTATCTAGGAAACATAATAATAGGTATGGGATAGCCCTAACAATAAATAGGTGTCCTAAGTCTAATCCAAATAATGGATTTTTGATTTAAGACCTTGTCAATATTTTATGGATAGTTGCAACTCACTTAATGAGGCCATTTAGAAACTCTTTATGAATTTTTTCATAGGGGAATAAATCCAAAATACATAGCATAATTGGGTTCCATCAGTTCCATAAAGTAATATTGGCTAAATTCTACACAACCACACCACCCAGGTTCCATCAGCTCCATAAAGTGATTTTCTCATAGTGTCTTAACCCTTTTTTTTGCAGGATTTAGAGAGAATGAAAACAATACGGAGAGAGAGAGAGAGATTGTTTTGTAGGATTTAGAGAGAAAGCAAAAATGAGGTTCAAAAAAAGAGAGAGAGAGAGAGAGAGAGAGAGAGAGAGAGAGAGAGAGAGAGCGAGAGAGAGAGAGAGAGAGAGAGAGAGAGATATATATTTGTAGGATTTATATATATTAATAAGTGTTACACAAAGAGAGAGAGAGAGAGAGAGAGAGAGAGAGAGAGATAGAGAGAGAGAGAGAGAGAGAGATTGTTTTGGAGGATTTACAGAGAAACACAATGATCCGAATTTATGTAGGAACACAATAAAATATATAAATAAACATAATTGAAGAGATGCAATAGAAAATATATTTCGTTTCAGTAATATCAAATAACTAAAATAGGCTTATAGACAGAATGGAAATAAACTAGCTCGAGCGATGGTAGCTTATCTCTGGGAAGAGATGTGGAAGCTACATGCCTTTGAATTGTGTTACAATGAGGCTCTAAGGACTATTTATTATAGATAAACCATGGAAATCCATAAACATCTAAAAAGCTAAGCCTATGAGATGAAGCACCAAAACCATGGGCCCTGTTTGGGTAAACTGGTACATCAACTTCCCGGAGTTGTAAATTTGGCATACGACATTCGTTTGATGCGCAGAATAACTCGTTAGAAATATCTATGCTATGAATACAAATTTAAAGCTACCAACATCATTTGATGACCCATGTTGGTCCTAGTTTTCAAAAAAAATGTCATTTAGGGCCTAAAAAGAGCTTTCTAGGTTCAGGCCCCAAAAATTTCCAAAAATAGTAAATTGTGCTAAAATTAAGGAAACTGAAAAACTGAAAGAAACAATGGCTGGGCCGCAGGTGGAATAGGTGGGTGGCCACCAATATCCACATATATCAGTCCTCCTACATTAGGAAGAAATGGTCCCCATTGCGTTGAGTTCCTCCGTGAGATGAGGAAGCTTTTGCTGAACTTGGTCCATGGTGAACCACTTGCCTTGGTGCAGGAGTTGGCCAAAATTTACAACCCAATACAATTGTATCTTCTGAATACGAGTTTTATTGATCTTATTTTCCATTATCTGATCAGTTGTATCTTGTTCCATACAGTTGGGGTTTAGCTCTCTTGGTGTGAGTTGTTATGCCATGTCCGATGTGTCCAACAATGGTGGAAAGTAGGGCTGAAGGCATTTAACATTGGGTGCAGACCAAGGAATAATGAAATACTGAGATCGAAGGTATTGTCCCTAGCAACCTTGGTGATGGTATATTTCCCATATTGGATTGGGAGAAGCTTACGATGGGGTCTAACAAGGCACTCCTTCTGCAAATGTGGCCAAACTTTATCACCCACCTGGAACTTGCATGGCACCTGATGTTGATCATGTTGTTGTGTGTAATTAGCATTGGCTCTATCCAATATGTCATGGACCTATTGTGATTGTGTTAAATATGCTTAATGAAGTTATTCAACTTGTCAGATTCAGACTATACATGAGCCAAATTTTATTTTTTAGCTGCAAATGTTATGGCCACATCAATGGGACATAATGGTTGGAATCCCAATCCCACTTAAAAAGGGTTGTGGCTAGTTGAGATGTGGAGAGCCTGGTTATAGTTGTTATAGACATAGGGGATACTTTCATCCCATTTTCAAGGATTCTTCGACTTATGCATTCGTAGAATGTGTATGATCATCCTGTTGAGGACCTCTGTTTGGACACTAGTTTGGGGGTGGAAAGATGTGGACTTAGTGAGCTTGGTGTCTAGCATCAACCAGAGAATTGACCAAAATGTACTAAGAAACCTATTGTCCTGATCTGAGATAATTGACTATAGGATCCCAACGTGTACCCACATTCTCTCAAAGAAGAGTTTGGCAGTGGCTTCTGCTGTGATATTTTTCTTGCATGCTTCCATAATGGCCATCTTATAGATTTTTTTGATGACAAAAAAAATGCATTCATTTCCATGCTTGGTAGAAGGAAGTCCTGACATGTAATCCATGGATATGGATTCCCACGACCGACTAGGGGTAGGTAGAAGAGTATATATGCCTTGCTTCTTGATGGTCAGTTGGAAATGGCACAGGAAGTGCAGGATCTAATGTAATTCTCCACAACATCTCGAAGGTTCGGCCAATAGAAATATGTCTGTAGTACTGCCACTGTTTTCTCAACCATGAAATGTCGAGCGCTCTGACTGTAGTGCACTTCCAAAATCATATTGGAATGCTCACTTGAAGGAACACAGAGGTGTCCTAGGTGGCATAACATGCATCCTCGGGGTGAAATTTTGGAACTTTTTTCCCTCCATGAACGTTTGGTATGTTTTTCCGAATTTTGGATCACTTTTGAAGAGATGTGGCCAACCCGAAGTCTCGTTCCCACAATATTTGAGCACAGTGGTTAACACAATGATTGGAAGTCAGCTAAGGAAGCCTACAAAATTATTGGTGTTGCCCTTCTTATATTTGATGTTAAAATGGAATTTTTGTAGGTATGTAGCCCATTTCTGATGGAGATCATTGTGCAACTTCCCTTGTGTTTGTATGAACTGCAGGGGTCAGTGATCTGTGTGGATGAATTTTTCCTTCCCCAAAATGTAATTCTTCAATTTTCGGTAGGCCTACATAATGGAATACATATCTTTTCCATAGGTGGGATACTTTCAGGATGTGTCTGAAAGTGTCTCACTGTGATATGCCACTGGATTCCCCTGCTAAGTAACTATTGTCCCAACACCATATTCAGAGGCGTCTGTCTTGATATCAAATGGTTGTTGCAAGTCTGGTGACTTGATTCAAAGGCAAAGTGATATGGGAGAAGCCCAACATGAACCTGTGGTAGAAATTGGAAAGACACATAAAGATGGAGAGCTATGTTAGAGTGGTTGGGGCTGGCCAATCCTTAATAAATTGGATCTTAGCTGGGTCCACATGCATCCCCTTTTATCAATAATGTACCCTATATATTAAACCTGGTCATGCCAAAAGTGAATTTCTCCAAATTGGCACAAAACTTGTGGCTCCACAGTGTTTGGAGGACCTGTCATATGTGGTGGAGGTGATCTTCCCAACTCTGCCTGAAGATCAGGATGTAACCCAAATACACCACCATGAATGAGTTAGTGAATGGTCACAGGATGTTTTCCATCAACCTCATGAAGGTTGTTGGAGCATTTTTTATCCCGAAAGGAATTACCAACCACTCAAAAAGGTCCTCCTTGGCTTTGAAGGAAGTCTTCCACACATCAGAGGGTTTGATTGCTACCTAGTAATACCGGGACTTCAAGTCAATCTTGCTGAAATATTCCCCCCTTGAGTTGGTTCAAAAGGTCATTAATCTGTGGGATTAGATATCTATTCTAGATAGTGATCATTCATCACCCGTTATTCAGTACAGAGTCTCCAATTCCCATCCTTCTTTTGCACCAACACGATCAGAGTCCCATAGGATGATGCAATTGACCAGATGTGACCTTTCTGTAGCAGCTCCTAAATATGCCTCTTGGTTTAATCTTTCTCAAGAATAGAGCACCGATATATTGGTCCATTGGGTGGTGATGCACCTGGGGTCAGATCGATTGAGTGCTTGACCTGACAGTGCATAGGAACCCCTACAGGTGAGGTGAAGATGTCCCCGCATTCCTCAACAACTTGTCCCATCTATTGCTATCATGTGGAGGAGCCTTTATCTGGAGGTTATGGCCACAATATTCTTGTTTCCCTAAGGGAATATCATAAGGAAATCAAATTTCCTAGTTTGTGAAATGATTTTACTGCATTTCTTCACGGTGATCAAAGAGATGGTGGTAGGAAGTGCTACCTATAGTATCCTGTAAAACGTATTAACCAAAGTAACAATAACAATGCAAGGCTGAGAATCATACAAAACATGTCACTTCTGCAAGTATGGTTGGCCTAATAATACATCACAAACTTCAAGAGGAGAAACATCACATAATACCTCATCCATGAATGGCTTGATGATGTAGGGAAGGTGACATTGTTGGCTGACATAGAGATCTAGTCCTTGGTGAAGCCACCTGATGGTGTATGGTTGTGGGTGTGTTGTCATCGCCAGACCCAACCACTTCATGACCTCTTGTGAAATTAGGTTCTTTTGGCTCCTGCTGTTGACAATGAACTATAACAGGGAATCCTTCACCCACATCTAGTAATGGAAGAGGCACTCCCCTCTCCTCTGGATCTTCTAATTCTTCCTTCTAGATCTTGGTGGTGGCAACGATGGCACTAGGCTCCACATCGAAAATATACTTCCCTTTTTCATTTCCCTTGTCGAGTTTTGACTTTGAGTTAGAACATGCATCTAATTTGGAAGCCTTTAGCTCTACCATCAGTGACTGCTTGGCCTGATACTCAATTGTGTTGTGAGTGGAGCTCTTATGGAACTCACAACACTTTCCCCTGTCCTTCTTTGGCTTCATGGTGTTTTTCTTCGCTTTTGGATTTGACGTGTTGTCTTGGGCCACCCCACCTTGGCATATTCCTTTGTTCTATAGTTTGGGGGCACCTTTCCCTTTATTGCGATTCACAAATCCAAAGTATCACTTCTTCTGTTTGAATTTATGTTCAATATTGGAAACATACCGGTATAATGCACCAAATTAGGAGATTTTGAGGAACTATATTTCCTCCTAGATGTCTCTGTGCAGAAAAATGTGGTAACTAAGCACCAAATGTTTCTCTAAATCTTTGATACCCAAATTTGTGGGCAGGGTATGGAACAAATTCATAATCTCATGCACATCTTGATCCCTTTGTTGCTGCAATGTAGTCTATTGTATGTACTTTTCCTCATAGCTCCCCAAGGGGTATAAGTATTATTCCTTGATGGAATCTCTGAAATAATTCCAAGTGCATGTGGCCGAGAACACAGAGGATTCTCCCTTATACTTTTTCTCATAGTAGGTTTTCCACCAGTCCTTAACATAGGGGGCATCTTTTAGGATTGAAAAGGTAATATTTTCCCGATTGGAAAAGTCATGAACCAAAAATTATCCTTCTAATAGATTCAACCATCTATCTACGACGTCTGCATCTATTTAGCCCTCAAACATGGTAATTTCGAAGTTAAATTGTACCTTAAAAGGAGTGGTGCCTCCAGAGTGGCTACTGTATGAAGAGGTGTCAGGGGTGGGGAGCCATCAAATAATTTGGGCAAAGTTACCAATCATAGTGTTCCTTTGTTTCTCGAGGACCTCCTCGAGAAATATTTTAATAGGATCTCCTGCTCCCTCGTATTTATTTTACTCTGCCATGGGAGGCCGTATCTTGCTAAGGTTCAACCAAATCTAGCACTAACTCCTTATACCCTGATATCATTGGGGACATGAAAATAAAGATCGAGAAAGATTAGTTTTCTCTGATAGCACTAATCCATATTTATGTAGGAATGCAATAAAATATAAAAATAAACATAAACGCAAAAATTCAACATAAAATATACTTCATTTCATTAATATCAAATAATTGAAATAGAATTATAGACATAATGGAAATAAACTAGCTCAGGTAATGGTAGCTTATCTTTGAGAAGATATGTGGCAACTACATGCCTCTGAATTGTTTAACAATGAGGATCGAAGGCCTATTTATTATTAAGAAACAATGGAAAACCCTAAACATCCATAAACCTAACCCTAGGAGATGATTCGCCAAAACAATAGGCCCTGTTTGGGTAAATTGGTACATAAACTTCTGAGGGTCGTAACTTTGGCATACGATCTCTATTTGACACGGAAAACACCTCCTTAGAAATAAATCTCTGAGGAATATAACTTTTGAGCTACCAAAATTGGTTGAAGACCCATGTTGGCCTTGGGTTTCTCAAAAACAATTGTTAAGGGCCTCAGAACTACTCCATAAGTATAGTACTGAAAAACTGCCAAAATAGTAAATTGTGCTACAATTAAGGAAATTGAAAAGCTGAAAGAAAAAATATTGGGGCCCCAAGTGGAATAGGTGGGCGGCCACCAATATCCACCTAGATCACAAAATTGGGTTACAAAGAAAGAGATAGAGAGAGAGAGAGGGAGGATTTCACCATTCTAATACTTTTATTGGTGGTATTGGTGGTTTTAAGAAACATCAAGGTTATTATTAAAATGTCCTGATGTTCCAATGAAGTTTCACATAACCATGGAATAGAGAAGGGCAACAATGTCAATCCCATACACTAAAACAAGCATATTAATATGTAATGCATTAGGAATATATATATATATATATATATATATATATATATATATATATATATATATAATGTTGAACATTTTCATTCTATCTATTTTGAGTAACTACATGATTTCATTTAAGTAGAATATTTGGATCATTACTATTTTTAATGGCATCCAATAGTCTATCATGTGCTCTGAATGAACATGAAAGTAGTGTATTTTATGCGATCTCTTAGAATAAATTGTTTGTAGTTAGATGTTTGTAGCAATTACTAGGTGTGTAAAGTGATACATTAATACACCTAGTCTATAATCCATGAAAGCATAACTTGTAGTCTTTCTTGAATTTCCATCTATCATAAGTTGTTCACCATTAATAACCATCAATCCAATTGTAAATTCATTTCCTTCATCCTTAGTTAGTGATGTATTGATTGTTTGGTTCTGTTGTATGCATCATTCCATAAATGGTCCATTTATTGTATTTTGGAGAAACAACTACATATATGTGTCCTACAACAAGTTAAATGTATGGTCAAGTGTGTGTATGTATAGGTTTGATAACATATTTAACTAAAACAAAATCTAATCCAAGATACAATGTGATATATCTCTACCTAGTTGTACAAGATTAGAGATATGGTCATAGTCTATTGAAATTACTAATTGGCCATCCTTTAGTTGTTTTTTTTCCACAACTACATTTGAATCTATGGAAAGTGATACATGATTATGTTCATTGACCCTATCTATCAAGTCATAATCATCCCATTCAACACTAATACATGCTATACAAAAGCAAGTGAATTTTTGTGCACATATTTTGAACAAATGGTTATCTAAACTTCAAACTAAATGAAATCCACAAGTTATTTGTATTGCGCTACAATGATATGAATCTAAGCAATCTTTACTTACCTTTTCCTCTTATAATGATAATAAATTTCTTAGCTCATGACCTATCCCTATTGATGTTTGTTTCTCTTTTTCTACCTCTAACATTACTTTAGAGCACCACTGAACTACATACTTTGCTTCTTAGATGTGTGTATTTCTTGAAAACTTCATATTCTCACTTCATACACTAGTACAAATGGCTAATTAGTTACCAAAAAAATTACTAAAATTTTCATATAAACGACTATTTTTCGGCCGGTGACCAATAGTAGCTAATTTACAGTATCTTATAACGCGACCAACTTTTGGCCATTTTTAGCTTAGTCAATAATTGATTATCTCAATTGTGTTGTCTAGTTGTATATTTGGTTATTAATTTGGTCATTAATTTAGTCACTGATTTAGTCATTGATTCGATCATTAATTTAGTCATTGATTTGGTCATTGATTTAATCATTGATTTGATCTTTGATTTGGTCATTAATTGTCACAATTAATGACCAAATATACAAAAAAATATATTACTATATGATCACAGGAGAAAACCAATTAATGACCAAAGAAATATGACCAAAATGTTGGTTGTGTTATAAGATACTATAAATTAGCTACTAAAAGTCATATATATGAAAATTTTAGTCATCGTTTGAAACCAATTAATGACCGAAGAAATATGACTAAATTTTAGTCGTGTTATAAGATAATTTAAATTAGTTACTAATATTTGTATATATGAAAAATTTAGTCATCATTTGTAGTCACAAATTTATCATTTGCAGTAGTTATTTATTCATTATATAAATGACTAATTTAGTAGTTTATATTCATTTCAGTTACTTTCATTAATAATAATTATAAATGACTAATTTAGTCGTATATTCATTTTATTTATGTTCATCATTAATCAATATAAACTACTAATTTAGTAGTTTTAAATTGATTTTGTGTTCATTATTAATCAACATAAATTAATTTGTATGATTTAAAAAATTTCATGCAATGTGCATGTTCATCTAATATGAAAACACAAAGTCACATATTTTAATTACACTACTAAACAATATCAAATGAGATTATAAATAATTTCAACCACATAAATTATATTATATGAAATGTTAAATTATTACAATATGATTTTCCAACTTAATATTGGTGGACTACAATTTACACATGAAATGGTGTTTCATCACTTCAAAACATTATCGTTGTGTTTTTAAGGCATTGCAGGTGAATTTACCAACTCTGAAGACTTAACCATTGGTCTTTATATGTGTCTTATGCAAGATATTGGCTCTAATAGTATCACTAGATCAATTCTCCTCTCTCTTCTTTTGCATTTTTCACTCCAATGTTATTTCTCCACTCGATTTTAAACTCATGCTTCTTACCATCAATACTGAGTTCATTTTCTGAAAACAAAAGAATATACAATGTAGAGTGTAAAACATGAAAGACAATGAACACTAGAATGTAAACTAAATTAGACTATAAATAGTTTATACGAAATATACCTCAACATCAGCAATGTCAAAGCCATTTTTCCCCATACAAGTAAGAAACTCGAACAAATTTTCTTCATTGGGGTGATAATTGCCACTATAATATGGTCAGATAACCTGTATAAAAAAAGAAAATAAAATATCACCATATATAGAAAATAACACCTTAGTAAATTAGTATTCAACTTT
Organism: Pinus albicaulis; assembly: GCA_034641835.2. Classification (NCBI taxonomy): domain Eukaryota; kingdom Viridiplantae; phylum Streptophyta; class Pinopsida; order Pinales; family Pinaceae; genus Pinus; species Pinus albicaulis. The sequence continues at coordinate 1,308,876,674 of CM076578.1, read as the reverse complement.
CAAGGAAAGCTTAGGAACAAATGTCAACTAAGTTATATGTTAAAAATCTCAAGTTGTAGATAACTTGTGAAAACAAATAATCTTAGGTGTGATATTTAATCCTTGTCGTTTTATTCACAACAACATTTCATTTTCTGATGCATGAACTTAATCAATTATATAAACAACATGTAATCAAATAACAACATGAAAGTAACTTTTTCGAATATTCATGAAAATATTTTAACACAAAATAACTATAAGGATTCCAACCAATATAGTGTAATACTAATTCCATCTTCAAGCTTTGGTTGTTGTTTAAATGGACATGGTTCTAAGTATTTCAATTTCATAGTTAAAAGACAAACCAATATCAAAAAAACGTCCAAAATATAATCAAACAATAAAAAGAGGATATCATGGAATGGAAATTGCAATTATAAAAAAAATGTTTACCTATCCACCGATGTCATGTCTGGCATTCCTAAAACATTTGCTTAACCAAAATAACCATGAGGTGAAATAATCACAACATTAAAAACCATAGGAATTCCCACTAGAAACATTTCCAAAGTCAATGGCTTGGGTGTCTAAGCACCTCTATGTGAATGAACCATATCCAAGACGTGATATGCATCGTCTCCCCATCCTTTTTCCAATCACATTTCCTGTAACCTACCCACAAAAGATTCAAGTAACAATCAAACAAAGACATTGACATTTGTTTTTATCTTTTATATCTATAAAATTTGCATTCGATTTGTTTCATCAACATATTAATTCATATTTAAAGCCTTCCTGACATATGAGAAAGTATCATTCAAATAGGATATCAGAAAAAATCGACCTCAATGATGCCCTCAAAAAATTTCTACAATATCAATATTTTTCTTGTTGTGATTGTTGGACCTTGAAATTGTCATTCACTTCCATTACATTTTCACTTATATTTCCATATTACCACCTTCACTCCACCTCCATTTCATTACATTTATCTTACCATTACAACTATTGGGTTACCTTTATGTTTTTCCAAAATTTATTAATTCTTAGCATTTTAAGTGAATTTGTGGTTAAAAATTAGAGAATAATGTGCATATGCTTATACCTAACAAGTGGATGAGATTTTTGCCATGTGTAGGTCAAAAGGAAGCTTCTAAAAGACCTGTATGTGGCCTCCCAAAGCCAAATTCGAATTTGAGTGGAGAAGATCATGGGATCATGAGGATATGTGTTTAATTTCCTTTTTGTATTGAAACTCTAAGAAGGTATGTGTCTCATTTCCTATTTTGTATTGAAACTCTAAAAAGACATGTGCCTTATCATTTCCTATCTGATTGTAACTATAGAGATAGAGGGAGAGATTCATGGACTCTCATTAATGAGATAAATTATCATATTTTTGTATAAATAGGGGAAGCTTTCTCCTATAACGGAGTGAAAAATAGGAGAATAAGAAAAAGGATTATAGAGTGTCTTGTAACAAAGCTTAAGATGGAATGGGATGTAGATTTGTGAGTTTATCAATAAAGAATTTCAGTTCCTTGATGATGTTTTAATCACATCTTCAAGGAGCTAAGGAATTTCTATGAATTGGTAGCAGAGGGCCCCTGCTATCTAAGGAGGTTTCTTGTGTTTTCTGGCTAAGTCATTTCAATTTCTGTTTTAACACCTTTCTTTACTTCTTGATTTCTAGATTGATTTCTTAGTTCACAGTCATTGTGTTTCCCTGGGTTCAGTTTATTGAATAATAACAAGTGACTTACAAATATAATGATTGCTTCAGCATTTTATTTTATGTCATAAGAGATCCTCATTACACTACAATTAATCTCTTTCAAAACTATTCCAATAAACTTTGATTGAATGAATAAGATTCAATTGTAATGTTTTGAGTAATTAATTGTTTCATCATTTTATTTTATGTCATACGAGATCCTCATTACACTACAATTAATCTCTTTCAAAACCATTCCAATAAACTTTGATTGAATGAATAAGATTCAGTTATAATGTTTAGAGTTATTAATTGTTTCAGCATTTTATTTTATGTCATAGGAGATCCTCATTACACTAAAATTAATCTCTTTCAAAACTATTCCAATAAAATTTGATTGAATGAATAAGATTCAGTTGTAATGTTTGAGTTATTAATTTTTTTCTTTTCTTGAATCTTCAATTAAGCTGCAATATCCATGGATTTGGATTTCTTTTCATCATTTCTTAATTATAAAGTAGAATCCAAAAACTTGCAAATAAAACTATGCTTTAATTCATTTCACAACATTTATTTTTCTTCCTTTTAATTAGATTTAATCTCATCTTTCTAGTTTAGAGTAGAACACTAAGAATCAAAACATAAAACCCCCAAAACAACATTAAAACATCAAAACAATGAAGTAAGAAGTAGGTTTCTTAAGCACATATAGTGCACCACACTTCATCAGTTTACTAGCCCTGGTCGATAATTTATGTTAGCAATTTAGGACACTGAATTGACTAAACATTTTGGTGCCGTTGCCGGGGAAGTGTAATTAGGAGAGCTTATTTCTTACATCTAAAAAAAATTAAAATAATTTCTCGAGTATGCTCTCCTCCTGCACTTTGTGTGATCTGGAGGATCAAAAAAATAATTTTTATATTAAAATAAAAAAAATAAAAAAATAAAAAAATTATTGCATAAATAAAACAAATAGTGTATTGTTCATTTTCCTTGAGGAGGTACTGATCGATCTAAATGTCAAGACTGATTATTTGCATAGGCATGTATACTTAATTTTCTTTTCAAGATTTTTAGCTATAGAAACTATGCACATTCTGCAGTTGTGCACGTTCCGCAGCTGAGAAACTTCATTGTTTCACCCAAATTTCAAATTAGCCTAACTTTCTCTTCCGATATCAGATTTCGACGATTCAAGCGTCGTTGAAAATATTTCAATGAGATCTACATAATGAGAAAACTATCATCAAAGTTTGAAATAGTAAAGACTAAAGAAATTTCTGAAAAGACACAATAGGTAACTTGAGGCACTAATTTTGAAACAGGTATAAATTCTTTTGGTTTTCCTTCGTGAACTTGTTTTATTAGTACCAATTCTCAGTTTTTTGTGTAAATTTCATAACCAGAGAGATTTATCACCTCTCGTGTTTGATAATCTTACATTCCATTGCAGAAGAAGTACTAGTTTTATTTTGCAAGTTCCAGGAGGAAGGAAATGTGACTACAAGAAAATAGTGTCTCTCTCAGAGACTACATTTCTTTTTATAAGAAGATGATCAGCAACAGAGAAAGAAAAATCAATGCATGAGCACATGCTAATGCAAATCATATCCAACACTTGCAAGAATTTCAGCTGTTAGTGTCTCCATTGCATCCATGCCTCCTCAATAAAGAAAACATTCACCTCATTTCCCTTTACATTTTCTATTGCATTTATACTTAGTCATTCAATAAAATCCTCATCTCATTTTCCCTCATTGTTCATTTTTTTCCCAGTCATTATATTTTCTTTCCCTACTTTCACTAACCTAGCAATAAAACCATTCAGCTCCTCTACAAAGCTGATTCATTTCATTTCCATTTTCATTCTGTCAAATAAACCTTGATCCACTACAAATTTTTTCATCCATAGTCCTTTAAAAAATATATATATTATTCTTTCATGCTCGCGTTAGATGATGGAGGATTCCTTAAGGCCTTCCTTCTAACAAGTCTTGGCCAATCGACATCAACACAATATCTAGGTCCTAGACTAGAGTCCTTAATAGTACCTTGAGTCTTGTATATATTAATGACAAGTCCTCTCGCTAACAATAATGGGAATAAATTAATTTCCCTTGATCGTCAGATCTTGAAATTAGCTCGACATTAGCTCATCTATTCACAGTTTGCAAGATGTACTTAGGTACCTTGGCACTCATTGACATTAATGGTGAGTTTGCGTCGCATTGGTTAAAGACATTCATCAATGGTCGGTAATCCAATGAATTCTCTTCATGCTCGACATGAACACATTTATTCTCATGACTATAATTCTACCATCGGATTTTGCAACGATTGAAGACTACATCATTTCAGTAGTTTGCAGCAAGAATCAATTTTTATCAGCAGCAATAAAGATCCCAATCCTGTCATTAGCACAAAGAGAACAAAGAAGCAGATCAAATTCATTTGTTTACATAGGCCAACAACATCAAGAGCCACACTCTTCAGTACACACATGCAACTCATCCATTTCCAAAGGGTAATTTAAGGTACACCATTTTCTAACTTTTTACCATAGAATTCCTTGAAAATCTAGAATGATAATTTTTGGCAAAAAACATCTCTTCCTCATTTCATAAAATTTCCAATACCATCAGTTTCGGGGGGGGAATACATTCATATTCATACTTTTCCACGTTCATATCACATTCAAAAACCCAGATACTTCCGAAAGATACTAACTATTACATTATTATTATGAGCATACAATGGCTTTTTAAAAGTACTCAAAAGATTATTGGATACAAACACAATCATGGTTGTCACACTAGAACCAACCATGATGCAATCCAATAATGATATACTTTGCAATAAAAATCATCTTATCACTATGCAAACATCAAAGGCAAAAAATGAATGCAACAACAAAATATGGTTGTAACACAACAACCAGGCATGTTGCAATTCAAGTAAAACACTTTGCAAAAGTATGAAGTTATAAAATGATATCACGCAAAGTTAAGCCAAAGCTCAAGGATAAAAAAAAATTGATGTAATAGATTTCATGAGGACATGCAATAACTTCAGTTGGGGGGTATGTTGGACCTTGAAATTGTCATTCACTTCCATTACATTTTCACTTATATTTCCATATTACCACCTTCACTCCACCTCCATTTCATTACCTTTATCTTACCATTACCACTATTGGGTTACATTTATGTTTTTCCAAAATTTATTAACTCTTAGCATTTTAAGTGAATTTTTGGTTAAAAATTAGAAAATAATGTGCATATTCTTATACCTAACAAGTGGGATGAGATTTTTTCCATGTGTAGGTGAAAAGGAAGCTTCTAAAAGACCTTTATGTGGCCTCCGAAAACCAAATTCGAATTTGAGTGGAGAAGATCATGGGATCATGAGGATATGTGTTTCATTTCCTTTTTGTATTGAAACTCTAAGAAGATATGTGCCTCATTTCATATTTTGTATTGAAACTCTAAAAATACATGTGTCTTATCATTTCCTATTTTGATTGTAACTCTAGAGATAGAGGGAGAGATTCATGGACTCTCATTAATGACATAACTTCTCATATTTTTGTATAAATAGGGGAAGCTTTCTCCTATTAGGGAGTGAAAATAGGAGAAGAAGAGAAAGGATTATAGAGTGTCTTGTAACAAAGCTTAAGATGGAATGGGATGTAGATTTGTGAGTTTATCAATAAAGAAGTTCAATTATTTGATGCTATTTTGATCACATATTCAAGGAGCTAAGGAATTTCACCGAATTGGTAGTAGAGGGCCCCTACTATCTAAGGAGGTTTCTTGTGTTTTCTACCTAATTCATTTCAATTTCTGTTTTAGCATCTTTCTTTACTTCTTGCTTTCTCGATTTCTTTCTTAGTTCATAGTCATTGTGTTTCCCTGGGTTCAGATTATTGAATAATAACGAGTGACTTACAAGTACAATGATTGCTGCAACATTTTATTTTGTGTCATAGGAGATCCTCATTACACTACAATTAATCTCTTTCAAAACTATTCCAATAAACTTTGATTGAATGAATAAAATTTAGTTGTAATGTTTTGAGTTATTAATTGTTTTAGCATTTTATTTTATGTCATAGGAGATCCTCATTACACTGCAATTAATCTCTTTCAAAACTATTCTAATAAAATTTTATTGAATGAATAATATTTAGTTGTAATGTTTTGAGTTATTAATTGTTTCAGCATTTTATTTTATGTCATAGGAGATCCTCATTACACTACAATTAATCTCTTTCAAAAATATTCCAATAAACTTTGATTGAATGAACAAGATTCAGTTGTCATGTTTGAGTTGTTAATTGTTTTCATTTATTGAATCTTCAATTAAGATAAAATATCCATGGATTAGGATTTCTTGTTTTCATCATTTCTTAATTAGAAAGTAGACTCCAAAAGCTTGCAAATAAAACTCTGCTTTAATTCATTTGACAACATTTCTTTTTCTTCCTTTTAATTATATTTAATCTCATATTTCTATTTTAGAGTAGAACACAAAGAATAAAAACATAAAACCCCCAAAATGACAATAAAACATCAAAACAACAAAGTAAGTAGTAGGTTTCTTAAGCACATATAGTGCACCACACTTCATCAGTTTACTAGCCCTGGTCGATAATTTATGTTAGCAATTTAGGACACTGAATTGACTAAACAGTGATATCTTGGGTTGTAAAAATAACATATTTACAAAATAAAAATGCGTATATTACTTATGGTAAAACTTTGTATATGTTGTGTTCTTAAGAAGTTTTTTAAGATGTTCCTCCTCCTTTACCAAAGTGAATTGTAGCTTGGTTAAACTGTGTATCCTTTCATTCAACATCAATTTATGAAAGATAAATGTCACACATTATTCTTTCGCATTTCTCAACATGCTACATATGATAAATTGAAAGTCACATAAAACCAAGAGAAAACCCTTTTCTAAACAAAACAAACAAACTAACAAACAATGTCTCTAGTAAAAATTCATTATAATTTTAGAAAATGAAAAGAGAGTGGACCATTTTTGTTGTTTGACTGTGCCTATTTTTTTATGAAAGCTCTCAAGCTTCAAGAACCAACAAATTTGAGGGAATTCGTAAATGTGAAAAAAATTATGTTGACCTAATTTGTAGAATTCTTCAAAATTATGTGAATGATGACATTTTCGAATGTGGTAAATATCATGATAAGAAATGACATGTATTCTAGAAAATTACATTTCAATGACTACCATGGGCCTCCACGGGTTATAGGTCCTCAGTATGTTAATATTGATGATGAAAGAGAGATGGCAACGATAACTATGGACGGTCCTTGTATGGTGGATATCTTAAAACCAAGGTCATCATCTCAATGAACCTAGGTTCTGACATGGTAAACCTAGATATGGTCTTCACCCAATTTCATTCCATCATACTTTGTCAATATTCAAGAGGACATATTGGTCCTCCAACTTATAATAGGGTTGATTTTGAGGTTATAAATAAAGCTTATCCAAATCAAGTGGATTTTTGGGCTCCAAGAGATATGGATAATTTAAATTATAACAACTATATGTTTTTTCCCAAGGTTCAAATGTAAGGATACATTTTCTGGATTTTACTAATAAATAGAATGAGAGAAATAATCCATGAGGAGAATCTACTGGTCATTGTGATTAGGAAAATACTCAGAGATAATAAGACTATTTAGGTTCAAATGAAAGATGGTGTTGATTCTTGTAGCTCCTCAGTTGTTGGTAGTTTTTAAGGTAGGAATTTCAGTTCTTCAAGGATGGGGTCCTTCACCATAATTGCATATTCCTTGGTCATATCACCCAAAATAAAAACATAATCAACAAAGAGTAAATATTCCAAGTTTAAGGAAAATTCTATTTGTATAGTTGTCAAGCTTATAGTTCTCTTTTACTCTGTTATAACTCTGTTGAGCCACCTACTCTACAGTAAAAAATAGAAGAGCAGACATTAGTCACACCTACCCATGGTATCTTGTAGGTATGATAGAAGAATAGGCTAAGCCATTAATTAGAATTGCACATATATTGAGGAAAGACAATTCCTTATCTAGTTAACCAATTGCACATTGAACCCTATATGGATGAGTAGCCCTAAATAAAGCTAATTTTCTTTATCATATGCCTTGGAAAGACAAACTAACATTGCTTGTAATTTTTTAGTTTCATGTTATAAATTCCTTATTGGGAAACTCCTATTCTGTAATGGTTTTTTTTCCCAAGAAGGATGTAAAAATGTTCTAATGACATGGAATCATCTTAGTGGATTTTGACCCTACATGACCAAGGAACTCAGGGGCATTGGGCACATCAACAGTAGCATCCTCCAATGAAAATAATACAGTCTCCAACCAAGAAACATCAAAATTATATATAGTTATAATTCATAATCGCAAATTACCATAGACTATAGCAATCCTTAAATAAATTCAAACTTGAATTAGGAAAAAAACAAAATTTCACATTACCCTTCAATAAGTTGTCCTTTATTTAGCAATAAAGGCTCAAACTTGCATAAATGTGTAAGTAGATTCCCAAAAATATGAATTTCAACATCTTTCCTAAAAAAATAATCTAATATCCAATGTGAAACCATATTTGAATGGAACAATGGTGCTTTAAGGTCATCTACACAAAATGTTACCTCCTTCAAATCTCTCACACTAGATGGTATGTCATGCAAAATTAAGAAAAATTTAGGGAAAATTGTCAACTTCTCTAAATGACATAATGAAAATGCATGGAAGCTTTGTAAAGGAATGCACCTGTAATATTTTTTTATTGCCATTTCAGCCTTTTTCCTCAGTTGAACCTCAACGAGTTGTGAAATCAAAGTTCTTTGAGAAAAATGTTCTTATAGTTGAAATTCAACATTTGCAGTCTTCCCACCTCTATCACCTGATGAGTATGAATTCTTAAGCTCTCTTATATCATTATCCAAAACATTTCTTTCATGGAAACATGATTTTGAAAATAAAGGCTTTTATGCAGCATAACTCCTTGTCAAAATTTCATCCCTCATACCAACTGGCATCCGATCAGAACTGCAACCTGAAATCGGACATGCACCTCTTTGTCTATTACTCAGGATGTGAATGGTGGAATATGTGCTAGAGAACTCTTCGCATATGGCAGAGGTTGAGACCTCCCTCTTATTCCCTTGTCAAGACCTCCGTTAGTACCAAGAGTCAAGTGGTCATCATCAGAAGCTCTATGTGTTGAAGGGATTGGCATAAACTGATTTTCAAATTGAGCCCTATCCACAATCCGAGTATCTTGACTGGTGAATCCATGGTCACCTGGTCCCATATGAGGTTGTGGCCCTTTAATCCCATTCATATGTGGAAGTGAACTTGTCTATGCACCTGCCATGTAAGGTGGCATCAGAGGTCCTCTCACACCATGGTCAATTGGTGTCACAACTCTCTGACCTGAATGTCCCATATTGGTACCTCAAGAGCGGCCTCCCTCTCCATGTAGTATTTCAAATCATCCCGATGCACTTTCTCTATTTTCTTGGGGCCCTCAAATTTCTTCCTTTGTTGCCTTCCATTCCTCCTTAGATCAATCAGATCCTTCAACATGAACCTTAGCCTAGAGGGAAGCCCTTGGTTATTGGACATTTTTGTCATCCTATCAAAGTAAGCATCAATATTTTCCTTGGCCTTTGAATGGTCAATCATAAGATTAATATTGCTCATCAGTTTGCAAAAATATTCAACATTTTCCTCCTCTGGATGCTGAAATTCACCAATTAATTTCTTGATGTTTTCATGCATAATTCTTTCGATCAATATACTTTATTTGTAAATATCACCAATAAACCCTATATTTCCTAGCATTCGTCATTGTGTTGCAACATTCTTCTCCTATCTTTCTTTTGCTGAAATATTTTCTCACCATGCTCTTTTGCTTTCTCAACCTTAGCCTCTTCTCTTTCATCCTTTTCAAATTCTTCCTAACATTTCTTCAAAAGAACTAGCTTGAAAACAACCTTCTCATTATCTTCATAAAATTTTGGTATTGCTGCAACAAGAGGAAAACTGAATTTTGCATACATTTCACAAAAAGCCAGCTCCATCAAGGCTTTGTCAAATATTTGAGATATTATACCATGAAGACATGATGCCAAGTCAATGTTCACTTCTTTAACTTTTTCAAAAAATTTCTCAAAGTGTTTGGGCGTTAATTTGTTAAGGATGGATTTAATTTGTCTTTGTTTCAACTGATCCTCATCAGAAACCTTGCCCACTTCATATCAGTTCTTTGATATATGAATTTTGGGTATAGAATGATGTGGAGGAGGAATCAAACCCTTCTACGAACTAGAAGCACGTTTCCACCTATCATCATTAGAGTCATTTCTCACTATTCCAACTTGTGGAAGTGGTGCTTGCACATAAGGCCCTCCATGAAGGATGACATTCATACTCATTTGTGTTGCACAGGCATTTCTTGCAAAGAAAGTATTATAACCTTGGCCAGGTTCAAACACAACAGAGGAACCACTAATATCTACCTCCATCCACATATCACAACCATCAACAAAAGCATCCACCGGCTTGGCCCATATTTCATCATCTAAACTGGCCATATTCCTCCCACGACATTCAAGTAGATAATTCCCACTCAGCTACTAGTCAATTCCTCCTGTAGTGCTTGCTAATGCATGAGCCTCTCCTACATGACTTGTAAGTTCATGGTAATTTCCAAGTAATTCAATAATTTCTGGACAAATTTCAAAATTATTTGGTAGATATTTACACTGGTCCTTGATTGTCAACAAAAAATATCTAGAGTACTTTCTATCTCCTGAACATTCAGTAACTAGAATAGCTACTTGATTCATAGCACTTGAAAGCTCGGTTGCATCTTCCCAGTCATCCACTTCTTTCAGGACCTGCTTCTCAGGCTCTTTTGAAGAATTCTTACTCTTGACAACATCCATTACTATTTTGGATGGTTCTCGAAGGTTCACATCTTCCTCCTTCTCCTCTTGAACCTTATAAGAATTATATAAATCCCAGTGGGAGCTGCAACATTTTCCTTACTGGATAAATCCTTCTTTCTTCTTCTTGTTGACAACTACTACCTTGGCAGCATCACCGATATTTGCAACATTATTCTTTGCAAAAACATTGGAAGAAATTTTATTCTCCTTTTCTATCAATCTAGCTACTAAATCCCGCTTGCCTTCACTTTCAACAGGAAAATATGACACTTGAAGTTGAGGAGAGATTTCACAAATATCCCTATTAGTGGTGGATACTTGACCCTTATCTTGTGTGTCAATTTCCTTCACATTGGCAGTTCAACCTTCCCCAATTACTTTGTCACTATCATGGTTAACCCTACCTTTTTTTCTATATCCAGAAGATTGTTTGCAGTAAAAAGAAAATTTACCAGATAGAAAACCTGGTTTTTCCTCCAAAATAGCCATATCATCTTTAGGGAGGACTGTTGTATCTTCTGATTGTAATTCCCATTCAGACACCTTGCTTGTATTTGATGTTGACTGCTGAGATACAAATAAAATTTCCTTTTTCTCTTTGAGCAGATTTTGATCAACAACCATTGTGCCATTTTCATGTGTAGCCAGTTGAGATGCCAACCTACTCTCATGCATTCCACTGATTTTTGTCTCCCTAGCATGCAAATTAGAATTTTCTTTTCCAATGAAAAAATCAGAAAAATAAGTCAACTGTTTGTTTATGTTAGCATCAGGTGAACTTGATAACTTAGATGGGGAATCAGAAACCACAACAGTCCAATGCTTAGGGTGGATAACATTTCCAAGATCTTCTGTCTCTCCAATTACATAATTAATAAAATTATTGTTGTAGCTTTGTCTAACATTATCGCTTGTTGATTCAGATTGTTTATTCTTCACATTTCTAACTTTTGAATCTGATTTAATGTCATCCTCATTTCATGTCGGGCTCTTCAATGTTCCTACAAGAACATAATTGTTATCCAACTTCATATCTTCTGCTTCTTTCTTTACTAATTCGGCATCCTTTGTAGAAAACTCTATAACTAGCCCAGAATTTTATGTTTTTCCTTCATATCCCTCACCAGAGCTTCCCAAAGATGAAGACATATCAGCATTGATCAATTCACTCATAGATTCTGAATCTTGTAAATATTCCAAGGTTCCCCTGGAAATATCTATTTCGGTGATCTCATCTACAGATGATGAATCTCATGATATCCTTAATGAAGGAGTGTCCACAACATTAAGCATGTTTCCTGATGACTTCTTTAGCAATAGTATCTTTTCACATTTTGTGGTATTGATAATTGAACCAAAAGGATGGGTTGCAGAATTAGGCTCTGGCAATGAAGGATGCAGAATTGTTTCTATAGCTAGGTCAAAATTAACCCCTCCATCAACAACTTTAACTGTCTTCGGTACGGCTGTAATTAAAGGATTTGTTGAGGTAGATGATGAAGTCTGACTTAAAATTAACTCCTCCACCTATCTGTGAGAACCACTAAGTTTAGAATCCTCTGCAACTTCCTCTCCTTTTGACTCCCTTTCCATATTTAAAGGGCTTCCTACCAATGACACATGTTGTTGCATCTGCTACTTTTTAGGCTTGTGCTCAGATTTTGTCATCTTATTTGAACATTCATTTATTGAAAGACCTGCTTCTTTTTTAGATATGTTTTTCTGCTTTTCACTAGTATGATGATCTAATCCAAACTCAGGTGAAAAAACTACAGAACAACTTGAAATCATACCATCACAGAGATTACATGTTGTCACAGTAGGCATGTTCATTGGTGACAATTTAACTCCATCTGCTTTATCTATAGTCAATAATTCAGATGGAGGACTGATGGAAAATTGTAAACTACAATTATCTTCATTGCTGAAAAATGAAACTACAAGAGAACTTGATTTATTGCTAAGAGATTCTAGCAAGGATTTTTTCTTTCCATCCATAACTTGAACTGGAGCCAGAGTGGTTTCTGAAGCCTGTGGGAATGGTTTCAATATATCCAACATCTCACTAGAATGGATTGTAGCAAGTTTAATTTTTCTTCTTAATGGGCATGAACGATTTTATATGCTGGTTTTTGTCTTTAAAGGTTGATGAAAAGTAGATGAAATGTTACCATATGACCCAGCTAGCATCGATGAGTAGAAATTCATTGGGTGTGAACCACTTAAAGAAGAAAAACCTGAAAGTGGAGGTCTATATGTAAGTAGTCATGCTAATGGAGGAATGGAATATTTAATTGATGACACAACATCAAATATAAAAGCAATGAAATAAAATCATTGTGGAAAGAAATATGCAAAAATTTCTCACTTTTTGCATATCAAATATGCTCCAAATATGGGCACAAACATGAGATTTGAATTTTCAACTCTCTATGCTCTTTTTAATATGGTCAACAAAAAATATGTCATAAAACTAAATATTTTGGGGGATACAAAACTTGTTGTGGATTGAGTCTGCGACAAAGTCAACATAGTGGCCCCTCATTCGGTTCACATTTTTCAAGGTATCAAACAAGTCTACAACAAGTTGGATTGGTTCTCTTGTGGCCATATATACCATCAACTCAATACCCTAGAATACAAGCTCTCCAAGGAGGCTCCCCAACTTATTCCACAAGTGCTAGAAAACCAAGAGTATTTGTGGGGGTTGTTCCCTTCCATATCTAGTTTTTTGTCTCACTAATTACTATATTTTGCGATTATATATCTAAACAATCCAATAATATTATCTGAAAAGTGATAGAGATTTTTTGGATTTTAAAAGCTCACACAATATATAATTTGAACAAAATTTTATTACTAGAAATCAATCAATTACTTCTACATACCACTAAAAGTGGAAAAATCTTTATAACCTTTGATCACCTTGAACATCAAGCACACTAAGAACCTCGACAATGGGGTTCTATTAATATTGCCAAAGATCCAAAATTGACAAAGAAAAACTTAATGAGTATTGATTAGTCAAAATTACCATGTGGATCAACTACTCATGTCAAAATGATGGTATATTGGATTAGGTGTGGGTTTCACTTGCATTTGAAAGAATGAACACAATGTGGATAAAGAACATTGACTACACTATGAACCTAGACAATGTGGTTCTAATAACATGGCCAAAAGTCCGAAATTGACAAAGTACAATTTAATGAGCATTGATTACTAAAAAGTACAATGTGGATCAATGACTCGTGTTGAAATGATGATATATTGGACTAGGAGAGGGTTGCAGTGGCATTGGAATGAGTGAACACAACGTGAATAAAGAGTCACTTGCAAAAGGAATACAAAGAATCATAGTCTTACCATGAATCACAGTATTGGAGAAGAAATACAAGGAATCACAACCTTTGAAAAGGAATACAAGGAATTGCAGGATTACAAAGCACTGATAATATAAATGGACATATAAATAGGATCACTTCAATGTGGAAATGAAAATAATGGGCACGGGCAGTTAGAATATCAACATAGGACACAATTCCTGGACATTTATTTTCTAGCACAATCTTTATATCATCGACCACATCGAATGACCTGATACCTAAATTCTACAGAGCCTTCTTCTCCGGTTGGTTACCATTATAGCCACCCAGAAGAATGGATGCATCGTAGCCCCAAAACAATACAGTGTTAACCTAAGATTTTTTCAATTTCTTTTCATAGTAAGTTCTCGAAATGTAATTTTGGTGGAAAAAGTACTATTTTTCTATACTATTAGATACATAGGCTAGTTACCATTATAGCCATCTAGAAGAATGGATGCATCGCGGCCCTGAAACAATATAGTGTTAACCTAAGATTTTTTTCAATTTCTTTTCACAATAAGTTCCCGAAATGTAATTTTGGTGGCAAAAGTATTGTTTTTCCATACTATCAGATATGCCAGCTGATTACCATTATAGCCATCCAAAAGAATGGATGCATCGCAGCCCTGAAGCAATACAGTGTTAACGTAAGATTTTTCCAATTTCTTTTCACAATAAGTTCTCAAAATGTAATTTAGGTGGAAAAATTATTGTTTTTCCATACTATCAAATATGATTCACACTGGTTTTTAGATAATATTAATGCTTCACATTGGTTTTTAGATAATACTAATGCTTTGATGTTTTGAACGTGGCTTTTGAAGATAAATAGTGTCAATGTTTCTAACTATCAAATATGGATTCTAAAGATGAATCACATCAATGAAACTTCCACACTAAAACTACTTATACAATAAATTCAAAAGAAAAAACTGATTCTAATTCAACTCATAAAAAAACTAAAGATGATAAATATTACTTCCGAACTTAAGTCACTGCAAAATCCTGTAATAGACATGAGTGAGATAAAATTATTGAATTTACTTGTGAGTATATTGCAAAACCCTGTAATAAATATGAGTGAAGTCAGATAATTAACTTTAAATATTTTGAAAATAAACAATCTACTTTTAAAAAACTACCCAAACACTACTGAGCTAAGAAGATCATGGTGGGAAAAATAAATGCAGTGAGAAAATGATGATCTTTTGGGTGAAAACAACAACCTCATATTTGAAAATAGATGTTCTTAGCGTCATAAAGAGTTCTTGCCATGATCTTACCCGATGAAGTAAAGATCCACATGGGAAAGAGGCTTCGACTATCACTTCCTATATTTCTATTTCACCTTGAGAGTTGCTTCGAATTCCAATGCCTGATTTAGAAATTATGAGATTAGTGGGTTGCGACACACATTCATGGTGGGAGGCAGGAAAATATGAGCACAGTGAGAGCGGAGAGCTGCAACACACGCTCATGGCTCCAGGTAGCGAGATATGAATGCAGTGAGTGATCCAGAGTAGAGTAACATTTGACCATGAGCAAGAGCCAAGTAATAAGGATCATGGTGAGTGAGAGAGATCAAGGATCCTGGTGAGTGAGAGTGGCTTGGCTCTCCGGAAAAAAAACGAGGGGAGATAACCAGGTAACAATGATTTATCCTAATTGGGAAAAAAAGGTAACAATAACCAGCATAAAAATGAATAACAACACACATAAGAGGAAAAAAAGACAATATTAGAGAACAGGGATATGTAAACTTACATTTGGGAAAACTAGATTCGTGCAACAGAAAAACCATAGCCTATTTCTTAGACCTGCAACTTCTTCCCTTCCGGGCTTCGGATCTACATCAAAGTTTATAAAAGAAACCTAATTCGAATTCCAACACCTGATTCATAAATTATGATATATCAGAACAAACCTCAACATCCATCATCATCGAGAGATTCCTAACTCTTAGACAATAAATAAAAATTAAAACTTATTTCTCAAGCATATGATACATTAATGTATTATATTTTATTTGACACAATTTCCTTTCTGTGAAGAAAGCCTCGGCTCTCTTCTGGTTTTTTTGAGCGAAAGGAAAGGTAAGGCGGCAATGGCTGCATCATCTGTGATGTTAAATCTTGGCCAAGGGTCAAATGGGCAATATAGAGATGAGTATTCCTCCTCCCCATCCCCATTTCTATTCCGACATCGACAAAGAAGAACTGTACACAGATTAAAATCTCTATAGAGACATATGGAGTTAATCGACATTCAAGAAGAATACGTGAAGGACGAGTAAAAAAATCTAAAGAGATAACTATTGAGAGTCCAGGAGGAGGTGAAGGGGATCTATTCATTGCCTCTAGTGATTGGGAAGTTCATGGAGATGGTTGACTAGAACAATGGAATAGTGGGCTCAACTATGGGATCGAACTACTATGTGAGGATTTTGAGCACAATCAATAGGGAGCTCTTGAATTTCTCCACCTCCATAGCACTCCATCGACATTCGAACACCTTGGTGGACATCCTCCCACCGGAGGCAAACTCCTCTATCTCACTCCTCTCCTAGCCTAAGAAACTACACATAACCAACAATGATATTGGGGGCTGTGATATACACAAACAAGAGATTCGGGAAGCCGTGGAGCATCCACTCACACACCATGAGCTATACGAAAGACCATGCTTGCCAAGGCCCTCGTGAACCACACTACAGATGCTTTCATTCAGGTTGTTGGCTCTAAGTTTGTTCAGAAGTATCTCAGAGAGGGGCCAAGGATGGTTCGCGATGTCTTTTTCCTTGCCAAAGACAATGCACCTGCAATAATATTCATTGATGGGTGGATGCAATCACAACAGCATGGTTTGATGCTCAAACTCGAGCTGATAGGGAAGTTTAGAGGATCTTGATGGAGCTCTTAAATTAGATGGATGGTTTTGATCTGACTATGAATGTGAAGATGATTATGGCAACCAATAGAGTAGATACACTGGATCCCGCACTTCTGCGTCATGGAAGACTTGATAGGAAAATTGAGTTTCCTCTGCCTGATAGGAGGCAGAAACGTCTTGTTTTCCAGGTTTGTACAACAAAAATTAACCTCAGTGACGAGGTAGACCTTGAAGACTATGTATCTCAGCCTGATAAAATTAGTGTTGTAGAGATAACTACAATTTGTCAAGAATCTGGTATGCATGCAATGCGGAAAAGACGCTATGTTATTCTCCCAAAGGATTTTGAAAAGGGTTATAGAGCCAATGTTAAAAAACAAGACATAGACTTTGAGTTTCACAAGTAATATAATATTTTCAGGTAACAAATATATATTTTTCAACTTCATCCATAGACATATCCTTTATGTTTAGTATAAATGAATATGGGCGATGCCAATTTGTATTTTTTGAGTATATTGTTATAGGATTAAAATTGAAATACCTTGCAGTTTATGTTTTATTCAAATGTGATATTGAGATACTTGAGGATGGAAATTCTATGTATTATAATAAAATTCTTAGATTTTACCTAAGAAATGATGCCATGTCCAGTCCTGCAATCTTCATCTATGGGGCGACCATGCGAATCCTTGCCATTAACTGCCAGCTCTTTACCCTTATCACTCAGTTTGTTTTGATTTACCAAATGAGAGTAACCAGTGGCAAGAGCTTCCACAATAAGTACACACAAGGCCATGGACATGGTTGAAAGACTAGGGAATGGGAAATTGTGTTAGGATGAGATTTCAGTAGGAGGAGATTTAAACGCACCAGGAAGGAATTGTAGTAAGGCAGTTGCAAGAACAAGACTCATAACAAAAGCCCTAATCACTAAGCCAGTGGGAGATGACAAAAACAAATTGATGTGTTTTGGGTGGGAGAAATGTTATTTTAACTCATGTTTAAAATTTAAACGAAAAATGAACACTCCCTCTATTTTTCCAAACATCATTTTTAAATCTCATTTTTAATATTATACCCTCAAATATCATTCCAAATATCATGTTTAAACCTGATTTTTAATATTAAGCCCTCAAAATATCATTTTTAATATCATACCAATTATTTTTTGATGGATGTTAAGCGCACTCATGATTCCTTGTAATGTCAACAATTGATTTGAAAATAAGCTTCAAAAATCAATTCAACTTCATTCTAATAAATTTATTTTAAAAAAATTGATGATGAACCATATAATGAGTGGTTTGAAAGGTGTCCGGCCTTAAAAAAATCATGTGCTTTATCAAGAAGAGTTTTTAAATAAATAAATTAATTAATTATTAAAATAAAATTGAGTTAAAATAGTAAATTTAGGAGAGGTTTTTGCAACCCATGGTTTTTCTCATTGTATTCCACCTTACCAAAAAAGGGGAATTAACCTAATCGTACATCCCAACTAGACCTCCTCTTCTTTGGAATAGCTAATCCCAACGGGTTTTAAGGATTGCTATAAGGGTTAGGGAAGGGGATGTTACAGTTATGTTGCTAGTGGAGGCTTAGGTTAGGGAATAGGAGGTTAAGGCTTAGGTTAGAGGTTTAGTGTTTAGGGTTAGGGGAATAATGAGTTAGTGGTTAAGGTGTTAGGGATCGAGGGCTTAGGGGTTAGGGAAATAATGAGTTAGTGATTAAGGGATTAGGGATTGGGGTTAGGTGAATAATGAGTTAGTGATTAAGGTGTTAGGGATTAAAGGTGGGTTAGGGAGACTAGGGGACGCATTTAGGTTAAGGAATTTAGGGTGCAATTAGGGGTTTGGGTGAATAATGAGTTAGTGGTTAAGTGTTAGGGATTAGGGGCTTAGGGGTTAGGGGGATGAAAAGTAGGAGTATGATTTTAGGGTTAGGTGAGGATTTAGCAGCGAAGGATTTTAGGTTGGGGTGTTGTCAAGTTATGTGTTGTTACACACCTAGGGGTTTAGGGTTATGCGAAGAAGTGTTTAGTGTTAGTGGTTTAGGTTTAAGGATTTAGATTTTTAAGGTTTAGGGGGTTAAATGGGTTAGGGGTTTAGGGGTTTAGGGGTTAAATGGGTTAGGGGTTAAGGGTTAAAAGTTTACAGGTTTACAGGTTAAATGAGTTAGAGGTTTAGAGGTTTATGGTTTAGGGGGTTAAATGGGTTAGGGGTTGGGAATTATGGGTTATTGTTGATAAAGGACGTTTAGGTTTAGGGGTAAATGGGTTAGGCTCAAAGCATTTAACAATTAATAGATTTTATGGGTTAGGGGTAGTTAGGGGGTTAATAGGGTTAGGGATTAGGGGACTAAATGGTTAGTTTAGGGGTTTAGGGTTAAATGGGTTAGGGGTTGTAAACTGGGGTTTAAGGGGTTACGGTTGGCGGTTAGAGGCTAGGCCTAGGGGGACATACATGTGGGTTACAGATGAGAGGTTTAGGGCGGTGGATGAGATCAGGCGGATTTTAGGTTGTGTGGTTAAGGGGTTACAGGTTTAGGCTTAAGGTATGTTAAATGGGTTACGATTAGAGGCTTAGGGTTAGGGGATTTAGTAGTTAAGCATCTAGGGTTAGGGTTTTAGGGGTATAGGGGGTTAAATGAGTTAGGGGTTTATAATTAGGGTTTAAGGGGTTAGGGGTTAAGGGGTTAGAGGTTTAGGTTTTAGGGGGTTAAATACGTTAGGGGGTTAGGGGATTTAGAAGTTAAGAATTTTAGGGGTTAGGGGTTAGGGTTTAGGGGGTTAAATGGGTTAAGGTTTTAAGGGTTTATGGGGTTAAATGGGCTAGGGGTTTAGGGGTTTAGGGGGTTAAATGGGTTAGTGGTTAAGGGTTTAGGGGTTAAGGGTTTAAAGGTTTAGGTTTTAGGGGTTAAATGGGCTAGGGGTTTAGAGGTTTAGGGGGTTAAATGGGTTAGGGCTGGGAATTAGTGTTTAATGGGTTAGGGGTTAAGATGATAGTTTCATTGGTCTTTGTTTGTGCACAATAGTTGCTTATTCTTTGTGTATCAATGTAACAATTTTGTATGTATTATTGCTTGTTCCCATGTCTTCTCTATTTATTAATTTCTAGTATTTGTTAGCCATTTCTTTACATTTATTGATGAAAATTTCTATTGAAATTAAACCAAATGTATGTTTAATCTCCAGTTTCAAACTTTGCCACAGTGTTGTCACACAATTTAAGTCCATAGAATGGCCATGTGATGAAGTCTCAATAACCACAGTGCATCTCATGACTACTACAAAAAAGCTTAAGTTTGAGTGTCCCACATTCATGAGAAAGTTGGCTCTTATACTCTTGCTCCACATAACATTGGGGAAGACAGAGGGAGGTAGGAGAGAAAGGGAGAGAGAAGAAGGAAGACATATAGGAAACCAGTATCATAGAAGAAAGAATATGTGACCAAATTACTCTATAGGGAGATGGGAGATAGGGGCACCCTACCTACCTAACTAAATGTCTAAAAAAAATGTGGTGTAATCATTTGTAATGGTGTTCGATTATACGAGGAGAGGATTTTATGAGGAGAAACTGGATTTTTAATGTGATATGCTAAAAACAAGTACAAAACCTAACTTTTTAACATTCACCAATGTTCTCCCTGAATGTGCTAATTTGGTAAATTTGGAACATGGCAAAGGAGTATTGTTTTTTGATCACCTCCCATGAGGATTCACCAATTGTGATAACACAGCTCTTGTTGTTGCACCTTCTAAATCATCATCACTTCCACCAACACCTCATCTATTAACACTAGTATAAAAAGTATCAAGCTCTCGATAGCGAAAAGAAACATAATTTATGTGCCCTCAATATCTTCTACATACTTGTAGCTCTCCTCCCAAACCAAAGCCACTAGTGTTTTGTGTTCAGTTTCCCTGAATCTTGTGCAAACATACTCAGGTAAGGAACTCTTGCACCAAAGTATGGATCCACTATGTGTCATATCTGCTGAAGGAGAACATGTTCCAAACAATAGGTAAATTCTCACAACTATCCCTGTGTGGGATGTTGAGAACTCCAAAATTCCACATGCTCATTAATGAAATATATAAATTGAGAACTTTCGTAGAAGACTTGAAGTCATACTGAACTTGGACCAAAAGGCTCAGGATCTTGGTAGCGCAAAGGAACATCTGCAATATGATTTTTACTACTCTCGTCTAGATCATTTTGCATGGATATCTCTTGGAGTTGAAATGCATATTCAAGGTTCCATAGAACATCTCCCATGGAAGGCATATCGAAGCCCATCTCTTCCAATAACTTTTCAGTAGTCTTCCTAGACATTTTCAGAGAACCAGAGTTGATGGTCCCAACAAGGTAAGGGTCAATTATTTTTTCAAGCTTGCCCTTTTTCTGCCAGTGCATTTCCCACTCTTCTATATTGAATTTTTCTCTTGGAAAAACAAGATTAAGATTTTCCCTTGCACACAATAACTCCAGTAACACTTCTCCAAAAGAATACACATCAGATTTATCTGTCAGTTGATGCCTTCTGAAGTATTCAAGATCAAGGTACCCAAGGGCCAAAACTACCTTTGGATATAGTCTTTGAATGTCCAAAGTCCACCTTTTCCCTTGATCCTATTATCGTGGAGATATTTGACATTTAGATAAGTGCATAGGATTCACAACAAGGGAATTAGATTGCATTGACCATATATTGGAGCTTCATTGGTATCTCGTCAGTCAAACAATTTTCGAACAAGTCGAGGGAGTCTAAATTGGTTTAGTTGAAAATGAAAGGCAAGATTGATCTATCGAGGCCAAATCCCATGATGCTAATCTTGAAAACCATCTCATTATTGCAATTCATGCCTTCAAGCTTCAAGATTGTGATGTTGCAGGGTTTTTGATCTTGTCTCCAATCCACAGTCACACCTTTGAGCTCTAAAATGGTGACATTGTAGGGGTTTTTATCTTGTCTCTAGTCCAGTGCGCGAGCTTGGGTATATAAACCTGGCACCATGTTGGGATAAGGGACATTATGAGTATTCGACAATAAATCTCGATAGAGAAATGGAATTATGGAGACATTGGCTAATACATATTTGGTTTCCTCTGTCAATGTACCATGGTCGTCGATCCTACAAAAGGAGCCTTCTTCCCATTCTTTCCTCCACAATCAGGGTTCATTAGTGCTACTATATATGCTAATAAACCCCCTTCACCATCTCCCCCATCAGGAAATCTGAGTTGTCAAACAAAATTGTGAAGTCAAGCTCTCCATCATTGAGGGTTATATGGCATGTCTTGTAACTATGCAAAGAATCTTCTTTTCAATACATTGCTAGATGGTCGTATGATGCAGATATCCCATTTAATGTTTCTCTCTCACCTTATTAAAAATCTATGCAGGACTCTATTATAGCTACAGGAAAGGGCTTCAAAGTCCCTACTATGCATGACTTGAGGGGATCTCTTTTGCAAAAATAAATTTACTACTTTGATTATTAATAAAATATAAAGCCAAAAATATTGTTTTATTTCAAGCTTAATTTGATATAATCATGTAAATTATGTATTAAATGAAATAAATATATTCATTGGTACAGTTCTCATAGAAATTGATAAAACTAAACACATTTATCCATTATTACATAATAAACAATATTTAAATATTTTGAATTACATATTTATAACCATTAATAAAGGTTTATATATTATTAAAAAATTAAATAAAGTTCATACCTAAACAATTAACAAAAGTTCATAATACCATTAAAAATTAACCAAGGTTCATATCAAACAATTAATAAAAGTTCATACACCATTAAAAAACTAATTAAGGTTAATAGCTAAATGAACAAAGGTTCATACAATACTCCCCGATGGGGGTGAGGTCTGAGCAACACGTGGAAGGCATCTCGCATGTGTAAATATAAGTGGAGCGAGGGTGAGGGATGGTACTCCTACTCCCTGTAGAAATTTATAAACACAATAATGCATTTCTGGATTCTCCTGATCTAACAAATTAATCTTATGTTAAATACAAAATCCTTCCACATAATTCTTTGTGAAAATTAAATCGCCAATTGCAAAACACATATGAAGCAAATCAATCACACATAACAAGATGTTTTATCAAGAAAGCTTAAAGCTAAAAACCCTAAATATCATATATTATGTATATCAATGGATCATGTAACAATCTCATAGAAAGCTCAGCTCATAGAGCTCTCAGTACAATAAAAAATTGTCACACATTGTCATACAAAAATTGGTTCACACATGCACCAATTTACTGCCTCGTGACAGCCTTCCTCCACTGCGCAATCCCTAATCGTCAAGAACCTCTAAATTATTTCGATATGTCTAGCCTTGACTGTGCAATCCTCATAAGCATCTCCAATGTGCGTGTGGATGCATTGAATGCACCACTATAGTCACAACTGATAGTCAACCAAGCCCTTTCACATATCTCCAAATTGGGTCTCCACTGGATCTGACATGCATGTAGTTAACAATATTATTTCTTCAGTTTCATGTGAGACCACTGCTTGTGAATTAATTTAATATTTAATTCACTAATCTCTCACTAGTGTATCTTTAGTTACAACTAGTTACAACTAGCACAATTGATTTTAACTCACTTAACTGAGTTAAACTAAGTAACAACTCACATAACTACACATCCAACTCTGTTAAAACTTTGTATCACTCAGTTACAACTAAGTCTAATGCATGGTCCACCAACCAACCACTTCAACTTGAAATCCACTTAGCCAACTGATTTTCCACTTTAGTTAACTAGTTTCATTTTCTCATTGAAAACAGATAATTATTTATTGTCTATTTTTTGTTAAGGGCTTAACAAAAATCGACATTCATTCTAATTTTATACATGCATTCCACAAAACAACTTGGCACATTCATTCCAAACTTAGACACCCATCCATCCATATAATTTTCTCAACCATCTATAAATAGATTAGTGCTAAAAATAGACTTTGATCCAAATTCTAAAAATAAACATATCACCTAAAGATAGCCTATGTGAGCCCCACCTAGTGTAGCTGCTTATTTTTCACTAGGATCAAGGATGATGTTTCCGGATGCCAACTTCATTGTTTCTTGTTGGAATCTTCAACACTCCCTCTCAAAAAGAAAGGAATGTCTTTGCATGCGACATGCAACTCCATGCATTCGCCCCGCAACCTTTGCATGCAACACTTTCAAAACTAAATAGCCTCCAAACAATTGAATCAGTATAATGCATTTGTCATCAAAGTCTTCTGACTTCTGCTTAGCTATTGCACATCTCTTCAGGAACCACTGTGCTGCTGACACCTACATCCATGCACTATGCACTTGCTTCCAACTCTGATCTTCTCTCCAGTATCTGACACTGTCACTTTGATTTCATGTCATCACGACATCTGAATGCATCAATCCAACTAATCTTGCTACTGCTACTCTATGGAATCCTTGTAGCCAGGTTCAATTCATGAGATCCACACCATCTCAATGAATCCTACCCAGAAATATCTTCTTGGGATTACTCATGCATGTTTCCCCACCCCCCACCTGGTGGTATAGCTGCATGCACTTCCTCTACCCATTTGGCTCAAAATTTCTCTGCATGAGTGGTTTCTCCCACTCCATGATCCTCATCTTGTGGCTTCTCCACATCCCAAGGTTCATTCTTACCTGCATGCAAATCCTGCTCCCTCTCAAGCATCAATTGCATGTCTTTATCGAACTTCCAAATAGTAGAAATCTTAGTAGAAATCCCATCTAATTCAAGTCTATAGAGATTCTTAACTTGAATCCCAACCTTCTTGGCTTGCCCTGTTGCTTTGTTTCATGGGAAAATTTTTCCTTCACTAAAGACAACATCATAGCCTCTATCCTCTAACATTGCGACTGAGATTAAATTTTTCTTCAAACCATGAACGTGCATAACATATTTTAAATTAAAGAGTTTACCTGACACCCTTTGAAAGGTAATGGTACCAATTCCGGTTGCACTTTATCATCCATTGTCGCCCAACTCAACATGCATCTAGAGATATTTCTCCACCAAGTCACTGAACAATTTCTCATATCCCGTCATGTCAAAGGAAGCACCACTATCAAAGTACCACCCCAATCCCAATGCACTAGACACCATGCATGCGATCAATGAGAATTCAAGCTCAAATTTTGAGGCAAGGGCCTCACCAGCTACAGCTTTAGCAACCATAATGTTCTTCTTCTTATGTGGACAATTTGTGGCAATATGTCCAAAATTGTGATAGTGAAAACACTTCACTTTGGACATGTTGTGCTCCTTGCCATCTTCTCTGGCCTCAGATATAGAATGGAATTTCTTCCCCTTCTTCTTCTTCACCTTGGCTACTAAAGCACAATCCTCTTCATCATCATGCATTAATGAAGATCCATCCCTGGTGTTCTGCCTTATCTCCTCCTGCACTAGATCTGACCACAGTCGCTCCCAATCTGGAAGTTTCTCCCGTCCATTGATAGAGTCTTGATAACTATGCAAACTCTTCTAAATCCCAAGGAGAGCCAAGCTCACCAAGTCATCATCCACAACATATGATTCCTACACTCCCAATCTCATCCCTACATTGGAAAAAATTTGTCAAGTATATCGAAATAGTGTCGTTCTTCTCCATCTTGATTTTTATGAGTTTATCCTTCAGCGCTAATTTCCTATTGTCGATGTTGCTTTGGAAAAGGTCTATCAAAGCCTTCCACAGTTCAAATGGAGTGGCTTTCCCCTGAATGCTTGACACAATACGGTCTTTTACAGAATCCTCCTTGCCCTTGCTACTTTCTTTTTCCATGCATCAAGTATTGTAGCATCTACTGAAGTGGGCTTAGGAACATCGCTATCGATGAAATCCTTTAAGCCATTATCTTCAAGCACCGTCTCCATCCTGTCCTTCTAGGCTATTTAGTTTGAGATGCCCTCGATTGAATACTCCAATTGCAACCCATTGAAAGCCATTTCAATGTATACTCAACTGTCGCACCAAGAAATTCTTGGAGCAATTTCGAATTGTCCACCAGCACAAAACTCAGCACTGCATCAATATTGCAATCTCCAATGATTAACACTACTCCGATACCATGTAGAAATTTATAAAAAAAAAAAAGTATTTCTGAATTCTGATGATCTAACAAATTAATCTTATGTTAAATACAAAAACCTTCCACTTAATTCTTTGCGGAAATTAAATCGACAATTGCAAAACACATATGAAGCAAATCAATCACACATAACAAGATGTTTTTCCAGGAAAGCTTAAAGCTAAAAACCCCAACTATCATATATTATGTATATCAATGGATCATGTAAAAATATCACACAAATCTCATCTCATAGAGCTCTCAGTACAGTCAACAATCATCACACATTGTCATACAAAAATTGGTTCAGACATGTACCAATTTACTGCCTCCTGATAGCGTGCCTCCATTGCGCTTTCCCTGATGGTCAAGAAACTCTGAATGATTTTGATATGGCCAGCCTTTACTTCACAATCCTCATAAGCATCTCCAATGTGTTTGTGGATGCATTGAATTCACCCCTATAGTCACAACTGATAGTCAATTAGGCCCTTTCACCTATCTCTCAATTGGGTCTCCATTGGATCTGACATGCATGTAGTTAACAATAGTATTTCTTCAGTTGCATGTGAGACCAATTCTTGTGATTTAATTTAATATTTAATTCACTAATATCTCACTAGTGTATCTTTAGTTACAACTAGACAACTGAGTTTAACTCACTTAACTGAGTTAAACTAAATAACAACACACATAACTACACGTCCAACTCTGTTACAACTTTGTATCACTCAGTTACAAT
This sequence comes from Pinus albicaulis, assembly GCA_034641835.2. Taxonomy (NCBI): domain Eukaryota; kingdom Viridiplantae; phylum Streptophyta; class Pinopsida; order Pinales; family Pinaceae; genus Pinus; species Pinus albicaulis. Next base: position 1,308,849,862 of record CM076578.1, on the reverse strand, counting down.
GAAGTATATTGCATGGTCCACCAACCAACCACTTCAACTTGAAATCTAGTTAGCTAACCGATTTTCCACTTTAGTTAACTAGTTTCAAGTGCTCATTGAAAATAGATAATTATTTATTGTCTAATTTTTGTTAAGGGCTTAACAAAAATAGACATGCATTCTAATTTTAGACATGCATTCCACAAAACAACTTTGAACATGCATTCCAAACTTAGACACCCATCCATCCATATAATTTTCTCAACCATCTATAAACAGATTACTGCTAAAAATAGATTTTTATCCAAATTCTAAAAATAAACATATCACCTAAAAATAGCCTATGTGGGCCCCACCTAGTGTAGGTGCTTATTTTTCACTAGGATCAAGGATGATGTTTCCGGATGTAAATTTCACTATTTATTGTTGCAATCTTCAACAATCCATTCACCATAATGCATGCAATGAGAGAGTTACTGGCTTCACGTTGGCAATTCGTGTGAAAAATAATTGCACATTGGAGTTCGGAGGTGGTGAAAGGATAAGGCGAGGGAAGATTAGGGAGCCCAACATTAGACTCATAAATATGGTTTGGTGTTGTTCCTGATGGTGGCCTATGAAGAGGAATCGTAAATGTCACAGGAAGGTTTACGGAGGGAGTGGCTTGTGTGTGCTTGTCGTGGGAATTTACTGGCGCAATGTGTTCAACCCGTCTGTGCTACTCAGTTTCCTAGGCATTGAATGTGTTGTGGTTAAGGATAGGAAGTTGAAGGGAATTGAGCTCACTAGTTTCAATTTTTCTTGGCTTTTGGTTAGCCTATTTTTTCATGATAAGAGAGGAAGCTAGAATTTGTAGTCTAGGAAACCTCGAGGATGGTGGCGGTAAACTAGTTTCTTTTCTAAATTTCGTTTCCTCCACCGTGGGTGTGACGATGTTTGGTGGATTGGTGTATGGTCTCTATGTGGAGAATTTGGAGGCTGGTCACTACCATGGGGATGTTACACTGAGGCATTGGCTACTTTTTCATATTTTGTTGTTCAATTTCTTATGTTGGATTGGTGGGTGATGGTATTTGGTTTTGCTGGTGGTGGAAGTCTTTATCTGGCAGTGGGAGGTGTCTTTGTGCTTCCCTATGGTGGTCGGAGACAACATTTGGCTCATTCGTTCATGGTGCTTGTTTTCTATAGTGGGGGGTCTGGTCTCTAGACTTTGTACACGGTGGGGTTCCTTGACCTTGGTGAATTATGAAGCCCCAGGTGTGGTGTGGGTGTTCTCCATCCCCTGCCGTCCATGGCCCTGTGGGGTTGGAAGACTCAGAAATACTAATGGCAGCTCCACGATATGGTGGAAATACTACGAGGTGTGCACGAATCACTAGTGTGGGTGAGCATGGGGGCTGTGGAGGATGTAAGCGAGGGGATAGCAGAGGTGGGGGTTTTAGGGTTCAAAATCAGAGTCATCGGGGTAGAGGAGGTCATGGTGGCAAGGGAAATCGTGGGTTTGATTGATTTGAGGTAAATGAGTGGTAGGTTATCCAAAATTATTTCCTAGAGAACTGTCATGCACTTATCAACAGCCTAATGGAAAGAATGGACACAACTGAGAAATTATGTTGTGAGGAGCATGCAGAGCAGACGGTAACATTGGACCGAATGTACTATTTACAATTCCAAGTCCGAGAGAGACTGGTAGTATTTTGGGGAGAGACTGGTAGTGGTTTGGCAAGGCCAAAATCAACCCACTGAGAAATTAGAAAAGATGGATACTTGGTTGGCACATTTTGAAGGGCACAGTCAGTGTAACTTCTGTCCTCCACTGCATCTAAGAACAACCTCGGACAACCCTGCATCCATCACGTTGCACAACTAGTATGCTATTTGGTGTTCTTTAATTATATTTTATATGTGTTCTGGTGCCTCTGGGCCAACCGTTTATGGACAATGTCCCCAGTCCCTCTTTTGTATTTTTTTTGATCTGGTGCAAATTTTAGTCAACAAACCAAGTCAAGGTGAGACCACCTATTTTGCAACTGACTATATGTACTCATTTTTTCCTACATGAATATAACATTGACTTAGAAAAAAACAAAGGTTCATACATCATTAAAAAATTAATTAAGTTTCAGACTTAAACTAATAAATTTCCATACCTATTTAATAAATAGGTCCATAAATATATATTTTAGGTTTATCTATTCAGTATTTATCAAATGTAAATATGATGATTTAATACTAGATTTAAATGAACTCACATGTTTAACATACGAAATGTTATATTTATCTATTTATTAAATGTAAAAATGAAGATTTAACCTTATATTTAAAACAACTCTCACTTTTAACATAAATCAATGAAGTTTAAGAATTAAACTTTATGGCCAAATATTAAATATAAATATAAATATTAATTTGGCTATCTAATTAATATAATTATAACCTTTAATACAATTATAATGAAGGCATTAGTGTAAAGCTAATAGATGATACATGCAATTATGTTAATTGTAGATGAATCCATCTGCACTATTAAACTTTAGAGAAAAATTGGTATTCGTAATTTTAACACTGTAAATTCAGAGACCCCTTTGTCTCTAAATTTTAACATTGCAAATGGATTTAGAGACACCTATAATGAAATGTAACACTTCGATACAAAAATTTCAATTTTCCATATATGGAGTGACACAATTTAAAATTATTGACATAAATGACTAATTCATATACTTATTGTACTTGTTATTTAGCTGTATTTTTATTCTTGGACTATAATATTCATTTACGTTAATCATTATTAATTTTTTCACTTATTATCTACTCATATATTTTAATCCTAGACTAAATTAGTCATTTAAGTTAGTTATTTTACATTAGATACTTATTATCTTGTCATATATTTTATCCCTAGACAAAATTAGTCATTTAAGTCCGTCAATTTTAGTTTAGTCACTTATTATCTAGTCGTATATTTTATTCCAAGACTAAATTAGTCATTTAAGTTAGTCGCTTTTAGTTTAGTCATTTATTATCTAGTCGTATATGTTATTCCAATACTAAATTAGTCATTTTTAGTTCGGTCACATAAAATTGCTCAGATTTAGTAGTAATTCACTTGAAATAATTGCGGTGACTAACATTTTTAGTCACCTAGTCATTAATTTCATCATTTTTTACTAGTGATAGTGCAATTTTGATGCTTTCCCAAGCTCCATCATTATTGCATTTCCCATGTCCAATGTCAATGTACGTAGTTCCAAATATGAGGCACATTATATGTTTTTTTCAATACAATAAACCATTAGAATACATGAGCATTATTTATCTAGTCCATACAACCATTTGACCAAACACAATGTCAATAAATCTATATATTTCTATCCTTTAAGTGTTCATAAAACATTTGAAAGAAATTTTGCACATATATAGATCATGGCACCTACCATCATTTATTTATAATTTTTCTCTTTCATTATTATCCTTGTATAATTGATGCTATTTGGCCCATGCATATATGTCATATGTATCACTATGCAAACTTGATGTGAATGATAATATTGGCAATAAATCTCATTCTATGGTTGTTGGTTGTAGTTCTCAACAAACTCCACAACTAAAAATATAGTTCCAAGGGTACATTTGTCCTTGTAAATTCTAAATTCTCAACCTTCACATTGTGTTACATGTGCATGTTGAACATATCCTTTGGTATTTATAAAAAAAATTAATTCATGAAATCACATAGTAATACCTAGTGACATGATCAGATGTTCAAAATTATGCTCAAAAGAAAAATTTGTCGGAATGGTCTGGAACCTGAATAGCTGCGTATATCTCATCATTCTGAAACCAATGCAACTAGTTTTGCGGAAAACCAACATTGTATGCTCCTATAAATTTATTCTATCAGTTTTGCCAAATATACAAATTTTTGAAAAAAAATACAAGGACAACTCAGTTGGTAGGTTGCTCGGTCAAAGGATTTCTATGGTGAATCAAGTGGTACCAAGTGGCACGATATCAGTGTTTTTTTGTGTCATGATGTGATTGTTTGACAATGTGGCCAACCACATGCTACCACATGGCCCAACCAAAGGCCACCACATTCCAACATGAGAGGGCACAAAATTTTGGTTTGGGTCAGATCGCAGTCCACTGAGGTCGAACACCCGACCTCACCACCATCAACACAAGTCCTTACCTCTATGTTGTAAAAGTTCCTTATTATGCGGAGTTATGGGGGGAAGGGGCCAGGGCTTAGCCCCGACATCCCAAAATATTGTTTCATATAACCTATGGCTTGGAGCCGGGGGCATAACAAAACTGTCGCCCTAACCGCCCATTAGGGGAATTTTGAGGTCTAAAATGGGCCTCCTAAGAAAAATATACAATGAAAATAAACTTTATAAGAACCAATAAGATTCAATATGATGATGTCAACCATGGGGGATGATTCACCATTTTTAAAGTAAAAAGGTAAAAATATTAAAAAATAATAAAACTACTTTTTCAACTCATATTTTAAACCTATATCCCAAAGTATTTACTCAAATCTCAACTGGGAGTAATCGTTGGATGAGAAATTTAATTCCTCATCCAAGGAGTACCCATGCTGCATACATTCGATGGACCCTGCTACACAAAAAATGAGAAATACATGAAAAACCGTGATTGCAATAATGTTTTTCATGTATTTCTCATTTTTTGCGTAGAAAGGTCCATCAAAAGTATGCAACATGGGTACTCCTTGGATGAGGAATTAAATTTTGCATCCAATGAGTATTCCCACTAAAAATTTTAACAAAAAATTTGGGAGATAATTTGAAAATAAGAGTTGAAAAATTAGTTTTTTTCTTTTTTTCCCTCTAAAATTTGATGATGTAATCAAATATTATTTTATTATTTCCACTATTATTTTATAATTTCCTTAGGAGGCCCATTCTAGACCTAAAAATTCCCCTAATGAGTGTCATCGCGGTATGTGGCTGCCACGGAAGTCACCTACCTTAACTGCCACTGGACCACAGAGTTTAGTTGCATGCACCGCCTCTACTAAGCCTCCATGTGAGCGCTAAGGCTACAATCGCAAATGGTTATTTAACCGTCCGACACATTTTTTTTATATAAAAAAATACATAATGTGCCATACCATTATATTTTATTTTTCGGACTTAAGACGTTAGTGCATAAATTATCTATCCGACAATTTCACTCGGAATTTCGAGAAATTGTCGCCCAGTTAGCCGAAAATGGGGCGAAATTGTAGGACCGTTCCAGATTTTGGGGAAATTGTGGAGCGATTAGCAGGAAAACTAGGGACGCTCATAACTTCTCCAGTTTTTTACCAATATTGAATCAAAAAGAGGCTAGACAAGAATTTTTAGGCATTTTGGAGCCATTGGAGCAAGTTTTAGAGTTGTTTGAGAATTTTAAATGTATGTAATCACACTTTTTAGCATAATAGGAGAGGGCCAAGCCATTGGAAGTTGGACCAAGGAGACGTAACCCAGGTGGGGTGAACACCTTCATCATGTGTTGTTTTGATACTATTTTGGTGACATTCATGTCTGTTATATGTTGTTGTTCAATGTTTTTTTAATGTTAATTTTTTCATGAAATTTACATAAAACACATAAAAAATCATGGTTAAACTTGCAAATTACTCCATAATCCTCAAGAAATTTAACATATCCTAAATAGGAATTTAGCACAAAAAAACTAATTTTCCCATTTAGATAAAGTTTGGTATCAGAGCTTAGGTTTTGTTTTTGCAAGAAGGATTTAACTATTGTAAGTTAATGTCATGGTTACAAGGTTGAAGCTGAAGAGAGGAGAAGGAAATCTTGTGGGTGCAAGATCTTAATTTGGGCCAAGGAAAAGGAGAGAAAGATTGCCATAATCTCCACAACAAACTCCAACTCTAGTTGCAATAGAAGCATCAATAAGCATGGCTCGTGAAGGAGGAATTGATAACATGCTAGATGATGAGAGAGATTCTAAGAAGGCTTTCTTTAACATGATAGAGATGGTGAAATTTCTCTATGAAGAGAAGAATTCAAGGTTGGAGGGTGAAGCCTCCAAGCCTCTAAAGGGAGAAGGTTCTTCAAGAGGAGGAGGCAATGGAAATGGTGATAAACCAGAATCTACTCCACCATCATCCTCACCACCATATTCACCTTCATCTTCATCCTCTTCCACTACTACAACCCTTACTCATACTCATCAACATACCTCAAAAATAATTTGTAAAACACCCCTGTTAAAACTTGATATTAAATTTTAGTTTCCAATGTATAATAGTGAAGTGAATGTAAAGAATCTTGACAATTGGGTTCGTGAGTGGGAGGTCTAATTCAAGATTCAAAACCTTCAAGATGATGAATATACAAAGATTCAGCTAGCTTCCTTGAGACTAGAGGGTGCACCACTAGTATGGTGGGAAGCCAAGACACAAGATGAGATAAAAAAAAATGGTAAGATCTCAATCTCTTGGTCTAATTTCATTTTTGCAATTAAAAGAAAATTTAACCCTCTAGCATATTAATAAATCCATCATGAATTGGCAGCACTTTAGACAACTTAAGGGTAAAAATGTGCAATATTACACCCCATAATTTAGAAGAATATCTCTTATGTTAGGTGTTGATTTGAAATCGCAAGACACATTGCTGAAGTATATGGGGGTTTACATAGCTACCTAAGGCATACTATCCTTATGTTGAATCCCACTACTCTAGACGAGGTTTGTTTGAAGCCACTGACCTTGAGGCAAGAGGGAAAAATATTCTAGAACAAGGTAAAAATAAGACGTTTAAGGGTGGAGAGAAAGGAAAGGGTTTCAAATGAAAAAGAAAGAAAAATTCATCCATGAAAAATGAAGGAGGGAAAATAACATGTAAACATTGTTCCAAAGAGGGTCATGATGAGGACCATTGTTGGAAGCTTCATCTAGATATGAGGCCCAATGAACTCAACAAAAAGGGGAAACAAAAAACAACTGCAACCACTCAACAGGATTTGGGATATGATTCAGGCGATCAAACTAAACTTACAACCATGGGTATGAAAGGAAAATAATCCATTGCTAGCACTAGTTCATCAAATTGTCACACTAGTACTCCAAATGAAAAAATAAGGTTTGAATAATTCCATGTGAGGTTTATTGAAAAACATACAAAAATAGACACATTATTTAATATTGGGTCTCATGCCAACTTGATATCTGAATACTTAATCGAAAAACTTAATCTTGAAACCATTCCACTTCCCAAACCTTATACATTGTGTTCGATATGCAAGAACACAAATTTAGAAGTTACAAGAAAGTGTATTCTTCAGTTTGCAATCACAACAAACTTCATTGACAAAGTTGAATTAGATTTTGTATCGCTTGATATTATAGGAATTGTATTGGGTAGTCCTTAACTCCATTATAGAAAATCCATCTTCTGTTGCCATGAAAACAAGTACCACTTGTTCAAAGATGGTGTGGACTACATTGTGAGATCTCATTGCAAGAAACTAAATATTTCATTAGTTAATGCAGGACAAATGAAAATACTAGTGAATTCAAGAAATAATTTTGTGCTTCTCATGATCAAACCCAAGAATGATGTTAATTATCAAACATTTCAAGTTTTTGATCCAAAGCATAAATCTCATTTGATTGAAATGGTTAATCAAAAAAATTAGATGTTTAATGTTAGGTCCCTATATTACTAGTGTAGTTCCTTATTTTTGTTAGTGTAGCCCCCTTATAATTATTGTTGTACCCCTGTAGTCCCCATATTGTTATTATTGTGCCCCATAAAAGCCCAATATTGTTATTGTTGTGCCATAACATTATTATTGTTAGGTTGGCTAGGATTATATTGTGGCCTCATGGGCTCCTATATATACAAAAGAGGTTGTTTCATTTGTATGATCCAAGAATTGTTCATTTATGTAATGTAAAGGAGGTTTTTAAAGAGGCTGATTTCTAAGTCATTGATCGCTCTTTTCTTCTATTTTTTAAGTTGGTTTCATAACATTTGGTATCAGAGATTTGGATTATAGGTTTTGGATACTTCAAACAAGTCATCGTGCCATTTTCGATAAAAAAAAATTTTCTATGAAGGTGAAAAAGCTAAAAAAACACACATTTGCGAAGAAATCCAAAGGAACTTTGTGTAAAAATTTCGGATCTTGGTTTGCAATATTTTTGGAGATATGATATGTGGAAGTTAGGCTTTTTACAGACTCCCTAATTTAATCTCAAAGAGGTGATCTTGGGAAAATCATCATAACTCTCTCTCTGAACAACGGATTGGAATTCTATAAAAAGTGGCTGAAAGTACATAGAATGTAGCTTCCATTGCATTTAGTTTAGTGAAAAATGAGGAAACAGTGACACGTGGCATGCCATACAAGTTCACTCTACTGAACGAGTCCATAATTGCATCATTGTGGGAGATTGGGCATAAATTTGTATTGAAGAATCCAAATCAGGTCGGACCTATGGCATTGAAAAAAATATTCAAAGGGATACTAAAGGACGGAAGATAAAATATTGGGGATCTAAAATTACAGAGATACATCATTTTCAATATCAAGCTCCTAAAAAGCAAGGAAAATGTGTGTATTTTTTAAAAAATTGCATAAGACTTGTTTGAAAAATAAGTTTGAAGTGATTCCAAGGGAATATTTAAGCATAGATATTAGTATTGGGTTATAAAATGGCCCCTAAAAATAATTCAACACCTATTAAGCCCTCATAAGGCTCTACTATGACTCATGAAGAGGAATAAGTGCAACATGATATATCAAAATTACAATACCAAGTGCAACAAATTTCGCTCTATCAAAGAGTAACAAAAAATGAAATGGAAGCTAAGATGTATGGTTTGAAGAAAGTTGTGGAAGCTAAGATGTATGGTCTGAAGAAAGGCATGGAAGCTAAGATGGATGGTTTGAAGAATAGCATGGAAGCTAATATCGATGAAAAAAGGAAAGACAACAGGAAGACATGAAGAATGATCTAAAAGAAGAGATGGAAGGTTTGAAAAAGTGGATACAAGAAATGATTCGTAATGGCTAAAAGGTAGTATAGGAAACTCATGATGAGAAAAAAATAAATGTTAATCCTGATTTTATAAACTCTAATGTTGGATTGAAGACCCACCATATTCCAAAGATCGATATGAGAAAGTTTAATGGCAAGGATCTTGTAACATGGATACTACAGATGGAGTAATATTTTGATCTCCATATGTGAAAAACACACAGAGGTATGCATTACAACTTTATATTTATAACAAAATACATTTGTATGGTATCAGTGGCTTTTCCCTCGTAAAATAATTGTCACTCAGTCAATTTTTTACGGAGGAAATGATAGCACATTATGAGTATACAAAGAGAAAAACCTGCTTTAGCCAATTTATAAATCTCAAACAAAAGGGTTCAATGGTGGAGCACATTGAGGACTTCCAAAAATTAAATATAAGGCTAACTGATATGTGAGAGGAACACAATAGTGATTTATTCATGGGATTTTAAAGGATAACATCCAACATAAGGTTTTCCTTTGGGAACATGATTCATTAGAGAAGGCATTCATGTTGACAAGAAAATTTTTAAGTAAAATTATGGTGACAAGGAAACCTACCGCTCACATCTATAAATATGGAAGTGTTGCTACTCCCAAACTTCGACAACCTAAAAGGTTGACACCACAACAATTGGAAGAAAAAAGAGAAAAAAAATTTCTATAGTTGTGATAGAAAAGACACTAAAGGTCATAAGTGTGCTGAGAAGAAATTATTTTAATAGATTGTGAAGAGCAAGAAGAAAATGAACAAGAAACTTCAAAAGAAGATGATATACACCAGAAACCAACCCTAGAGAAATAAGAAATTAGTCCAACCATATCCTATAATGCATTGGCAGGAATTACCACTCCTCAAAGTCTCAACATAGAAGGACATATCAAGAAGAAAAATGTAATAGTGATGATTGATTCGAGTAGTACCCATAATTTTATTCATTGTAAGGTAGCCAAGGAATTGAATTTATTCCTATACCTAGCACTAGAGTGTCAAGTGATGGTTGCAAATGGAGGAACTATAAATTACTCTAGAAAGTTCCATAATATCAAGCTAACCATGGGGGAATATCTATTGAATAGTCCAACACTTTCCATTCGAAAGGGAGGTTCTGATGTTGTACTAGGAGTACAATGGTTACAATCTTTGGGGATGGTAGATTTTAATTCTCAAGAATTTTTCTTGATTTTTTTTCGGAAGGAAAGGAATTATAATTAAAGGGTATTGAAAGGATTCTGGGAAAGATAATAAGTTGCAATGTCATGAAAAATCTTCTGAAGAAATAAAAATAAGGTGTAATTGCACGATTATGCTCACTACAAGTTTCAATGTCAAAATCATCTATTTCTCCATATCTCCAAAAAAGGCTTGGAAAATCATTCCAAGGTGTTTGAAACTGCCAAAGGACTCCCACCTATTTGTGACCATGATCATGATATTAATTTTATTCTAGGAAGTGTTCCTCCAAACATCAGGCCTTACATATACCCTTATGTCCAAAAGAGCGAAATTGAACATATGATTGCATAAATGTTAGAGGTTGGTATCATTCAACGTAGTCAAAGTTATTTCTCTACTCCAGTAGTATTGGTGCATAAGAAGGATGGATCATGGCGCATGTGTCTCAATTATAGGGAGCTCAATAAGCTCACTATTAGAGATAAATTCCTCATTCCACTAATTCATGAGTTATTAGATGAATTACATGGAGAAATTTATTTTACCAAGTTGGATCTTCGTTCAGGACATCATCAAATTAGAATGATGGCTGAAGATATTTCGAAAAAATCATTTCGAACTCATGAGGGTCATTATCAATTTTTGGTCATGCCTTTTGGCCTTACCAATGTACCTTCTACATTTCAAGGGTTTTTGAATTCCATTTTCAAACCCTTCCTTACAAAATTTGTGTTTGTATTTTTTGATGATATACTATTCTACAACAGGTCTTGGAAGGATCATGTCGAACATGTTGACAGGGTGCTCAAACTATTGGAGGAGAAAAATTTATATGAAAAAACCTCCAAATGTTTCTTTGGAGTACAAGAGGTGGAAAATATGTGTTATAGGTAAATTTGGGCACCATTCCCAATGACTTGGTTTACTGGGCATCATCTCCAGGACTGATGATCAAGGGTCTATCATTCCCTATCATCTCAGTTGCTATATGCCCTAATATAGGAAACAACATGAATCAAACAATGACTTTCATCAAGCAAGGGTTTTCCTTGGTTTGAAGCTTATTATTAAACATATGAGAGCTTACCAATGCAGGCTCTAAGGGGCCTAAGTGCGTTGCATATGCAAGTAGCCCCATTCAAAGCTGCTCTACAGAGCACTTCCTGACATTCAAAGGTGTGTTGGTCACATTGGGAGTGAAATTCTCATTGTTGTGGAATCTCCACTTGGCTAGTGTATTCTACAAGGGTTCACATGTGTCAAGCTTTGGATCCAAGTGTCCATTTGACATCTACATGAATGGAAACATGTCTTGCCTATTTTTGGAATGCTATTGATTTCATAATAGCCTACAGTTCATCTATAAATTGGACACAGATCTAATTGTTTGAGGAGGAAGAATTTGAGTAGAGAAATGCTGGAGAATTTTCAATAGAGAGTCTGATTTATGGAGCTGCTGTTGGAGAGACTTATGTTGTGATGAGAGTTGGGAACATTACTGGAAGGTCACTTCAAATAAGTCACTAGGTTGTAACCTCTCCTTCTATCATCAATAAAGAGTACTTCTTAGTTTTCCCTACATGCATCTATGTTAACTTTGATTTTCCATGTTGTAAGATCTTGGTTGATAAATGTAGTTTATGATTAACTGATTTAGCTAACTAGCTTGAATAGATATCTATATTATTGCATGTTCTGTTCTTTCAGTTTTATTTCTTGTAGGAATCATTCAGCCATCAAACTGCTTGAATTTGAAGTTGTAGTGGAAGCGATAGAAATGAGCCATTTGGAAGCAACTGAAACAAGTAAGCCTCCCATCCTCTCTGTGTATCTGTTTGGAGTTAAGATAAATGGTAGTATATTCTTTCACCTGTTGTTCTAGACTAGACACCGGTCTAGGAAGCGTAGTTTATCTGTAGATTACAATTCTGGCCCAACAAACTGGCGAATCCACTGGGGAGAATTTCTCTTGATTCTAGGTGTTTTAGTCTCTGATATGCTTTCTAAATCCACCCAGTAGCTATTTCACATAAAGATTATACTTTTTCATAGTTTAATTTGCAAATTTAGTGAGCCAAACTATAGCCTTTTATTAGTTTACTCTACCCAATGCACCATTGTTTAGGGCATAGTGCTTTGCAGAGCACTGTCTCCCTTCTCAGCCTGTGTTGCAGAGCACTGTCTCCCTTTGGAGATTGTGTTGCCTCCTGAAAGGAAAAAATCCCCTTGAATCTGAATTTGTACTTTGCTTCAGTTTTGTTTTCTAATTTGTTCTAAAAAGTTTGATGCTTAATTGACCAGTAACTCTATATATTTCTTCTCCTTTGATTGAAAATTTGTTCAATGTTGTTTTAAAAAGTTTTTCATTATCATTGACAAGCTGATTTCAAAGTAATTTTGATGGTCGCATTAAGAATCATTTGCTTTCAAAGTAGGAAATTGTCGTAAAATCTTCATTTCTTTGATAGGAGAAATTTTTATTGAAATCCTCGTTTTCCTTCAAAAGAGAAATTTTCATTTGTATTCTTCATTTCTCGAAAGTAAAGAGCATTTCGATTATGGATATAGTGCACCTAGTTTCTTTTCTGCATTCATAACATTAAGAAAACTAAAATGAAAAACTTGCATTTGCATGTAGGATTGTGTGTTTTTGCAAAACAAACATTCGGAAATCTGAATTTAGTTTGAGATTCACTGATTTGTTTTGTTCATTGACTTGTTTTCTCTCAAATTATTTGCTCTCTTCCCTTATTAGCTAGGTTCTTCATTGAAAAAGCTAAAAGTGAAAGTTTGTTTATAATTCTTAGCTTTCATTTTAGGAACTTCATATACATCATTGCCGTGAACCTGAAAGGAAAATTGTTAAGCAAGATCAACATAAAATAAATCTCAATTTACTAAACAATGCTTTGGAACATTAACGATAACATTTAGAAGGTCTAGGCTAGAGACGTGTTCCGGCATAATAAAACATAGCAGCTATCGTTAACTTGTCTGCAATACATTCCGAGTGTGATACCTCACTCCATGTACGTAAGTATGTCGTAGCTTTTCCACGTACTTTTGGGCATATCGAGCGGCGTTACAGTAAGATAAGTATAAAGGGGTGCACTCACTATGCGGTTTCTCATCAGATAGCGCTAATATGGACTTGGGCCTCCACATACCTTCGGGAATATTTGGGAGGAAAAATTTTAGGTGCTATCCATCCATAGTGAACCCAGTTGGCCACCTTGAAATTGTGATACACTGAACACAACATTCGGGGAGATTACTTGCTCGTACTTCTTGGTTCTCTAGGATGCATTCTGTAGTTAATAGTTTCTTGGTAAACCCTTTTGCCTAGAATTACCCTCTTTTTGTTTATTTTTTTTTGGATAAAATAAATAAGTAATTGTGGAAGAACATAATCCCATCCCCCGTCATTCGCGTAGATTAGCTTTAAAACTTCCTTTACCACCAAAAGTTATTTCTGGTAGATGAAGGCGATCACGATCTACCAAATCAGGTACAATTTGTACCTCTAATGAAACATAATATTTTAACCCAGAGTTAGCTCAAATTGTTTCCACACATCCTGGTTCATCTACTGTTGTCGAAACAGTGTCTTCTCAGCTACCCGTGGTCACAATCCATTCAATCATTAAGACTATTCCTCCCGATCCCAACGTTGTTCAACTGGAACTTGATCCAGATCCCATTTTTCGTTAGGGGGAAAATTTTATTTGTCAAACTGGACATCATCCCTAGGGCCAATGAAATAGGGTCTATCATCCCCTTATATTTTTGTTGCTATATTCCCTAAGTGGATAAAATCTTGATCCCGAAGTTGAGCAACCAGAAGTTGTTCCTACCTTGGTCATCCCACAAAGTTCTGTAGCTATTGAAACTCCCATATCACACAGTCAACCTTCTGAAATATATTTTGAGCCTGATGGTGAAGTTATTCCACCTAGTTTAATTGTAATTGAAGAAATATCACAAGCCGAGACACCTTTAACTCCAACTCATTTTTGGTAGGAGCTTTACCTGTACAAGTCTTTTCCTCAATCACCTTCCTCTACTTTTGTTGATCCTGTTTCACTTTTAGTTCCCATAGATTCTATAGGTTATACACTGGGTCATTTTACCATGGCTGAGATGACATCCGAGATTGAACCATCTATTTCAGCTACGACAACATTTGTTGTTGCTTCATCTTTGATGCTTTTTCCATTGACTACACCCATGTCATCATCTGGAATCCTATCTGGCTCCTCTCCTTGGCGGTTGGTGGTATTGTTAGTGCTCAAATCTGCCCTAGGCTGAAACAAGGTAAAACTCAAGGCTACATCAAACCACGCTTAGCCTCGTAGCTAGCCCTACGAGGACAGGAGAGGGCTCTCTCCGGGTCTATCTCGGCAAATGTTTTCAGAGGGGCTGAGATGACTTATAATGAACGATGAATATTGATTTTAGGCTAGTAAAGAGATAGGAATGTTTGATTTTGATTTTTTGGGTTTTCATTGGAGAAATGGGAAAAAACAATTTTGGGTCCGGGGATAAGGTCAGATCTTTGCAGATTTCAAGTTGGGGCGAGGTAGGCAATAGTCTTAATGCTTTTGATTGGATATATGGATGGATCAGAATGAAAGGGAGCTGAAAAGGGCAAGGATGAACATGGATCCTTCTCAAACAGGCGAAAACATGTAAAATTAAATGAATTCAAAGGCAGAGCACTGTGAACAATGGATTCAACCTCATCTACTCATTCATTTAATTTAAGAAGAATAAGTGAGAAATGGCATACATTAAACATGAAGGAACTTACAATAAAATGAGAGAAAACACCATTAAGAACAGAAAGCCACAAGAATCCCAACAGGTTCTGCAAAACCTCTGATCTTTCCTTAGCCAAAATATGAAAAATATGTACAATATGTGCCAAAGTTTGCCAAGAGTCCAACCTGTAGAATGTCTCAGAAATTACAATATATAGATCACTCTAACCCCTTACCACACCTCTAGGGGTCTAAATCCTCCTTCTAGGAGCAGTTCCAACAAATTCTAATCAAGGAGCTAAAATCTAGGCAGCTAACAACTTGCCTCTAAAAGAGTGGAAACTGATTCATTTACATGATTTTCACTTTTTTGAGAGTGAATCTTATAGAATAGGTAAAAATGAGCCAAATTTACATGCCAACCATCAATTTACATCATGAAAACCCAAAAATTTCATCCACAAGCAAAACTGGTCCCAACTGGTCGAAATTCTGAGCTGGAAGTTGAAAATTCAGCCAAAAATTTAAGTGGGTAGCGCCCCTGAGCTGAGTGGGTAGCGCGCCTTTCAGCCTAATTTTGAGGCACTTCCTGGCATCCAAATTGAGCTCATGATAGCTCGTTGGAAAGCCCTGGATGTTGGCTATCCAACCCAAGTATAATTTCTCAATTTGGAGCTCATTTTCCCCTCCAAAAATTCATTCTCCCAGAAGTACTTCCTGCTGGTGCAAAAGGTGGCAACAAGGTGGTTTTTATGGTGTTTTTGAGCTTTTTGACCATCCAAAATCTGATGAAATGCTTCAGAAATGCCTAAGGATGCATAACTTACCATGAAAAATCCAAAAATGCAAAAATTTTCTTCAGCAAGTGTCCCGAAAAAAAGTGACTATATGGACGCGCTACCTGCTTAACTGAAAAACCTGTTTTTAGACCAAAATATTTCAAAATGAAAAAAATTTCTCCGAGTTTGCTCAAATGCAGAGCAAAGACCCTCCATCATGTATCTTGCCCAGCCAACGAAGCCTCAGCCAAAATCCGGAGTGGATCAGGCCTTTTCCACCGTTTTAGTGCTTCGCTCAACCTCCTCTCCAAAATCTTCATTCTCGCTTTGCAGACATGCATGCGAGCTCAATAATGGCCTTTCATCTGACGAAGAATGTCTTTCTCTCTATTGGCCTTTTCCAACAACTTCTCCAGATGAATTTTAACATGCATGAGTTCAGTCTCCCGCTCAACTGGTGTCATATCACCTGGTCTCTTCCGGGCCAATTGCCGATCCTCACAGATTCGACGCAGCCCATAAAGTGTGTGCTCATCCTCTAGCTATTTGTAGCACTGCTCCAAATAGTTTATCACCCACTGAGCCTTCTGCAATTTATCTTTCAGTGTGTCATTCTTGGCCCTTTGCTTCTGGATGATCTCCCTCAGGTTCGAGCTAGGAGAGCTCGCATCAACATCAATGATTGTGAAATCTGTGTCTCGGCCTCCTGATGGGCCCTCATTATGCATGGGCTTCTTGCCCCTGTACTGGATCTGTACCTGTGCTAAAGAAGAAGGCGAGACCCCTTCCACATCATGTGGAGATAATACTCGCTCTGGTGATGAAGTCGGCAAGACCCCTTCCACCCTGGGTGGAGATAATACTCGATGTGTAGCTGCAAATAAGGCCCTGTGGCCTCGCTGATATGTCACAAACAATGGATTGCTGACATGCTCAATCTCAGGAATTCCAGGCTGGTGTGAAGGCTCTCCCACATCATGAACTACCTCGGGAGGCGGCTGTGACGCTGTGAAAAAGTCACGGGAGATGAAATCCTCCCAAGCGATGCCCTGCTGTGCCAACTGATGTAACACTATGATCTTGATCAAAGCGTAATGATATATACTTCTATGCTGCTGTGATGGGCTCTTCTTCTGTACAAAAATCATCATCCTCTCTATGTTGCGATACATGAAGTACAGAATGTCCATCATACGTACCCTTCTGAAGTGCATCAACAAACGAACATGGTACGCAAAGAGACGCGAGAATCTGCCCTCGCAACTGAAATACCGAATGATGAGTTTCATCAGCGGTGCAAACTCATCCCTCAGGAATCTGAAAGGAAAAAATCTGCCCAAGTGCCTCATATACCCAGGTTTGATGTATGGCTCATAGTGGAATTTCTCTAAATGCTGACGTTTGTTCCATTCCTCTCCTAGATTTGGTATGCCAGTGGCCTGAGCAATAGTCATTGGTGACAGAATGAAATCTACTCCAGCGATATTTACACGGCCATTACGTAAATGTAGAACAAACAAACGAGCTAGTTCACGATGAAGCTGGGTTTGTGAAATCATTTCACAGAATCGAAAACATGACTGAACCCGAAAACAATCCATTGCAAGCAGACATGCCTGCAATTGAGCCAAAGAAGTAGGCTCCTCCCTGAGATGTTTACCACCTTTTCCACCTCTGTGAGGCCTCCATGGCACATTACCCTCTATTGTGGAATCACTATCCGACTCCTGCTCATAAACTGACTCTGTCTCTGACATGGCTTTGAACCAGATATTTGTAATATGGATGCTGATATAGGTGCAGTGAAAGCAAAGTCTTAATGTATGTTCAAAACCAATAGATATCACCCATGTACCCAAGTATC
This sequence comes from Pinus albicaulis, assembly GCA_034641835.2. Taxonomy (NCBI): domain Eukaryota; kingdom Viridiplantae; phylum Streptophyta; class Pinopsida; order Pinales; family Pinaceae; genus Pinus; species Pinus albicaulis. The sequence continues at coordinate 1,308,832,224 of CM076578.1, read as the reverse complement.
ACAGGAAAACAAAATCATAATGAGGATGACTCTGTTTTAATGGCATAAAAACTATCACTGTTTCGATCATAAGTGAGTTTGACAAATGAAAACCAAATGCAGATGTATCGTATAATTTTATAATGATGGCCAAAAATTGTCAAAGGGGCAACAAGTATGGGACTGTTTTTTATGAACTGGAGAATAGGGACATCATGATAGTAACCATAGTGATACAAATGACCATGACAGTGGCAATATTATGGTGATGGCAGCAGTGATATGGTGATGGAGGTTATATACTTAGTCAACATGAAACTGTGCAAAAACATGAAAGGGCATGATAGCAATGATAAAATGACAATTGAGGGCGTGAGGATCATGTACATAATGTGCCAAGGCATGAGCACATTTACCATTCAAGAGTTTTCAAACTTTTCAGAAAACTGTCCATATATTTCCAAAAACCCTTGAGGAATTATTTTGCATGTGAATGTAGGGTTTATATATTCTTCTCCAAACATGGCCTCTTTCCCAACATCAAATTCATCACAAGCATGATTAAAATCTACTGAGCAATGATAAAAACCTGTTTGCAATTTGCTGGAGTTGATTTGAATCAAAACTGGGCGCAAAACACAAATTTCTGGGCTCTGTTGCTAAGTGGGTAGCGCCCCTGCCCAATGGGTAGTGCACACCAAGTGGGTAGCGCCCATTCAATTTAACACTGGTCGTGGCGCTCAAGTGGGTAGCGCGCACCAAGTGGGTAGCGCGCACCTCAAGTGGGTAGCGCGCCTCTTGTGAGTAGTGCGCTACATAGTGCATTTTTTAGGAAGCTTTTGGAGTCCTTCCTGGTGTCAAAATTAGGCATGTGATAGCTCGTTGAAAATATCTTGGAGTCTACTTTCCAACACAAGTGGAATTTTTCAATTTGGAGTTCACTTACCCTGTCAAAATTCAAATCTCTCAAAACTTGTCAAAATGAGCAGAATGAGGCTGCCTCAAGGCAGAGCGCTGTTGCAGTCAACTTTTGAAAGTCTTCCTCAACTCCAAATTGAGCTCATGATAGCTCATTGGAAATATATTTGTGTCTAGTTATCCTTTGACTCATCAATCAAGTCATTTAGCCAACCATGCTAGGAGAAATCTTGATTTTCCCAAGGTCACTTCAGAGGTGCATTCAATTCTCCTGAGGCAACGGTAGTTTTGACATTTCTCTAAAAACATGATACCTGTGTAAAAAGTGAGGGAGGTTTTTCTTCCTTGGCATGTTCTATACAAAAAAATTATTTCAGTTTTCAAAAATTCATCTTTTATTTCTCTGAAATAGCATTTGAGTGAAAGTTATCCCGATGTGTGAAACAAGGAATTTTGTCGAAATGAAGCCATATTAAGGGGATAAGGGGCTTCTAAATTCTTGGGGAAATTTTTGGAAGTAGGGAGGGATTTTAGGAAGCAGGGGAAAGTGGAATCTCAGATATTGAGTGAGGGGAAGGGGTCCAAAAGGGAAAAACACAGGCCTAGCCTAGAAAATTGCCAAGTTGTGGCAAGAAACTAGGGTTTGTGGAAAAATGAGGAATTTGGGGAATCTTAGTGATGGAAAGTGTTTAATCAGGTACATTAATGATAGGGGAAGGTGTATGAACATCAGGATACAATTTTTTCTAATGATTTGACCATCTAAGAGAAATTACCTCCAAAACCCTAGGAGAGGGAAATGGACCTTACCTAGGCACAACTGAAGCATGAACAAGCTGTAAAATGACCCAATGGAACTTGAAATGATGATGAAAACCCTATGAATGATGGTACACTTAGCTGAATGGTGACATGGACCGAAATTTGGACAACTTTGAAAAGCATGAAAACAAACCCTAGACCTAATGCCTAGTGACCAAATTTTTCTTGAAAACTCATTGAAATGACAAAATTTGACCTTGACACCTTAAAATCACTTTGTAAGAGAATGTTTGATCACTGAAGGAAAGCTGCAAAGGCTGACACTAAAATTGGCTCCAATGGGGATGGTAGCTCCTTGGAGGTGCCAAGAACGGCAAATCTTTGGGAGAGCAGACCAGCGCCTTATCCATTGGGCAATGGAATCAAAAAACTCAGACTGAAATGCATGACTGATAACTGACTCGACGAATGACTCAACATGACTAAGAACTGAACTTTAAAACTTAAAAATTGATGGCAGTACATAATCGCCTGTGTTTCTTACAAGACAATATACCATCAAACTATATCATAATGTCAATGTAACCTATCAAGCAGATGCCTTATTGATTGATTTCCCTGATCAAATCTCATGGTCAACAATACAAAATGATAACTGGGCATCCAAAAACATAGCTGACCATGATCTCCTTCATCACTGAACACTGTAATAATCACTTTCACTGCTGACTGTAACAAATCTACCATTGGATCCTAAAAAACATGAAGATTTACCTCCTACTGAAGAAACAAGGTGTCTTTCTATTCTGATTCTGATCTGTCTTTATCATGTACTTCAGTAAAAGTATGCTGCTGGGTTTCCAAAAACTCTGAACAGGTATATGAGCAGATATCCTCTTGTAAAAACATTTCAACACATGATACATATGAAGAAGAATCTGAATGAAAATCTTGAATGGTCTGATCTTCTGTAGTCTGAAAATATGGTAGGTCATCTTCATATGATAGGACAGCCAGATTTTCATTACAGTCATCAATCATAAGGAAAGAAACTCCAGATGATTCTTGAAGTGAAAAAATGACATTTTTATCATCTACCATAAATTCATCCAAAGGAATTGTTTCACTTACTTGAATGAAGGTCTCATCTTGTTGTTCATGAACTGACTGAATTACCTCTTTATGAAGACTATGTTCTAATGGCATGAGAACATTTGGATCAAAAACTCTGTCTTCTGCATCCCAGATGATTTCAACAACAAAATTCTCTTTGATGGGATTCAGCACAAGATATTCTTGGTCATCACGATCTAAATCTGAAACTGAAGTAGCTGAAATGATGTTATCACATTCTGCAATCTGCATGCTGTCTTCTTCCGTGGGCAGATCTGAAACGACACTTTCTCTTTCATTACTTTCAGCCATATAGAAAATTTCAACTTGCTGATCTATAAAACTGCTTACAGGGCTGTCATCCTTTTCAGAAAAGGAAGAAGTTCCACCATCACCTTCTTGACCACGTGCACACTGCAGATCTGCGTTAACTTGAGCTAGAACATGACCTTTCAATAGCTGATCTATCTCATCTTCAGACAGAGGAGATAATACCTTTTGTTTTCTTTTGCTCAAACAGTATTTGTCTTCATTGATTTCAAGTGAAGGAGTATATAGATTTTCTTCATACTGCTGATCCATTTCATATAATTCCTGTTCACTATCAAGATGCAAAATTCCTTCATCTTCCACCACACTAAAATCTTGATCCTACTGCAAATTTTCATGATCGTCTTTATGCTGCTGAAATGGATTTTCATATAGGGCTTCCATGATCTCATCATCCATGAAATTATCATCTTCATAATATTTCTCAAGGCTTTCAATAAAATTAGAAGCATGTTTGCAACAGTCATGAACTAAATTTAATGATGGATAAGATACTTGATATCTTTCAATGAACAGGGCATGAAAATCCTTTAAACAATAAATACAGGCCAGCGGAAAATTTTCATACCAAGATTGAGCTTCACCTTCCAGAGTGGCCAGGAATATCTTCATCAAGCAATCTTCAGGAAAATCCACTTTCAACTTGCGAATATGCATGTGAAATCTAACCAGATGTAAAGCAGCATCTTTCTTACCATCATCGTTAAACGTAGGCAGATTCCTTGACCAATCTACCTTGGGCATATTATTTGGAAAACCTGGGATGTGATCTTGGCTCATGGGAGCATATCTTCTTATGATTCAGTCCATCTTGAAAATCTCACAGCTACTGATCTCCCTGCAGTGAAGTCACCATGAAGCATTGATTTCTGGATTGTTCAGTGAATGAAGTCGCCAGGTGAATGATTTCAGCCTTGCGGTGTCTGATCGTTGTTCACCATCAGCGATCAGATCTGAACATGATACACTTACTGGGGCAATTTATAAGTTAAGTGTTACGATTACAAGTTAAACCGGAGATCGGCTGAAGCAACGTTTATCTACATCGTTGATGCATAGCAACAGCGTTTCGAAGGCTACTTGGCATGACTTCAGACTCCGTCTATAACAAGAAAAAATTTTGAGCTTCTCCCCAGTATGGTTTCCACTATGTTAGCGCTCAAATCTACCCTAGGCTGAAATAAGGTAAAACTCAAGGCTACATCAAACCACGCTTAGCCTCATAGCTAGCCCTACGAGGACAGGAGAGGGCTCTCTCCGGGTCTATCTCGGAAAATGTTTTCAGAGGGGCTGAGATGACTTATAATGAACGATGAATACTGATTTTAGGCTAGTAAAGAGATAGGAATGTTTGATTTTGATTTTTTGGGTTTTCGTTGGAGAAATGGGAAAAAACAATTTTGGGTCCGGGGATAAGGTCAGATCTTTGCAGATTTCAAGTTGGGGCGAGGTAGGAAATAGTCTTAATGCTTTTGATTGGATATATGGATGGATCAGAAGGAAAGAGAGCTGGAAAGGGCAAGGATGAACATGGATTCTTCTCAAACAGGCGAAAACATGTAAAATTAAATGAATTCAAAGGCAGAGCACTGTGAACAATGGATTCAACCTCATCTACTCATTCATTTAATTTAAGAAGCATAAGTGAGAAATGGCATACATCAAACATGAAGGAACTTACAATAAAATGAGAGAAAACACCATTAAGAACAGAAAGCCACAAGAATCCCAACAGGTGTTGCAAAACCTCTGATCTTTCCTTAGCCAAAATATGAAAAATATGTACAATGTGTGCCAAAAGTTTCCCAAGAGTCCAACCTATCCAACCCCTGAAAATGATTGAGAAATTACATCATATAAAGCATCCTAACCCCTTCCCACACCTCTAGGGGTCGAAATCCTCCTTCTAGGAGCAGTTCCAACAAATTCTAATCAAGGAGCTAAAATCTAGGCAGCTAACAACTTGCCTCTAAAAGAGTGGAAATTGATTCATTTACATGATTTTCACTTTTTTGAGAGTGAATCTTCTAGAATAGGTAAAAATGAGCCAAATTTACATGCCAACCATCAATTTACATCATGAAAACCCAAAAATTTCATCCACAAGCAAAATTGGTCCCAACTGGTCGAAATTCTGAGCTGGAAGTTGAAAATTCAGCCAAAAATTTAAGTGGGTAGCGCCCCTGAGCTGAGTGGGTAGCGTGCCTTTCCGCCTAATTTTGAGGCACTTCCTGGCATCCAAATTGAGCTCATGATAGCTCGTTGGAAATCCCTGGATGTTGGCTATCCAACCCAAGTAGAATTTCTCTATTTGGAGCTCATTTGACCCTCCAAAACTTCATTCTCCCAGACGTACTTCCTGCTGGTGCAAAAGGTGGCAGCAAGGTGGTTTTCATGGTGTTTTTGAGCTTTTTGACCATCCAGAATCTGATGAAATAATTTGGAAATGCCTGAGGATGCATAACTTACCATGAAAAATCCAAAAATGCAAAAATTTCCTTCAGCAAGTGTCCCAAAAAAAAAGTGAGCATATGGACGCGCTACCCGCTTAACTGAAAAACCTGTTTTTAGACCAAAATATTTCAAAATGACAAAATTTTCTCTGATTTTGCTCAAATTCGGAGCAAAGACCCTCCATCATGTATCTTTCCCAGCCAACAAATCCTCGGCCAAAATCCGGAGTGGATCAGGCCTTTTCCACCGTTTTAGTGCTTCGCTCAACCTCCTCTCCAGAATCTTCATTCTCGCTTTGCAGACATGCATGCGAGCCCAATAATGGCCTTTCATGTGAAGAATCATGTCTTTCTCTCTGTTGGCCTTTGCCAAAAAATTCTCCAGATGAATGTTAACATGCATGAGTTCAGTCTCCCACTCAACTGGTGTCATATCACCTGGTCTCTTCCGGGCCAATTGTCGATCCTCACGGATTCGACACAGCTCATAAAGTGTGTGCTCATCCTCTAGCTGTTTGTTGCGCTGCTCCAGATAGTTTATCACCCACTGAGCCTTCTGCAATTGATATTTCAGTGTGTCATTCTCGGCCCTTTGCTCCTGGATGATCTCCCTCAGTTTCGAGCTACGAGAGCTCGCATCAACATCAATGATTGTGAAATCTGTGTCCCGGCCTCCTGATGGGCCCTCATTATGCATGGGCTTCTTGCCCCTGTCCTAGATCTGTACCTGTGCTAAAGAAGAAGGAAAGACCCCTTCCACGTCATGTGGAGATAATACTCACTCTACTGATGAAGTCGGCAAGACCCCTTCCACCCTGGGTGGAGATAATACTCGTCGTGTAGCTGCAAATAAGGCCTTGTGGCCTCGCTGATATGTCACAAACAATGGAGTGCTAACATGCTCAATCTCAGGAATGCCAGGCTGGTGTGAAGGCTCTCGCGCATCATGAACTACCTCGGGAGGTGGCTTTGATGCTGTGAAAAAGTCACGGGAGATGAAATCCTCCCAAGCGATGCCCTGCTGTGCCAACTGATGTAACACTATGATCTTGATCAAAGAGTAATGATATATACTTCTATGCTGCTGTGCTGGGCTCTTCTTCTGTACAAAAATCATCATCCTCTCTATGTTGCAATACATGAAGTACGGAATGTTCATCATACTTACCCTTATGAAGTGCATCAACAAACGAACATGGTACGCAAAGAGACGCGCAAATCTGCCCTCGCAACTGAAATACCGAATGATGAGTTTCATCAGTGGTGCAAACTCATCCCTCAGGAATCTGAAAGGAAAAACTCTGCCCAAGTGCCTCATATACCCAGGTTTGATGTATGGCTCATAGTGGAATTTCTCTAAATGCTGACGTTTGTTCCATTCCTCTCCTAGATTTGGTATGCCAGTGGCCTGAGCAATAGTCATTGGTGACAGAATGAAATCTACTCCAGCGAGATTTACACGGCCATTACGTAAATGTAGAACAAATAGGCGAGCTGGTTCACGATGAAGCTAGGTTTGTGAAATCATTTCACAAAATTGAAAACATGACTGAACCCGAAAACAATCCATTGCAAGCGGACATGCCTGCAATTGAGCCAAAGAAGTAGGATCCTCCCTGAGATGTTTACCACCTTTGCCACCTCTGTGAGGCCTCCGTGGCACATTACCCTCTGTTGTGGAATCACTATCCGACTCCTGCTCATAAACTGACTCTGTCTCTGACATGGCTTTGAACAAGATATTTGTAATATGGATGCTGATATAGGTGCAGTGAAAGCAAAGTTTTAATGTATGTTCAAAACCAATAGATATCACCCATGTACCCAATTATCACAGGAAAACAAAATCATAATGAGGATGACTCTGTTTTAATGGCATAAAAACTATCACTGTTTCGATCATAAGTGAGTTTGACAAATGAAAACCAAATGCAGATGTATGGTATAATTTTATAATGATGGCCAAAATTTGTCAAAGGGGCAACAAGTATGGGACTGTGTTTTATGAACTGGAGAATAGGGACATCATGACAGTGACCATAGTGATACAAATGACCATGAGAGTGGAAATATTATGGTGATGGCAGCAGTGATATGGTGATGGAGGATTTATACTAGTCAACATGAAACTGTGCAAAAACATGAAAGGGCATGATAGCAATGATAAAATGATAATTGAGGGCGTGAGGATCATGTACATAACGTGCCAAGGCATGAGCACATTTACCATTCAAGAGTTTTCAAACTTTTCACAAAACTGTCCATATATTTCCAAAAACCCTTGAGGAATTATTTTTCATGTGAATGTAGGGTTTATATATTCTTCTCCAAACGTGGCCTCTTTCCCAACATCAAATTCATCATAAGCATGATAAAAATCTACTGAGCAATGATAAAAACCTGTTTGCAATTTGCTGGAGTCGATTTGAATGAAAACTGGGCGCAAAACACAAATTTCTGGGATTTGTTGCTAGGTGGGTAGCGCCCCTGCTCAAGTGGGTAGCGCCCTTGTTATTTTACACAGGCTGAGGAGGTTAAGTGGGTAGCACCCCTCAAGTGGGTAGTGCCCCTCCTGTATGGGTAGCGCGCACTTTTCTATGAGTAGCTACATAGTGCATTTTGTAGGAAGCTTTTGGAGGCATTCCCGGTGTCCAAATCGGGCGTGTGATAGCTCGTTGGAAAGCTATTGGAGTATACTTTCGAACACAAGTAGAATTTTGCAATTTGGATTTCATTTAACCTATCAACAGTCAAATCTCCCAAAACTTGTCAAAATGAGCAGAATGAGGCTGCCTCAAGGCAGAGCGCTGTTGCAGTCAACTTTTGAAGGTCTTCCTCAACTCCAAATTGAGCTCATGATAGCTCATTGGAAATATATTTGTGTATAGTTATCCTTTGACTCATCAAGAAAGTCATTTAGCCAACCATGCTAGGAGAAATATTGATTTTCCCAAGGTCACTTCAGAGGTGCATTCAATTCTCCTGAGGCAACGGTATTTTTGACATTTCTATAAAACCATGATACCTGTGTAACAAGTGAGGGAGGGTTTTCTTCTTTGGCATGTTTTGGACAAAAACCTCTCTCATTTTTCCAAAATGCATCTTTTATTGCTCTGAAATAGCATTTGAGTGAAACTTATCCCGATGTGTGGAACAAGGGATTTTGTCGAAATGAAGCGAAACGAAGGGGATAAGGGGCCTCTAAATTCTTGGAGAAATTTTGGAAAGTAGGGGGGGATGTTAGGAAGTAGGGGAAAGTGGAATCTCAGAGATTGAGTGAGGGGAAGGGGTCCAAAAGGGCAAAACACAGGCCTAGCCTAGAAAATTGCCAAGTTGTGGCAAGAAACTAGGGTTTGTGCAAAAATGAGGAATTTGGGGGATCTCAGTGATGGGAAGTGTTTAATAAGGTACATTAATGATAAGGGAAGGTGTATGAACATCAGGATACAAGTTTTTCTAATTATTTGACCATCCAAGAGAAATTACCTCCAAAACCCTAGGAGAGGGAAATGGACCTTACCTAAGCACAACTGAAGCATGAACAAGCTGTAAAATGACCCAATGGAACTTGAAATGATGATGAAAAACCTCTGAATGATGGTACACTCAGCTGAATGGTGACATGGACCGACATTTTGACAACTTTGAAAAGCATGAAAACAAACCCTAGACCTAATGCCTAGTGACCAATTTTTTCTTGAAAACTCATTGAAATGACAAAATTTGACATTGACACCTTAAAATCACTTTGTAAGAGCATTTTTGATCACTAAAGGAAAGCTACAAAGGCTGACACTAACAGGTACCACATATGTTAGCCTCAAACATTCCTAAATTCAATGAAAACCTTGGAGAAGACCCATCAATGCATGTTACAACTTATCATTTGTGGTGCTCATCGAACTCCTTAAATGATGACTCTTTTAGACTACGTATTCTCCAGCACACACTCACTAGTCCAAATGCACAATGAGGATGGTTCTTTTTCTATGTCAACCTCATTAAAAAATGAAACAGATTCATGATATTTATTTTTTCTTGTGTCAACCTCGTTAAAAATGAAGCAAGTGCCTATGAGGATGGTTCTTTTCCTATGTCAACCTCGTTAAAAAATGAATCAGGTTATGAGGATAGTTACTTTTACTGTGTCAAACTCATTTAAAAATGAAACATGTGGTGAGGATAATTCTTTTACTGTGTCAACCTCGTTAAAAAATGAAACACTTTAGGAGCATAGTTATTTTCCTGTGTCAAGCTCATTAAAAAATGAAACAAATCCTCCTCTATAATGAACTTTCATTCCATCCAGCTATTAGTAACCAGTAATCTACTTAAATGAATGAAATGAAGATTGGGGGGCATCTTCTCTTGTAGGGGGCATTCGACATGTGCTCTTGCATGGGGCATTCAAAACATTCTTACCAATTGCATGCAATCGATCTTTGAATTTCAGAGGCAAAAACAGGTTCAGAGCTCCAAAATGCAAGTAGTAACTATGGAATGGTAAAAATGAATAGTGAAACTACTTTTAATAGTCATTTAATTATTTTCAAGTTAAATTTATTGCTATGACTATGGTTTTATTATGTTTTTATCATGAAACAAGTATTTTTAATCGATTTGATGTTGCTCTGAAACATGTTTTACAACTGATGAACAGATTAGTCATGAAGATTTATTTTAAGAATGATTTGACCACAAAGCCTAATTTTTCTCCTTATTTTTCAAGCTTTGATAAAAAATAAAAAAATATTTGAAGTGCACTTTTATCTCTTTTTCGAGCTTCGATAGCAGCGAAAAAGGAACCCCTGGAGTCTTCTTTCAACTCTTTTTAGACTCTGATAATGTGAAAAGATTGTCGAGCATTCGTCATTTTGAGCTCGTTAAAGTAAATTAATTGATATCTACTCAGTATAAGTTTAATCATTTTCCAGACTGAGATAGATTATTTACGAAAAATGAATACCTTGGTTAAACATGACCAAAGAGGTTCTTTCAGATATTATTTTACACTTTTTCGGTTCTGAGAGACAAATTTATGAAAAAGTACTTATGGAGTCCTCTTGCATCCTCTTTTTCAGACTCTCTAAACATTAAAAAGGACTGGGCTATAACTTTCATTAAGCTTGTTAAAAAATAAAATAGCGACGGGCTTGTCAATCATGGCAAGAATCGAGTTTCATTCATTGCTAGACTCGTTAAATTATTAAATAGCGATACTTTATTCGCCCGAAGGGTTGAATTATAGATCAATCAGATGTTATCCTCCTCAAGATTCTCAAAAAATAAAGAGGTACTGGTCGACAAATGACTGGGGAAAATTTGCGAAAAGTAAGAAAAGTTTCTTTTTGGTAGTGTAACATTCCAAATCTGGAACAGCTAGCGAGGCATGACTGGAAAACTCATTTTCCAGTAATGGTTGCTACAGGATTTGAATCCAGGACTTGGATCCCTTAGACCAATGTGTTCAAGTCTAAAATTGAAGAGGAGGCTTCAAAGAAATCCTTCTAAGTGGGTTAAATAGATCTCCCACACTTAGATGTCCTCAGAAACTGCCCGATGAAAGGGGTTGAAACAATGTAAGCATAAGAGTTGGAATGACATTGTTATTTTACAACCATGAGAATATGAAGATCTAGATAGACAAAAAATGTTGTTATAGCAGTAGAAATAGTACAATATCTTGAGGAAACAACCTCTCAAGAAAGGCAATGCAATCCTCAACAATACATGTACAAGAAATGAAAGAAGACTGCTACATTTATGAAACCCTTGGCTATGACAGCGTAGTCTATTATGGATTACTGCTTCAAAATGATGTCAATACATGGATTTGATAAGATATATTTCAAATACAATAGGGGAGCAAGGCGCTAACACTTGGAAACAATAATAGATCAATCCTCCGAAGGATTGGCTGAAATATACAAAATGGTTAAAATGCCAAAGTTGTTGGGTAGCAGCTAGAACTCAAAATTGGAACTAAATAGAGAAGGCTAGAGATGATAAAAAATCTGAATTATACCTCCTCCAAGGGATCTCCTAAGTGTAATGCTGATCCTTACACTTGAGATCTCACCCTCTAATCAATCTGCAAGCCCTCACTGCAGATGCTCCATGAGAATAATGTAGTTAGTGAGAGGGACTGTGTAGTAGGTGGAATAGAATACTTTGGCCAAGCACCAAGATCTAAAAATAAGCTCCCAAAGCTTTCGAACTGATCCTCCAAAGGGAAGGGAGTCTCCTCCTCTGAAAAAAAAGTGATGGAAGAGGTGCTGTAATCCCTTACTGCAACACCCTACAACACAGAATTATGCTGCTGCAGCAATAACTCTGTCATGGAGGAGGATGCTTGGCCTCAAGTCTATATGTGAGGAAAATATGTAAAAATCCTTCAGGAGGCCTCTCAATAAAGGAGAAGGATTCCTAAATAGGTAATCCTTGTGCTAAGTAGCACAGCAACTCAGCTGAACAGCTGGAGAATGCCAATAAACTAAAAAAACAAGAAATCTATAATCTTATGCATGTGAAAGAATGGCTGCCTTGCACTCCTTTTAAACACATGAGAGCTCCCTCTCCATGGGTCCCACTATTTTAGGGTTTCCTCCTCCAAGGAATATTCCCTCCTCTTTCTCTGTGCTATCCCATATGGTGCTTTCCACCTCATACCTCTGCGCAGTTTGACTTGGTCAAAATTAACCAAACCTCTTTGCAAATTTCTCCTTCCACACATGAGGGTGTGAAATCTAGTTCCAAGGCTGATCCCCTTTCATACTAGAGGGATTCTATCCATGTTTTTATTGTGAATGGGCCTTCTCACCCAATTATTCAACTCCTAAATGAATATAGCATAAATTAATATTCCAATTTATTGAAGGAAAAATTTGGAATATTACAGTCCTCCCCTCCCAAATGTTGCTTGTCCTCAAGTAACTGCAATGATAGAATTTAGGAGTTGTCTCCCAAGTCATGGAGACTAAAAATTATTGTGAAAACATTTTCCCCAAGCAATCATCCAAATAAAATGAGCCACCTCCCAACAAGGAAACTCCTGAAAATATCCTTCCACCTCAAGATTCGGAAATGAAGGTGGGTTGAAAATATAAATATGGTAAGAATCATAGCTTACCCCATGTTGTCCTTCTCTCCAATTATGATAAGTGTAGAGTGTGTGTTGATCTTGGGCTGCAAAATTATTTCCCTCAAATGGAAAAGTGAAGAACAATCCTCCAAAGAGTTCTCCTCCAACAATGAAGAATAAGCTGGCCCAATTTGTCTCATCCATGAATAATAGGACAAGGTCATCATAGAGCATCCCAGTGAGAATTTTTCTACAAGTTTTACATGATAATGCATGATACAAACAATGTCTCAGAAGGATACAGTGCAGTTTCATCCACTGCAACTTTAGGAAATAATGTGGCAAGTAGTATACAAGAAACATCACATCTACTAATGGATAGTAAATGGCTGAATGTGTCAACAATACATGATCAAATACTTTCGCATGGCTGTACAATGGATGGCTATAAAACTCATGGCTCACCTCAAAAGAGAACAAACATGTGGCTGTAATGGCCATATCTCCTCCCATGCTCCCATTAGAACATGTAATGCAGAAAATGTGGGAGCTTTCTCCCCTCAAGGACACATCCAACTCATGTGTTAGTATCCCAATCATGCTCTCAATAATGATAGAAACAATATCATAAAATGAATACATGATCATTACAAGAATTAAGGAAATACTAATGGCTTCATGTGGTGCTTGAATATACCAATAGTCTCCTAAGTGTATACAATGCAGTTTTACAAGCTGTTGCTTGAGAAAAGTACAAGGAAAAATGTTTCTTTTTACATGGTTAATCATGCATGTCCTCATATGGTACATGTTTGAGTGCAAAAACTGAACATACATGTGATGATAAAACATTTTCCCAAGGCCACATAAAATATGGCTGCCTCCATCATGTAGATTGGCCCAACAATGATCATGGAGCAATGTGACAAGCTTGCCCCCTTGTGAAGCAATGCACTGCATAGTAATGGTAAGATTATGAAAATCAATGAATGTATAAACAAACTCCTTACCATATTCCAAAAGTAGGATGGTACATGGATCCATGAGTGAGTCCTCCATATTATTTTTTCATGCTATGAGGAATAATGGTCCATGTCCTACAAGAAGATAACCCTCCTCATACTTGGAAATCCAAGTCAAGAAGAATATGTCATAATGATAGATGTCTCTATCCACTACTCTATCATCATCACCTCCTCCTTGTTTATCAATTGCATCCAATGTGAAGTGATCCTGGGGACACTCCATCCATAATTTTCTGCTCCCAAGTGACAACGCTGTGAGCTCATGCAAATAAGCTCCTGTCAATACAAAGCTCTATTCTTTGACATGCTCCTTGTCAAAGACTCCTCTAATAATGTTGCAATACATAAGAAGTTCCTCCCAAGGTGGAAGTACCTCTCTATCATCTAAATCCAAGGAGATAATGCCATCTCCTCCTTCTACAACATCATGCAAAGTGTGAGAGAAAATCTGCTCTTTCTCTCCCAAGAACAAGCAAAGCAACAAAATATTTTGCTACCTCCCCATAATTCCATCATACACCTCATGTGATGAAGACACAATGAATGATATGAGTATCACATCAACGCCATGCATCCATACTCTATGCTAGCCAATGATGCAAGTATCCTGCCATCTCTCCTCCTTCCTCCTACTCTTAGGAAGAGTGTATGCCAAGTGATGGCCAAACTCTTTCAAGAGTAACCCGTGCAGCGAAGCCTCCTACTGCCCAGTATCATAAATTGCAAGTAGCCTCCTAGCTCCTTGCTCATCAACCACATCCACTCAATCACTTGTCGATGCTTTCTCCTTCTCTTCATCTTGGTATTCCTCCCATGAGGGATATCGTCCTCCCAAACCAAATCTCTATCTTTTCACTTCATGGGATTTTGAAATGAAATCTTCTTAAGGATCAATGAGACCCTATAAGGAGCCAAATAGGTGGTAGGAAAAAACCTCCCATCTTGATGTGTATGGCTCAAGGAATTTCCAACACAAGCATGAGAGATGTTATCCATCCAAAGATGTCCTCCATCATCTTTCTGCTCCTATGATAAAGGAAGAAAATCATTTCACTCCATGGTGTGTTGAAGTGCACCTCTAATGGGATATCTCCTTAAGAACTCCCTCTCAACAATAGTCCTCCAAAACTAATGAGGTCTTGGATCTGCTAAAAGTAGAAGTTCCTCTTTGAGCTGAGAGGAACTCATTAAGAAAGTGTCATCTTGAAAGGAGAAAGAGTTTCTCACTTCAAGATGTCTACCATCTTCCTTCAAGTCTTCAAACCCCAACCTCAAGTGTGATGTACACCCCAACAATGGCTCATGAGAGTGATGATTTGATTCCTCCTTGAATGTTTTCATGTTGCACAGTGCAGTGAAACCAAGCTACTCTATGGTAGTAGTGTGATTTAACCCTTGGTCATGTAAAAGTAAATCTCCACATTCATCAAAAGAATTTGCTGCAAAAATAGAATGTGGAAATCTTTTCATACCTTGATGATGTTTGGGAACTTCCTGTAGTGCTTCAAGAGTTCCTTTCTCCCAATTGTTGGCTGCCCCAAATGTTGATGCATGTGGTTGCTCTTCTATGAGTGTGACATTGTCATCACAAGGCTCCTCAAGTGGTGGTGTGAGCTCTTCCTCCTTTTTTATTTCTCCATCAAAGGTTTTGATCAACCCTTGAGTGAACCCTGCAAAATTTTTCACCCTTGCATTGCTCAAGTGGCTGTACCACCAAACATAGGCTTCACCCTCCATGTGTGCTGATATTTCAACAGATTCTTCCTCTACTACAGGATGTAGTAGGAAAAAGGCTTCCAGCTTTCTCACCCAATTATTTGTTGTAGATGACCCATCAAAGGTAGACATCAGAAATCTATTGCCTCTGATTTATCTTCTGCTGCAGGGTCTCTTCTCTTCTTTAAACTGGATGAAATGAGGGAAATCTATAGTCTCCTTGAAGGCTCTAGGTTGAGATCTATACTCAACAAGGTACTTACTTAGAATCAAATGATCCGAGTATCTTCCATGCTCATTGTTTTCTTCTTGCTGAGAATAGGAAGTGCATGGTCCTTCCTCCTCTTCTTCTTCAATCTTCTTGACCTCCTTAGAGAGGTCCTCTCTGGTTCTGAAAATTGATGAGAGAAATCTCATCTTCTTCATCATCCTGATATTCTTGGGCTAAGACTCACAAACTGAGCCAAGAAAGTTTCTTTTATACCACTATAATATTCCAAATCTGGAACAGCTAGCAAGGCGTGATTGGAAAACAAATTTTCTAGTAATGGCTGCTACAGGATTTGAAACCAGGACCTCAAACCATTATACCAATGTGTCTAAGTCCTAAATCCAAGAGGAGGCTTCAAATAAATCCTTCTAAGTGGGTTAAACAGATCTCCCACACTTAGATTTCCTCAGAAACTGCTCGATGAAAGGGGCTGCAACAATGTAAGCACAAGAGTTGGAATGATAGCGTTATTTTACAGCCATGAGAATACGAAGATCTAAATAGCCAAAAAAATTTGTTATAGAAGTAGAAAGATTACAATATATTGAGGAAACAACCTCTCAATAAAGGCAATGCAAGCCTCAACAATACATGTACAAGAAATGAAAGAAGACTGCTACATTTATGAAACCCTTGGCTATGACAGTGCAGTCTATTATGGAGTACTACTGAAAAATGATGTCAATACATGGATTTGACAAGATATAGCTCAAATAAAATAAGGGAGCAAGGCTCTAACCCTTGGAAAAAATAATACATCAATCCTCTGAAGGATTGGCTGAAATATACAAAATGGCCAAAATGCTGGAGTTGTTAGGTAGCAGCTACAACTCAAAACTGGAACTGAATAGTGAAGGCTGAATATGATAAAAAATATGAATTATACCTCCTCCAAGGGATCTCCTGAGTGGAAGGCTGATCCTTACACTTGATATCTCACCCTGCAATCAATCTGCAAGCCCTCATTACAGATGCTCCATGAGAATAATGCAGTCAGTGAGAGGGACTGCATAGTAGGTGGAGTAGAATAATTTTTCCAAGTGCCAAGATCTATAGATAAGCTCCAAAATCTTCCAAACTAATCCTCCAAAGGGAAGGAAGGCTCCTCCTCTGAAAAAAAGGTGATGGAAGAGATGTTGTAATCCCTCACTGCAACACCCGACAACATAGAATTATGCCGTTGCAGCAATAATGCTGTCCCGGAGGAGGATGCTTGGCATCAAGCCTATATTTGAGGAAAATATGTAAAAATCCTTCAAGAGGCTTCTCAAGAAAGGAGAAGGATTCCTAAATAGGTAATCATTGTGCTAAGCAGCACATCAACTCAGCTGAACAGTTGGAGAATGAAAATAGTCTAAACAGACAAGAAATCTATAATCATAAACAATGGTTTCCTTGCCCTCCTTTTAAACACATGAGAGCTCCCTCGCCATGTGTCCCACTCTTTTAGGGTTTCCTCCTCCAAGGAATATTCCCTTCTCTTTCTCTGCGCTGTCCCATATGGTGCTTTCCACCTCATACCTCTATGTAGTTTGACTTGGTCAAACTTAACCAAACCTCTTTGCAAATGTCTCCTTTCACACATGAGGGTGTGAAATCTAGTTCCAAGGCTGATCCCTTTCATACTAGAGGGATTTTATCGATATTTTTATTGTGAATGGGCCTTCTCACCCAATTATTTAACTCCTAAGTGAATATAGTATAAGTTAATATTCCAATTTATTGAAGGAAAAATTTGGAATATTACAGGTAGCAAGTCTCTCTTGAACATGACACTTCTTTCACTCCATGTCCAGGACTGTTTGGGTTGGGTAATCATCTTGACGCTTCATTCACACCTATGGTTCATCATACCTTCACTTAGGTTTTGGGTCAATACTTCCAACTCATCACAGTGTCGCTGATATGTTCAGGAGAAGTCATCCACTGATTAAGAACTCATCCATCTACAATACTCGTAAACCTTCATTTTCATGACCATCATCCCTGAAAATTTCTATATCTAGTCATACCCTTGTCTCCAGAATTAGTAACTCCAGTTTTGCAATGAGGTGACTTCATGTCGATGAAAAATCAATATCCAGGAAGTTCACTTAGAAACATCAGATTCTAGTACCATGAGACTTGTTACAGCATCGACAAGATCCTCTCTTTCGGACTTTTGACAGAAAGATTTTGTTTTTCGTTCGACATCAAATAAACTATTCACGCCTTACAAAATGTACTGTAGTACCTTGAAGTCCATTTTCATTAATGGTGTTTCTCTCACATTTTTTAATAGCTTACATTATTGGGTGGTAATCAAACGATTTCTTTCCATGTTTGATAACAAATCATATATTCGCCTAGCTAGACTTGTACCTGAATGATCGAATGAATGAGATAAGAAGACCGCGGATCTAGTTTCAGCCATCTAGGTTGTGATTTTAGGATTGTTGTACACATCATCTGTACGGTGACCTTACATAAAGATTTTCATCCAAACATGGGCCTATATCTGTAGGTGTGTCTGCATGTGGGCAACATTCCAATGTAGATGACTTTCTGAATTATGTACATGTTATTAGATTGTTAATGTTCTGACTATGGGAATGCCTACCCTTAGCAATTATGATCAATAGAGGATATATCATGATGTAATGTATTGTAATATTGATGTAGGTGACCATTCCGCTTTGTTTCCAGACTCATCACAGTGTAAAGCATCTCAATCAAATGTTCTTATTATTTAGATCTCATGCTTTAGGGGGCAATTGTTATAGGTCAATTTGGGCACCATTCCCAATGACCTGGTTAACTGGGCATCATCTCCAGGACTGATGATTCAGGGTCTATCATTCCCTATCATCTCAGTTGCTATATTCCATAAGACAGGAAACAACATGAATCAAATAGTGACTTTCATCAAGAAAGGGTTTTCCATGGTTTGAAGCTTATTATTAAACATATGAGAGCTCACCAACGCAGGCCCTAAGGGGCCTAAGTGTGTTGCATATGTAGGTATCCCCATTCAAGGCTGCTCTACAGAGCACTTCTCGACATTCAAAGGTGTGTGGGTCACATTGGGAGCGAAATTATCATTGTTCCAGAATCTCCACTTGGCCAGTGTCTTCTAGAAGGGTTCACATGTGTCAAGCTTCAGATCCAAGTGTCCATTTTACATCTACATGAATGGAAACTTGTCTTGCCTATTTTTGGAATGTTATTGATTGCAAAAAAACCTACAGTTCATCTATAAATTGAACACAGATCTAAGTGTTTGAGGAGGAAGAATTTGAGTAGAGAAATGCTAGAGAATATTCAATAGAGAGTTTGATTTGTGGAGCTGCTGGTGGAGAGACTTATGCTGTGATGAGACTTGGGAACATTACTGGAAGGTCACTTCAAATTAGTCACTAGGTTGTAACCTCTCCTTCTATCATCAATAAAGAGTACTTCTTATTTTTCCCTACATTCATCTATGTTAAATTTGATTTTCCATGTTGTAAGATCTTGGTTGATGAATTTATTTTATGCTTAATTGATTTAGCTAACTAGGTTGAATAGATATCTATATTATTTCATCTTCTATTTTTTTAGTGTTCTTTCTTGCAGGAAGCATTCATCCATCAAAATACTTTAATTTGAAGTTGTAGTGGAAGCGACAGAAAGGAGCCATTTGGAAGCGACTGAAACAAGTAAGTCTGCAATCCTCTCTGTGTATCCGTTCTGAGTTAGGAGAAATGGTAGTATAGTCTCTCACCTATTGTTCTAGACTAGACACCAGTCTAGGGAAGCGTAATTTATCCATATATTACAATTATGGCCCAACAATATGGGTCATATTTCATCTCAGGAGAGTATTAAGGTAGACCCTAAAAAAATGAAATCCATTAAGGAATGGAAATTCTCCATAACCATAAAACAATTGCGAGGATTTCTCAGGTTAACTAGTTATTATTTCAAGTTTGTTAAGAATTATGGGAGAATATAAACACCTCTAACAATATTATTGAAGAAAGATGAATTTTCATGGATTGTTTAAGCAACTAAGGCCTTTGAAAATATTAAAGAGGCAATGTACTAAGCACCGGTCATAGATACTCTAGACATAAAATAAAAACTTTATTATGGAATGTGATGCCTTGGAAAATGGAATTGGTGTTGTTTTAATGTAAGAAGGTATACCCATTTCTTTTGAAATCCGTCCAATAAAAGGAATGTATTTAATGAATGATATTTATGGGAAGGAAATGTTGGCAATACTAACATGCACTAAAGAAATGGCGACTTTACCTAATGGGAAGACACTTCAAGCTAAAAACTGATTATGATAGTCTTAAATACTTTTTGGAAAAAATACTATATTCATAAGAGAAAAAAATGGGTCACAAAGATGCTGGGTTATGATTTGAAATAATATACTAAAAAGGGAAGCTAAATGTTGTTGCAGATTCACTCTCAAGACAGGATGAGGAGGTGAAATCATTAATTTGTGTGATTTATATTATCCAATCAGATTGGATAACTGAAGCAAGGGAGAAATGGAATAAGGATGAAGATGTTTGGACACTCATTTAAAAGTTGTGGCAATATCCTAATAAATATAATACATTTAGTTTGGAAAATTATTCCTTATGGTACAAATATCACTTATATCTTTGTAATAATTCTGAACTAAAAAAAAATATTCTTTTGGAATTGCACACCTATCCCTTAGGAGGACACTCAGGATTTTTACGAACTTACCACAGGGTGAAGAAATAATTTTTTTGGGATGAATTTAAATATGATATTCAAAAAATTGTGGTGGAATGTTTAGTTTGCCAACAAAATAAAGTTGAGACAAATAAGACCTCAGGTCTGCTACAAGATTTATCCATTCCTATTCAACATTGGGAGGATGTTTCAATGGATTTTATCATAATTTTACCTATGTCCGAAGGAAAGAGTGTCATCATGGTGGTAGTTTATAGACTTACCAAGTATGCACATTGTTGTGCATTATATCATCCACTTAAATCAAGTACAATTTATACTGCATTTATGTAAACAATACAAAAGCTGCATGGAAACCCAAAGATTATTGTAAGTGATAGAGATCCCATTTTCACTGGAATTTTTTGGACAGAATTATTTTCTTTTTTGGGTACTCTACCAGCTCATAACTCATCTTATCATCCTAAATTTGATGGGAAAACTAATATAGTTAACAAATTTTTGGAAGGATAAATTCATTGTTTTTTTCTGATAAAAAAACACAATGGGTCAAGTGGTTACCTCTGGCTGAATGGTGGTATAAGACTTCATTCCATACTATAGAAAAAATGACCCCATGTATGGAACTTTATGGATATCATCCACCATCCATCACATCATATTTAATAGAGAATTCTAAGGTTAAAGAAGTGGAAGATCATGTCGAGCATAAAAAAGGGTTCTCCAACTCTTAAAGGACCTAAATTTGACAAAAATTGAATGAAACAACAAAAAAATCAACATCGCAAAGAGAGAAGTTTTGATGTAGGAGACTAGATATTTTTATGACTACTATCATACAATAAAATTTCCCTCAAGAAAGATAAGATGCATAATAAATTATCACCAAAGAACTATGTTCCTTTCAAGGTGTTGCAAAATATTGGTACTATGGCATACAAATTGGAGCTTCCCGCTTCTTCCCGAGTGCACCTAGTTTTCCATGTTTCATGCCTAAATAAGGTTATAGGTGAGAAAATTCTAGGTAAAATGCTATTGCTAGGACTTGGTGAGGAAGGAGAACCTGAAGCACTCACATAAACAAGAACTCGACAAATACGAAATCAATCAATTTTAGAGTATCTCATCAAGTGGAATAAATTACCCACTAAAGATTCCACATGGGAGAATTTTATACAGAAGCATTCAAAACTAATCAAACATCGAGTACAACAATTTTTTGAAGGAGAGGGGCATGTTAGGTCCTTATATTACTAGTATAGTCCCTTATTGTTGTTAGTGTATCCCCCTTATTATTATTGTTGTACCCCTGTAGTCCCCATACTATTATTATTGTGCCCCATAAAATCCCAGTATTGTTATTTTTGTGGCCTTACATTATTATTGTTAGGTCAACAAGGATTATATTGTAACCCCATGGACTCTTGTATATATAAAAGGAGGTTTTTTAATTGGTATCGTCCAAGAATTTTTAATTTATGTAATGTAAAGGAGGTTTCCCCCTCAAAGAGGCTTATTTCTAAGTCTTTGATTGATCTTTTCTTCTATTTTGTGAGCTAGTTTCATAACATTTCAAGAACGAAAGGGATTACCTCCCAAGAGGGGAATCCAACATGAAATATAGTTGCAATAGGATTGTCCTCTTCCTAAAATTGGCATGTATAGGATGTCGGTGATGGAGGGCGTTGAAATCAAAAATCAAATTCAAGAGTTGTTGGACAAAGGGATCATCTGACCAAGTACTTCACCATGCGGGTCAACTATTTTATTGGTACCAAAGAAGGATGAAACATGGCACATGTATGCAGATTTTCGTGAATTGAAAAAAATTACGATAAAGATTCACTATCCACTTCCTAGAATAGATGATTTACTTGGTCCATTGAAATATGCAAATTATTTTACTAAGTTGGACTTAAGGAGTGGCTATCATCAAATTAGAATTGTTGAAGGTGACATTTGGAAGACAAAATTCAAGACACAACAAGGTTTTTCTGAATGGCTATTTATGCCTTTTGGTTTATTTAATGCTCCTACTACCTTCATGCATGCGATGAATGATGTGTTGAGGCCATTTATTGACGTGTTTGTGATATTCTACTTAGATGACATCTTTATTTTTAGTAAATCTTGTGAATAACATGTCATGCATGTCAAAAAAGTACTTGTTGTCTTGAAGAAATAACAATTGTTTTTAAAGATGTCAAAGTGTGAGTTTATAATTTTTTATTTAATTTATTTGGGTCGCATTGTTGGAGGAGGTGAATTGAAAATAGATCCTTCCAAGGTTGATGCCATTTTCAATTGGCCAAAGCCCAAAATAGTTATGAAGGTAAGAAGATTTTTGGGAGAAGCCAAATATTGGAGGAAGCTTATTGCTAACTTCTCTTCTATCGCAACTCCATTGCATGCATTGAAAAGTGTGAATCAAGTATTCTAGTGGGGAGGTAAAAAAAAAAAAATATCGTTCAATTCTTTTAAATAGAAGATCAGTTCATCCCAAATACTTTCACTAGAGGACATGAGGCAGGCCTTTGAGATTCAAACTACTGCAAGTGACTATGCCATGGGTGTAGTCGTTATGAAACATGGTAAGCCCATTTCATTTCATTCAGAATATTTCAATGGCACAATGATTAACTATCCTAATTATGAAAAGGATCTTTATACGTTGGTTCAAAGTGTGAAAAAGTGGAAACACTACTTGATGGGAAAGGAAACCATCATACACATCGACCACCAACCATTGCAATACTTGAAATCAAAAACTAAGTTGCAGCAATCAAGGCACTTTTGATGGATGAGTTTCCTACAGAAATTCCACTTGGTCATTAGGTATAATAAAGGTGTATACAACAAGGTTTTTTATATTCTTTCTAGGCCTAGTGTTAGTGCAGCTACTTTACTCAAGCATAATTATGTTTTTCATGAAATATATGTTAATAAATATGCATTTTATAATGACTTTCAAGATTTTTTATGAAAACATGAGTCAATGAAACCAAGTAGAGGAATTGTATTACCATATACATAATAACTTGTATCATTTGGGAAAGCTTTCTGTTCCACAGGGGGAGAGAGTGAATGTCATACGGGAAGCACAAATATCTTTTATTGTTGGACATTTCGGTGTAAGAAAAATAGTTTCACATCATCAGAGGTATTGTTATTGGCCTCATATTCTTAAAAGTGTGTCACATTTCATTAAAGGTTGTTCATTGTGTGCAGTCAGTAAGCCTAGCAATAGGAAGTTAGGATTGTACACACCACTTTCCATAACTTCACGTCCATGGCAGAGTGTTTCTATGGATTTTGTAGGAGGTATTCCTTTGTCAAGATGAGGTCATGATTATTTTTATGTAGTTGTGGATAGGTTCAACAAGATGTGTAAATTAATGCCATGTAAAATGAAAATCACAACTGAAAAAACAACTAACTATTCTTTCAACATGTTTGGGTTCATTTTAGGTTGCCCACATCCATTGTTAGTGATAGAGATTCTCAATTTGTTGGAAAAATTTTATCATGTTTTTCAGACTTGATGGATACCAAGTTGAAAAAGAGTACAACCTTTCATCCCCAAATAGATGGTCAAACTGAAGTGGTCAATCGAACAATCATACATATTCTTTGAGGATATTGCAGCAAGCATCCTAAGTTTTGGGATGAACATTTGCATTACATTCAACATGCTTACATCCGTGAAAAAAACTCATCTACACACATCGCCATTTGAGGCATGTCTTGGATACTTTCCTAGATCACCATTGGATTTCATTTTTGGGAACGATGTTTCTATTGATGTCCATAGGGACACAAACAGAGCTAGTAAGTTCATATAATAAATCCAATTGATACATTAAACAGTTCAATATCGACCTCAAAAGTGCCAGGGAAAGTAGAAAGCAAGGCACGACAAGCATCATGCAGATCACAAGTTCAAAGTTGGCGATGAACTTTGGTTTCACATTAGCAAAGAAAGGCTTCAAGCGGAAGGTAAAAAACTGAAACCAATCCATTATGGTCCTTTCAGAATTTCGAAAAATGTTGGTGATAATGCCTTCAAGTTATATTTTCCTTCATAAATGAAAATTTGCTGTATTGTTATTGTTGAAAACTTAAGGTTGTATGAGTTTCCTTTAATTGAAGATCAAGGATAAAATGTTCAAATTCCTTCCATTGAGGATTTTTATCCTGAATACCTTGATGAAATACAACAAGATACCATTCTTGACAGAAGAACAAGGCCTTGAAAATGCGGGAATGTGGAGTACCTTCGTGTGTTGTTGTGAAACCAGCTCCAAAAATAGAAGAAAAGAGATATCAACACCTTATTAATAAGCCACTTTGAGGGGGCAACCTCCAATACATTACATGAATGAAAAACTCTTGGATGATACAAATTACAAAACCTCCTTTCTATATATAGGAGTCCATGGGGCCACAATGTAATCCTAGCTGACCTAACAATAATAATTTAAGGTCACAATAATAACAATATGGGGGTTACAAGGGTACAATAATAACAATAAGGGGGTTACACTAACAACAATAAGGGACTATACTAGTAATATAGGGACCTAACATGCCCCTCTCCTTCAAAAAAGTGTTGTCCTCAACGCTTGAGTAGCTCTGGGTGCTTCTGTATAAAATTCTCATCCTCCCATGTAGAATCTTCGGTGGGTAAGTTCTTCCACTTGATGAGATACTCTGAAATTGATCGATTCTGTAGCTGTCGAGTTCTTGTTTCTGTGACCGCTTCAGGTTCCAATATGATTTTTCCTTCCTCATCAAGTTCTGGCAATATTGTTTGAACTGGAAGATTTTCACCTATAACCTTCTTTAAGCATGGAACATGGAAAACTGGATGCACTCGCGAAGAAGCAGGAAGCTCCAATTTGTATGCCATAGTACCAATCTTTTGCAACACCTTGTAAGGACCATAGTACTTTAGCGATAATTTATTATCCTTCTTAGCTTGCTTGAGGGACATTTGTTTGTATGGTTGTAGCCGTAAAAATACCCAGTCTCCTACATCAAAACTTCTCTCACTGCGATGTTGATCTGCCTGTTGTTTCATTCGATTTTGTGCCAAATTCGGGTTGTCCTTTAAGAGTTGGAGAAATTCTTGTTGATGCTCGATGTGATCTTCCTTTGCTTGAACCTTCGAATTTTCTCTTAAAGATGATGTGATGGATGGTGGATGATATCCATAAAGTGCCATAAATGGGGTCATTTTTTCTGCAGTATGGAAGGAAGTGTTATAACACCATTCAACGAGAGGTAACCACTTGACCCATTGTGTTTGTTTATCAGATACAAAACAATGAAGATATCCTTCCAAACATTTATTTACTATCTCAGTTTGACCATCAGATTGAGGATGATAAGATGAGCTATGAGCTAATTGTGTACCCAAACAAGAAAATAACTCCGTCCAAAAATTTCTCGTAAAAATGGGATCTCTGTCGCTCACAATAACCCTTGGGCTTCCATGTAGCTTTTGAATTCTGTCCACAAATGTAGTAGCAACTGTACTTGCTTTAAATGGATGAGATAGTGCACAAAAGTGTGCATACTTGGTAAGTCTATCAACTACCACCATGATGACATTCTTGCCTTCGGACTTCGGTAAACCTGTGATAAAATCCATTGAAATCTCCTCCCAACGTTGACATGGAATGGATAAAGGTTGTAGAAGTCCCGGGGTCTTAATTTTCTCCACTTTATTCTGCTGGCAAACCAAACATTCCGCCACAAACTTTTGAATATCAGATTTAAGGCCATCCCAAAAAAATTCTTTCTTCACCCTGTGGTAAGTTTTTAAAAATCCTGAGTGTCCTCCTAAAGGAAAAGTGTGCAATTCCAAAAGAATCTTTTGTTTTAGTTGGGAATTCTTACAAAGATATAAGCGATCTTTGTACCATAAGGAATCATTTTTCCAACTAAATGTATCAGATGTACTAGGATCTTGCTGCAACTTTTGAATGAGTGTCCATACATCTTTGTCCTTCTTCAATTCATCTCTTGCTTTGGTTATCCAATCTGGTTGGATAATAGAAATGGCACAAAGCAATGCTTCCACCTCTTCATTCTTTCTTGAGAGTGCATCTGCAACAACACTTAGCTTCCCTTTTCTGTAGATTATCTCAAAGTCATAACCCAACATCTTTGTGACCAATTTTTGTTGCTCTTCTCAAGATAGTCTTTGTTCCAAAAAGTGTTTAAGACTATCATGATGAATTTTTACCTTGAAGTGTCTCCCCATTAGGTAAGTTCTCCATTTCTTTAGTGCATGCAGTATTTATAACATTTCCTTCTCATAAATAGGTTTATGTAAATACTTTCCTTTGATTGGACGACTTTCAAAAGCAATGGGTCTTCCTTCTTGAATTTAAACAGCACCAATTCCATTTCCTGAGGCATCACATTCCACAATAAAGGTTTTTGTGAAGTTTGGCGCAATTAAGACCGGTGCTAGGCACATTGCCTCTTTAAGATGTTCAAAGGCCTTAGTTGCTTCAGGAGTCCATTAAAATGTATCTTTCTTCAATAATGTTGTTAGAGGTGTTGTTATTCTCCCATAATTCTTAACAAAATTGTGGTAATACCCTGTTAACCCAAGAAATCCTCATGACTTCTTTATGGTTGTGGGGACTTTCCATTCCCTAATGGCTTTAATTTTGTTAGGGTCTACCTTAATTCCCTTGTGAGATATAATATGACCCAGATATTCCACCTCTTGTACTCCAAAGAAACATTTGGATGTTTTTGTATATAATTGTTTCTCCTGCAATAGTTTGAGCACCCTATCAACATGCTAAACATGATCCTTCCAAGACCTGTTGTAGATTAGTATATCATCAAAAAATACTAGCACAAATTTTCTAAGGAAGGGTTTGAATATGGAATTCATCAACCCTTGAAATGTAGAAGGTGCTTTAGTAAGGCCAAAAGGCATGAACAAAAATTCATAATGACCCTCATGAGTTCAAAATGTTGTTTTCAAAATATCTTCAGTATTCATTCTAATTTGATGATATCCTGAACGAAGATCCAACTTTGTAAAATAAATTGCTCCATGTAATTCATCCAATAATTCATCAATCAAAGGAATGGTAAATTTATCTCTAATGGTGAGCTTATTGAGCTCCCTATAATTGGGACACATGCACCATGATCCATCCTTCTTATGTACCAATATTACAGGAGCAGAGAAAGAACTTTGACTAGGTTGAATTATACTCGCCTCTAACATTTCTGCAATCATACGTTCTATTTCTCTCTTTTGGACATAAGGATATATATAAGGCCTGATGTTTGGAGGAACACTTCCTGGAATCAAATGAATAGCATGATAATGATCATGAATAGGTGGGAATCTTTTGGGAGTTTCAAAAACCTTGGAATGATTGTCCAACACTTTTTGGAGATCTGCAGAAATAGATTATTTTGATGTTGGAACTTCTAGTGAGCATAATTGTGAAATGATGCCTTTTTTTTCTTTCTTTAGAAGCTTTGTCATGACATTAGAGCTTATTATCTTTCTTGGCTTCCCTACAATACCCCGTAATTCGACTTCGTTTCCTTCTGAAAAAAATTTCAAGAAAGGTTCTTGAAAATTAAAAGTTACCATCCCCAAATATTGTAACCATTGTACTCCTATTACAACATCAACACCTCCCATAGGAATGGAAAGCAATGGACTATTCAATACATATTCCCCCATGGTTAGCTTGATATTATGGCATTTTATAGATTAATTTATAGTTCCTTAATTTTCTACCATCACTTGAAAGTCTGGTGCGAGGTATAGGACACAACTCAATTCCTTGGCTACCTTACAATGAATAAAATTATGGGTACTACTTGAATCAATCAACACTATTACCTTTTTCTTCTTGATATGTCCTTCTATATTGAGAGTTTGAAGAGTGGTAATTCCTTTCAATGCATTACACGATATGGTCGGACTCATTTCTTCCTCTTCTAGGGTTGGTTCCTGGTGTATATCCTCTTCTTGTTCATTTTCTTCTTCCTCTTCACAATCTATGTAGAATAATTTCTTCTCAGCACACTTATGACCTTTAGTGTATTTACTATCACAATTGTAGCAAAGCCCTTTTCCTCTTTTTTCTTCCAATTTTTGTGGTGTCAACCTTGTAGGTTGTTGAAATCTAGGAGTAGCAACACTTCCCTCTTTATAGAAGTGAGTAGTAGGGTTCCTTGTCACCGTAATTTTACATTCAATTTTTCTTGCCAACCTAAATGCCTTCTCCAATGAATTAGGTTCCAAAACGCGAACTTCATGTTGGATGTTATCCTTTAAAGTACCTATGAAGAGATCAATCCTATGTTCCTCTCAAATATCAGTTACCCTTATATTCAATTTTTGGAATTCCTCAATGTGCTCCCCCACTAAACCCTTTTGTTTGAGATTTATCAATTGGCTAAAGAAGGTGTTTCTCTTTGTATCCTCATAATGTGCTATCATTTCCTTTGTAAAAATTGACCAAGTGACAACTTTTTTACAGCAGCAAAGCCATCGATACCATACAAATTTATTTTGTTCTAAATGTAAAGTTGCAATGCATACCTTTTGTGTGTTTTGCACATTATTGAGATCAAAATATTGCTCCATCTATAGTATCCATGTTACAGGATCCTTTCCATCAAACTTCCTGATATCCATTTTTGGAATATGGTGGTTCTTCCCGCCAACAATAGAGTTTATGAAATCATGATTAGCATTTATTTTTTTCTCATCATGAGTTTCCTCTACTATCTTTTCACCATTAGGAAACATTTGTCGTATCAACTTTCTCAAACCTTCCATGTAATTCATCCAATAATTCATCAATCACAGAAATGGGAAATTTATCTTTAATGGTGAGCTTGTTGAGCTCCATATAATCAGGACACATAAACCATGATCCATCCTTCTTGTGTACCAATACTACAAGAACAGAGAAAGAACTTTGACTAGGTTGAATTATACCCACCTCTAAAATTTCTGCAATCATACGTTCAATTTCACTCTTTTAGACATAAGGATATCTATAAGGCCTGATGTTTGGAGGAACACTTCCTGGAATCAAATGAATAGCATGATAATGATCATGAATGGGTGGGAGTCCTTTGGGAGTTTCAAAAACCTTCGAATGATTGTCCAACACTTTTTGGAGATCTGCAGAAATAGATGATTTTGACGTTGGAACTTCTAGTGAGCATAATTGTGAAATTATGCCTCATTGTTCTTTCTTTAGAAGCTTTGTCATGACATTAGAGCTTATTATATTTCTCAGCTTCCCTACAATACCCCGTAATTTGACTTCCTTTCCTTCTGAAAAAAATTCAAGAAAATTTCTTGAAAATTAAAAGCTATCGTCCCCAAAGATTGTAACCATTGTACTCCTAGTACAACATCAACACCCCCCATTGGAATGGAAAACGTTGGACTATTCAATACATATTCCCCCATGGTTAGCTTGATATTATGGCATTTTCCAAAGCAATTTATAGTTCCTCCATTTGCAACCATCACTTGACATTCTGGTGCTGGGTATAGGAAACAATTCAGTTCCTTGGCTACCTTACAATGAATAAAATTATGGGTACTACCTGAATCAATCAACACTATTACCTTTTTCTTCTTGATATGTCCTTCTATGTTGAGAGTTTGAGGAGTGGTAATTCCTGCCAATGCATTACACGATATGGTCGGACTCATTTCTTCCTCTTCTTGGGTTTGTTCCTGGTGTATATCCTCTTCTTCTTCATTTGTTCTTCCTCTTCACAATCTAGCGAATAATTTCTTTAAGCACACTTATGACCCTTTAGTGTATTTTAATATCACAATTGTATACGTACTTTGCTCCTTTTTTCTTCAATTTTTGTGGTGTCAACCTTGTAGGTTGTTGAAATCTAGGAGTAGCAACACTTCCCTCTTTATAGAAGTGAGTAGTAGGGTTCCTTGTCACCGTAATTTTACATTCAATTTTTCTTGCCAACCTAAATGCCTTCTCCAATGAATCAGGTTCCAAAACGCGAACTTCATGTTGGATGTTATCCTTTAAAGTACCTATGAAGAGATAAATCCTGTGTTCCTCTCGAATATCAGTTACCCTTATATTCAATTTTTGGAATTCCTCAATGTGCTCCCCCACTAAACCCTTTTGTTTGAGATTTATCAATTGGGTAAAGAAGGTGTTTCTCTTTGTATCCTCATAATGTGCTATCATTTCCTCTACAAAAATTGACCAAGTGACAATTGTTATAAGGGAGAAAATCCATCGATACCATACAAATGTATTTTGTTTTAATGTAAAGTTGCAATGCATACCTTTTGTGTGTTTTGCACATTATTGAGATCAAAATATGCTCCATCTATAGTATCCATGTTACAAGATCCTTTCCATCAAACTTCATCATATCCATTTTTGGAATATGGTGGTTATTCCCGACAACATTAGAGTTTATGAAATCACGATTAGCATTTATTTTGTTCTCATCATGAGTTTCCTTGACTATCTTTTCACCATTAGGAAACATTTGCTGTATCAAATTTTTCAAACCTTCCATGTCTACTTTTAGATCATTCTTCATGTTTTCCATATTATATTCCATGCTAGCTTCCATGCCATCTATCTTAGCTTCCATTCCATTCTTCAAACCATCCAACTTAGATTCTACATCTTTTTTCAAACCATCCTCTTAGTTTCCATGCCTTTCTTCAAAAATTCCATGTCATTTTTTGTTGCTCTTTGCGAGAGAAAAATTTGTTGCACTTGCTCTTGTAAATTTGATATGTCATGTTGCCATTCTTCATCTTCATGAATCATAGTAGAGCCTTCTAAAGGCTTAATGGGTGTTAAATTATTTTTAGGGGCCATTTTAGAATCTAATACTGATATATATTCTACAATATGCCCTTGGAATCAATTCAACTTGATTCGTCAAGAAAGACTTATGCAATTCGGGAAAAAAAAAATATACAGACCTTTTACTTGCTTTTGAGGAGCTCTATATTGAAATTGAATTATCTCTATAATTATAGATCCTCAATATCTGAAATTCAGCGTTGTAGTATCCCTCTTAAGCTTCTTTCAAATTTCACAGGTCTGACCTGATTTGGATTCTTCAAGGCAAATTTATGTCCAGTGTCCCACAATGACCCAATTATGGACTAGTTTAGTAGAGCTAACTTGTATGGCTTGCCACATGTCATTGTTTCCTCTTTTCTCTCTAAAATTGATATAAAAGAAACTATAATCTGTTTACTTGCAACCACTTTTTACAACATTCCAATCTGATGCTTAGAGAGAGAGTTATGAAGATTTTCCCATGCTAACCTCTTTGAGATGAAATTTGGGAGCCTGAAAAAGACCTAACTTCCACAGATCATATCTCCGACAATATTGTGAACCAAGCTCTAAAATTATGCGACGATGTTCCTCAGGCTTTCATATTCGCTCTCTAAAAATTTTAGCTTCTGAAACTTTTTATAAAAAACGTTATAGCGAAACTCCCCTGATGACTTATTTAGGTTAAATTTAGGAGCCTGCAAAAAGCCCTAACTTACAAAGATCATATCTCCGAAAATATTGCGAACCAAGATCTGAAATTTTGTGACGATGTTCCTTAGGATTTTGGCTTCGCACTCTAAAAATTCCAGCTTCTAAAACTTCGTAGAAAAAGCTTTACAATGAAAATTCCACGATGACCGATTTGGAGTAGCGAAAACCCTAGAATCCAAAGCTCTAATACCAAATGTTGTGAAACCAGCTCCAAAAATAGAAGAAAAGAGATATCAGTGACTTAGAAATAAGCCACTTTGAGAGGGCAACCCCCAATACATTACATGAATGAAAAATTCTTGGATGATACAAATTAAAAAACCTCCTCTCTATATATAGGAGTCCATGGGGCCACAATGTAATCCTAGCCAACCTAACAATAATAATTTAAGGGCAAAATAATAACAATATGGGGGTTACAAGGGTACAATAATAACAATAAGCGGGTTACAATAACAACAATAAGGGACTACACTAGTAATATAGGGACCTAACATGTGCGCCCAAAGACAAAAATACGAGCAAAGCCAAATGGATCAAGATTGGAAAGGTGAGGGAGTTGTACCCTCATCTGTTGAAAATCTGAAATTGATATTTTGGGGTCCAAAAGATTCCAATGGGGAGTAGTGATCAAGTGCTCAAAATTATGCTAAAAAATGAAAGTTTTTGGAATGGTGTGGAACCTAAATAACCGCATATATCTCATCGTTATGAAACCGTAGCAACTCATTTCATGGAAAACCAACTCCATATGATCCCAGAAACACATTTTTTCCATTTTGTCAAACAGGAAATTTTTTGAAAAAAAAAGTAGGGATAGGCCAATCAGCAGTCTGTACTTATGACTGGGCATGCGTATTTGGCAGTTTGACTGGTGAAAGGATTTCTCTGGCGAAACAGGTGGTGCCCAATGGCACGATATCATTGGTTTGTTGTGGCGTGATGTGATTTGTTGGAAATGTGGCCAACCACATGCTGCCACATAGACCAATCGGATGTTGCAAGTGGCAGCATGGGAAGCCACAAAATTTCAGTTAGGGTCAAACCACATCCCACGGAGGTCAAACACTTGATCTCACCTCCATCAAAAAAATTCCTTACTGCTATGTTGCATGATTTCCTTATTATATCATATGGCACAATACATATTTCAATTATGGTTAGCATAGGTATGGGGGGAAGGGGCCACGGCTTAGCCCCGACGCCAATGACATAGCCCACAGGAGAAGAGTTCACATGTTGGGTATTGATGATGATTCTAGTGACCACTATGATGAATGTGGTGGGTGCATGGAAGCTAGGCAGGCTTTCTGCGCCATTCAATTGCCACACATGCCAAGAAATAATTCACCCACATCGGGGACTCCTAAGTCTCCATTTAGCAAGTATTGTAAGGATTGAAGCTCTCCTGGATCTAGGTCGACCTTTCTTCTGACCTCCTAGCAAGTGGATGAAAAATATTGATGAATACTCATCGTTCTTGTGTTGGCAAGAAAATGTGTCACTTGATTTTCAAGCTGCTACACATGAACTATTGAGGTGTGCTTGAAGTCGGACAATAGGTGTTGAATGCATTCAAATTGGGCTTCCAATCATCAGATTTTTCTAGCTTCCATGAGGTCGAACCATTGATGATATTTTGGGACATTAACACAATCGATGAAGAGTATCCTACAATGTGAATCTTGGGCCAGTGTTATTATTGAGTAAGGAGGAGGCTTTTCTGAAGTGCAATTAATTCAGCTACGTTGTTGGTGGTGGAGCCATATTAACCTAAAAAAATACCCAATGGAGTTCCTCCTCAGTCACAAATAATTTTTCCAATGCTTTTTGGGCATGGATTGCCTTTGGAAGGCCCATAAAAGGTAATTTTAATGCATCCATCTCAAGGCTTTAAGAATATCGATGGAGACATTGGGGGGGGGGGGGGGGGTCCCTTACAAGAAACAACCATTGGTGGATCAGATCCTATGAGAGGTTCAAGGAGAGGAGTATCTTAGATTCCCAAGGATCTGCATTCTAATAATCTGGATCCCATCCCTAAGCCAGGATGGTATCTCTAGTGTTTTCATGATGACTTGGGACCATATCAATAGACTGGAGGGAGGATGATATTTGAAGATTGGCCTGTTGTGCCCTTTCCATATATTTGAAAGGGTGAATACCATCGTCAACCACCAAGAATTATTGACACCAGGATTCTTAAATGATGAAGCTTCCAGGCCTCCATGGTCTCCTAGATTTCCTTCGGATGTTGCTCAATGGGTCCAAAGAGGGTGGTAGGAGAGTTCCAAACCTCATGGGATTTTGGTCATGCATCTAGCAGGTATTGTGGTGTTTCTTCATTTTGTGCACATAGAGGGAATTGAGATGGGCCCATGAGCCATGTTTCTATAGTTTTTCCCATGTGAGGATTCATTTTTTCCCCATGAGCCAAAGGAAGTGGGCCACTAAGAAGGACCTCTCTCGACATACCATGCCCATAATTTTGAGTCCAGATCAGTTTCCACTATTAATATCCTCCCTGGAGCGATCACCACCATATTTTTGCACCAAGGTCTGTATTTAAGAGTTTAGAGTCTCACAATCCTAGCCCACCAAGAGACTCGGGGATAAAAATCTTGTGCCATGTGTTGTGGTGGATTCGACACTCGGGTGTATGAAATCACATAGATTTAGAGAATGTGGCCTTTTCTATAAACCATAAGTAATAGGTAGTATCTGGGGGGAGCTCAAAAGTATAAGACTTAAAATGAAGTAATACACTTAACTATTCTCTATTGAAAAAGTAAAACTAAAAACATAAAAAAGAAGCTAAATAAAGAGTTCCAAACAATAACAAGGTAAACAATGGCTCGATCGCCTTCTTCTCATTGAATTCTTGGAATGAATACAAATCTTACCCACTTTCTAAAGGGCCTAGGCAGAGGCTCTAGGACCCGACGCAAGGATATTTGTCCTTCAATTTCTGCCTTTTGATGCAATTTAACTCTCTCTCTATGTTGTAATAGACTAAAATTGTTGGGTGGCCAACAATTGAGTCCTCTTCTTTAGCTCCTGCTCCTTGGTTCACACAAACAGCTGGTGTTTCTTAGGCAACTTTGGCTAGCATAACCTTGTGCTCACAAATTGTTCATCTCTTTGAGGGTTTATATAGTTCAGCTCTCAAACCACCTTCCCTCCCTTGGTACATGGTGGATAGTGACCCAAGGGAGGGGAAATATTCCATTGTGGGCTAAAATATGCTTTTGTGTGCTCACACAAGGCCTAAGGAGGCGCTGGTGCTATCCTCAGGTGGCTTTCACATAAGGGGAAACTATCATTTGCCTGCTTGTGGTCCTTGAAAGGGAATATTTTCCATTTCCAGGAATGGGCGCTTATCGGGCTCCAGTGCACGTAGAGGGTGCACTTATAAAAGGAAAAAGCACACACTCGGGCATTTATGACTAGTTAAATCTTGAATTGCTCCAAACCTTAGAGATTATTAATATTTTTGATTCCATAATGTATCTCTGTCCTGTAAATCCTTGGGCTAGACATTACTTGATGTCCTTTTTTGCTGTACGATTTTCTAGTGTTCACATGCACCCTAATGTGTGAGGTCTAGGAAGAACTGTATAGCCGAAATACATTATAGTTTCTTTTCTGTATCGTACGCAAAGAGAGAGAGAGAGAGTGAGGCTTGCGTGTAGAAGGACAACATCTTACACTGGTTCCGAAATAACCACTGCCTAGGGGACCCCTTGCAAGTAGACAAAATATACAACATATTTGCAAAATTTCAACGAGGTGGGCATGTCCCATGCTCGTGATGTTATGGCTAGTTAAACAAAATTGATAGATACATGTGCTGTCTGTGTCACTATTGTGGTAGTGATGTTGGTGCTTGTTGACAACAACTGTTGACACCCTCAGGGCATTTTTTTTTTTTGACGATAGGTGGAATGTGGTACCCATATGCGTAATCTTGGTATGGCAGATCACTACACAATGTACATATATGTTCTGGCTGGGACCTTCCCGTGTAAGCATTATTGTCAGAGACGCTTATAAAGGCATGGGTCTTCAATGAATCTTGACCAAAGTGCAATGGTTGTAAGGTAAGATACCATCGTGACATGACAACTTTTGTTGTAGTCAAATTTCAAGAGGATTGATGACATCTATGGACAATGATGTCTCGCATAGTGCCACCCGAGGATACCCCTTTATATGGGGAGGGGTTATCCAAGGTATCGCTTCCTTTTTGGAAAAGAGGTGTTGATGTCACCAAAAAGGAAGCATTAACCAAACAATAATGGGTTTAACATAGGCATGTTGGTGAGTGGTACCTGAAAACAGATGATGGGGATTCAGTGGCCCGAGGTCAAATTATATTTGAGCAGCTTGGTGGCAGTCATAGGTATTTTCTGACAGGAAAAAATCCCTGGAGTTGGTAGGACTTCCAAGGTGGGTATGAACCGGCTATGATTGTTGTAATGGTGCGTGCATGGAGGGTATGAAATACTTTGACCAAGGGTGATGGGGGACTACTGCCATGGGAGGAAAAATTGCAATATGAGGGCGAAGAGGCAAAGGTTGTTGTTTGTGATTTTTGTACAAAAATAATAAAATAATGGGGTTTGGTTTGTACAAAACACAGAGACAGATATCCCAAAAATTGCAAGAGGGTCACTCACTTGATGGTGTGAGGACAATGTTTTTCTGGGGTTAGGGGTCCCATTGGCTAGTCTCATGTGTGGGGTTGATGAAGCGGAAGATTTCGCAGATGGATTAATGTTGATGGAGGTATGGTGGGCCAAATGCGGTGCAGGGAGGAATGCTTTCATTCTGCTTGTACAACCCAATCGTCCGGGAAGGGGGTTGAGTTGGAATGGTGAACTTGACCTTATGCATGATATATGGATGGGCATGAGGTGCTTCTTGGACTAAAACGGTATGGCCATGGTGTCACTTTGTGGAGTGATGTATGGTCTACTTGAGCTAACGATTTCCATGGAGGGTAGGCTCTACCGACCATCGAGGACGTTTATCGTATGGAAGGTGAGGTGATGATAAATTTGGTCGGGTGTGAGGACCCTAGGTTTTATTTCTGATGGAGAAATGATGTCAAGATATGCAAAATTTCTGGGACTCTATCATGCTAAGGGTAGAATGATACCTACTCTGAAACTTTTAGTGGATGGTGTTGTGAATGGTTTGTGGGTTCTTCCTGCAAAAAAAACTACCTCAAGTGAAAGAATATTTTTTTCATTCAATATTATTTGAAAATCATGAATTTTTGAAAGGAATATGGGAGGGTGCATACTTGCCGGCGCTTCAAAAAATATTTCTTTGGAAAGAGAATGTGGGGCATCGCTTTCGTTCGTCATGGTATAATAATGATGGTGCAACTTACGGTTTGTAGAATGGACCTTCTAATCTCCTATTATGAACCTCCGAAGTTCTGAAAAAGGGGCGATAAATAAGGGATTATGGCCCTAATCCTATTCATTTGTACTTGCTAAGTTTGGGCGATCAGAGGTGGTAGCAGAGCCTTTCTTGCCGTTTCAGTTAGCCTTTGTATTGGGGATTAGCAATATTATGCTGAGGTAACTCTCATGACATCCTACACTTCAATTTTTTCAGTTTCGTGATGTCGGGGGCTGTACAAGTTTGGTTTGTACGGCCTCAAAGGGGATTTTTGCCCTAGATTGCAAGGGCGATCTAGGGAAATATGCGCCCCCCTTGTGCGTATTTCTTAGGTACAGCCACGCGAGAGTGCGTTGTCCCTGCCTCTTTGCACGGAAGGGCACACCTGTAAATGAAATAGGCGCGCAAGGGTGCACCTGTCTGAGAGATAGGCATGCAAGGGCAGTGTTTTTGGAAAAACTTGCATTTTTTGCTGTCCCCGATGATTTTTCTCCTTTGTACTGATGGGTTCCTGTTGCTTGGCAAGTTAGTGTGGAGAGAGCAATATTGACCCGAGATTCGAACTGCTCTGGCTGTTGATGCTGGGTCGCGCCATCAGTTGGCCGCATGGGGCCTCCTGAAATTTGCTGAGAATGAGTGCTTTCATTCACAGGAACAATTGCTACGTTATATTATACGGTATTGGCGCCGGAGGTGCAACATGTTTGTCTTGAGGGGGACAAACTTGATTATTTGTCCAAAGATAGATATTTATTTTATGACCGGATTACTGCCTCAGGGAGACGCGCTGAGGTACCTGCTTCCTCCTGGGTGGGTGAACTTGGACAGGTTTCGGCGGCGTCATTGCGGTGGTGCGCCTTTAATTGAGGGGTGCATCGATATTGCCTCAATGACAGATGTGGCCGAGCGGTGTGCTCTACCCATTATTGTGAGACTGGTGGGGTCGTTTGCACCTCATCAAGCATCGGGCCCACAGGTGGTGGTTTTACGCCACTTGAGGAACGAACATTTCTTCGATTTTCCCCATTTCTATTTTGATGGTATGGTGTTGCAAATAAATAGGGTCCAACGTGGATCCAAATCATTTGCGTACGCTAGCATTTTGTGCAACATCATGTATGATACGGTCATGCTACTGAGGCCCGTAGTGCCTGTGCCTATCGGGGGGTCGAGGGAGCCATGTATGAGGAGGTGGGCTCCGGTGATGCCATGCAATGGTGGTGGCAGAGTGGGTGGTTACTAGAAAGACACGACATAGGCCTAGTTTGAGGCCAATCCATAGATTTTTTTTCCATACCCTTATGCGGAGATGGACTTTCAGGGTGATCCAGATATTGGTCTTTCTTTTGGTTATGTTTGGGGTCCCACAGGTATGTGTTATGTTTCTGCATTTACTCGAGTTTTTTGTGTTCTTGAGTGTTTTTTATTGACACTGAGAATATTTTGGTTACTTGTGCCAATATTGGTGAGGTGGGATGCCCAGTGGCCCAGTTGGTGGGTCACAACCCTCCACCATGACCATCTGGTGGTCGAGGAGGTGGTGTCGTTGGTGGACCGGGCGAGGGTGCCGATGGACCGGGTAGGGATGATGCTAGCCCTTCTGGTGAGGGTAGCAGCACAGGTGCAGCTGAGATAGCAGAAGAGAGAGCTCATGCATATGTGGCTGAGGGGCGTATCATAGCACTTATAGCTCAGGTAGAGACTCTAGAATAATTCTAGGGTCGAGTGGACCGTTTGACCCACAGGATGCCTACTCGAGGTCATATGGATGACTTCAAGGAGATTTGGCTAGAGACAGTGATGGCCCGTGAGAGGGACTACCCGCCGACTCTATGACGGGTAGCTATCGCAATGGCGACAATAGCTCCGATGGTGGCACCAGGAACGATGGTGGTCCCAAGTGCTCCTCTTGAGGGGGCACCCCCTAGAGTAGATTTTGTATACAGGGAAAGAACCAATTATGAGGATGCTTCCCTTATTTTTGATGAACCCTATATTTTTTGGCTGGCCAATGGGCTGGCAATACTATTTTTTTTACTCTGATACACATATTTTTTGATATATATATGAGAGATCTTTTTTGTGGCTCTACATGGTGTGATGTCTCTTTTGGTTTATGCATTTATGCTGATGGATATGCATGATTTTGGTTTTATGTATGATGATTTGCTCGCAATGCATTCCAGTCTAGAATATTGTTAGCTATGCGATCAACTGTTTGGTTTTGATTCCTTGATACATGTGAGAATGTAATATAATTAAATTGTCTACTTAATCTTCTGGCACGAAAATATTTTCTAAAAAGGTTTGCATCCCTAGTTTCAAATGTTTGGTTTAACTGCGAAACTACTAACTCGGAATCAAGGTAGAAATGCATATGGAAGATGCCTTGGTGGAGGTCCTCGCACATAAGACCGATAACGACATCATATTCTGCCTGTTGTTGGTTGCTGAACTGATGCACACGTCGTTTGAACACACTGGTGATCAGTCAGGGTGATAGATGACCCAGGCTGTTGCAGCTAAGTTTTGAGACCAATGTGATGCTCCATCAGAAAATCCAAAATAGGATTCAAGTCGGTGATCCATGGTGATATTTTGAGTGCGTTTAGGTTTTTTGGGTAAAAAATATTTTGGTGGTGGATTGTGTGTACTCTAACTCTAGGGGATAAGGGCTTGTAGGGCCCCTATGGGTAGAACTTATTGAGGTAAAGGTCGTAGATGGGGTTAGTGAGGTAGGTCCCATCTGGTTCTGTTAAGATAAATGCCCCCCACCGAAGGTAATGTTTGATGATATAGGGCCCTTTCCATAGGGTTTCAAATTTTCCTGGCCCTAAGGCTTCTTTTATGACATCATAGTGAAGGACTAGCTCTCCTTCGATAAATGAGCAAGGGTTGATGTGGCGGTCGAGTGATTATTTTACCCTTTTCTTATGGGCCTCATTGTGTTGTAGCGATTGGCACCCATTTTCGTCAAATATCTCTATTTGTACTAGGCGTTGTTCTAGAGGCTGGGTGTCATCTAGGAGTTCAATGGTTGCATGCAAGTTTAGGATCTTGTGTTCTATGGGAATCACAAATTCGATCCCATATAAAAAGTGGAAGGGAGTAAAACTAGTGGAAGTCTTAACTGTCATGCGGTATGCCCACAGGGTGGAAAAGAGCATGTGGTGCTAGTTGGTTTGTGGTTGTTCACCATGCACTGTAACATAGTTTTGAGTAATTTGTTAACAGCCTCTACCTGTCCATTGGACTGAGGGTAATACGGTGAATCAAATTCATGGGCGAATCCAAGATGATGAGATAGCTCCTTGAAGACATCGTTTTTGAAGTGCTTTCTGTAGTCGAAGACTAATTATTTAGGGACGCCAAATCGGGCTATCACGTGGTTGAACAAGAATCGAACGGCGGTTTCTGCTATGTTTTCATATGTGGGCATGGCTTCAGCCCACTTAGTGAGATAATTGACAGCCACAATGATGTATTTATGGTTGCCTGATGAGGCTGGATTACAAGTCATGAAGTCAATTCCCCATTTACAGAAGGGGACGGCTACGATGACATGGTGCAGAGGGGCGGGTGGTGCTCTTGCCTTGTGGGCAAAGCATTGGCATCACTCACATATTTTGACTACCATGATACAGTATCAAAATAGGGATGACCAAAAGTACCCTGCTCGTAGGAATTTTTGGGCGGTAGCCATTCTGGATAGGTGGCTGCAACATGCACCTACGTGGCAATTGTTCAGGGCTTGCTCTACTTGATTGTGGGTGAGGCATCGCCACAATATTGTATCGATGCCTCTCCTATATAAGACATCTCCTAAGAGGAGGTATTGAGGGGATTATTGGCGTATGCGCTGGTGGTCATCTCACATGAGGTCAGGTTTGAACTTTTGGGTTCGTAAGAAGAGGAGAATATCCCCATACCAAGGGTCATCGGTCGCTACAAATAATAGGTGTTCATCTAGTAGCGAATTGTTTACTTGGGAGGTTGATAATGAATTTTTCTAAGGAAATTTCCTTTTTCTTTTAGCAGAGCGAAATTGTAAGTCATATTCTTAGAGAATGACTATCCAACGGGCGTACTTGTGGTTCATTAGCTAGCTTGTGAGCAGATATTGGATAGGATTAGTGTCTACTATGACTGTGGTATTTTTTAAGATGATGTAATGACAAAGTTTCTGCACTGTTTGGATTAATGGTAGGGCAGTTTTTCTTCGGGTTCATATCTTAATGCGGGGCCAGAGAGGGTTTTACTGACGTAATAAATTATGTGCTCAGTTCCATCTGGGCCCTCCTAGACCAATACTCTGGCTAATGTGGCGTCGGAGGCTGATATATATAGAATATAATCCTTGTTATAGTCAGGGGGACGGATGAGTGGTGCTGAAGATAGTGTTTCTTTCAGCACATCAAATGCTTTTTGGGCATGATCATCCCATTTAAACAGGATGTCCTGGTGGAGGAGGTGCAAGAACCCTTGAGTGCAGGTGGTGTAATCTGGGACAAAACATCGTAGAAAATCGGCCTTTCCTTTCTGGCTTTGAAATTACCTGAGGGTTCGAGGTGGAGGGACCTCTTTAATGGCTTGAACCTTTATAGGATCAACTTGAATCCCTTGCTGGGACACAATAAAACCTAACAGTCTTCCTGCGTTGACAAAGAAAACACACTTAGGAGGGTTTAAGCATAGGTTGTATTGACGGCATCGTTGGAATACTAGTTGCAGATCCTCGAAATAGTGAGATAGTACCGATAGGTCGTCCAAGTAGGCGAGGATAAGGTGTGCCAAGTCATGAAATATGTAATTCATGGCCCTTTGGAAGGTAGCTCTGGCATTATTTAGGCCAAATGGCATTACCTTGTATGCGAACGTGCGCTAGGGTGTGGTGAACATAGTTTTATACGGATCTGTATGGAAGATTTGGATTTGATTATATCCGGAGAACCCATCCATAAAGGATAGGGCCTCGTGGCCAGTGCAAGCATCGATAACTTGGTCGATGAAAGGGGTGGGATAATTGTCTTTAGGATAAGCTTTGTTCAAATCCCAAAAATCGGTGTAGACGCATATGGTGCCCTATTTTTTCATGACGAGAACATGGTTAGAAACCCAAGATGTGTAGGCGATGGGGTAGATAAACCCGACTTTGTGAAGCTTATGGATTTCTTGTTTTATTTCTTCTACCTTTGATGGGTGTAGTTGATGCGGTTTTTGGCAGACTGGGGTTACATCTAGCCAAGTGTCAATATAGTGCTCTACAATCTCGAGACTAAGCCTAGGCATTTCTGAGTAGTCCCAAGTGAAGATATCTCGATACTCTTGTAATAATTTGGTATAAGAGGCTACCTCTTCTGGTGAACATGCTACCCCAAGTGAGATTTCTTCGAATTTTGACGGATTTTTAGATATATTCACTTTGATGGTAGGTGAAATATTTGACATGTTTCCTTCCTCAAACACATTGGGTGCGGGGATGGGGTTCTTAAACTAGTCGACTTTTCCTGATGGTAGAAATTCTTTTGATTCGATTGCATAGATCTCTAGTTCGGTTGTCTTGTCTGGAATGACTGCCTTCCTAGGAAGAAAGAGTGATCGGTGATGCATCGCATCCCATAGGTAATCAGGCTCCGTCATGGTTTCCATAATATCCTCATCTGAATGAAAGAGGTCCTTGAAGGTGGAGTGTTCCTTCGTAGGTTGAGACTGAATGGGGGTAATCCTAATGGAGCTAGTTGAGAAGCATGACAAATACTTCATTGTAGATGTGGTGGAACCAGATGTCGTAGATAGAGTGTAGACAAGTTGGGTCTGTACTGTCGTAGGGCCAGCTACTCTTGTAGCTGGAGTTGTCTCGACACCTATGATAGATGAGTAGATAGCTCGAGTCATGGTTCTGACGCGTGATGTCATGAACCGTATGTGGTGTTTCATGTTGTTGGCATGTGGAGGGGGGAGAATCTCCCTAACTGGTCGTCTTTCAG
This sequence comes from Pinus albicaulis, assembly GCA_034641835.2. NCBI lineage: Eukaryota > Viridiplantae > Streptophyta > Pinopsida > Pinales > Pinaceae > Pinus > Pinus albicaulis. The sequence goes on along the minus strand of CM076578.1, from coordinate 1,308,788,903 downwards.
ATGGCCCCGATGGGGTGGATGTATTAGTCACATCCTCTTGGGTCGTTGAACTGTTAACGGTATCCCAGTCCACACCATCTTTCTGGGAGAGGTGGATGATGGTCGATTGCATACAGTTTAAGGCTGTATGAAAACTAGGTATGTAGTGGCAATGACGTAGAGGGTGATTATCCCTGCATATCTGGCATGAATATAGGATATCCATGTTTGCGCAACATACTACATGAACTGGGTACCATCTTTGGAACATTTCCAAGGCTGGGCAGTCAACGACAAAATGATCGAGTTCATTGCAAAGTATGCACCTTTCGACAGGGGGAGGTGGTATAGTAGGGGGTCTTTCGGGTGACCGTTCTTCTTCTTATAGGTACAAGATGATGCACGACTCGCCATTAGTAGCCTAGATGGAGGGATCCTATTGATAGGATCACTCGATCGCGTGTAAGGCATCCCGATACTGTGGTATTTAGGGAAAATGGTGGGTATAGTGCCCATAGGTGTCACAGAGGGCGAACGCGTGATTGGTACACAGTGGTTTGCCTGAATTTTTGGTGGCAATTTCCTTTTTATGGGAATGCCATTTTGTGGTGCCTGCCTCGCAGCCGAGGAGTGGTTTTAATTTGTCCAACTCCGGGCATATGTGAGTAGGGTGTCCTATGAAATCACATATAGCACAGGCTGATGACTCGCTCTGTATGGTGGGGGTCACCACTTTCTTTCCTTTCTTGGAGATTTTCTTTATTGTGGTCACCGGTTTCGCAGCGGGGATTTCCCTTGCAGGGGCAGTTTCAACTATTATTTTTGTAGGTTGGGGCTCCTCGGGATTGGGAGGATTTAATCCAAATGCAGTAACATTGGTAGCTGGCATTGTTGGAGAGGGAACGAGGTACCACACTAGGAATGCCAATGATATGTTGGGTATTATCAGTGTTGCCAAGACCTGCTGGGAGGTGAAGCTACGAGGTGGGTATAAGAAAGGATTTTGGGAGGTGACATAGACTAAGGAGGCTATAGTAGTTGATGCCTCGGTGTCATTACTGCTTGATTCCATGTCGTGACTAACCTCAGTGCTTGACGTGGACATCATGCATACCAGGGCTGCTGTGGTATCCGGTGATACCTTAGGGATAATGGGAGGATCTCCTAGGAAGGATCCTAGGACAGATGACGGTTTGAATTGGCCAGGGCCATATTATTGATACCATGTAAGACCATCAATGGATGTGTCTACATAAGGTAGAACCATATCTGTATTGGTCAAGGGATGCTTTTCAGTGTGCGTTGTCTGGTCTACTGTAATGATTCGATCCTCATGGGGGAACATCATGGTGTAGAAAACAGAGGATGCTATGGAAGACATGGCATAGATGTAACTCCTCCCAAGGAGTATATTGTAATCCAGGTGAGTGTCCAAGACTTTGATGTCTATGTGGACCATTTTTCCAGCTAAGCAAACTGGTACATTTTGGAAGAGACCGACTAGGGTGGAGGGCCGACCATCGTATGCCCTAAGTGTCATGATGAAAGTTTTTAGTTCTAGGGCTCCTAACTTCTGCCATACATTATTTGACATGATGCATGTGGATGCACGCTCATCTATGACACATCAGTGAATAGTGATATTCTGTACTGATAGTGGTATCTAGAAGGCGACCATGGAGGGAAGCCTAAGGGTGGCTTTATCTAAAAAAGTCATCATGCGCATGTCGGCGGGGTCGACGGCGCCTAAGGCAGAAATTTAGGCTTTCCACTGCTTTGGGCATGAATGTAGTACCTCCAAAGCGGACCTAGCAGCAGGTGACTGGGATAAATCGTCTACGATGCTATAATTATGGGCTGCCTTGGAGTAGTTACCTTCTCACCTATTAGGCCCTTTAACCATTTTTTGCAATGCTTCCAAAGGAAGCTTTGGAATGGTTAAAGGTGCAATCAATGTGGAAATACTAGCCCCTGACATGCTAGTGTCCGGTGGGGTGTCGTAGCTACGATTCCGGGTTTGGAAAAATATTTCTTCCCCAGCCATGTAAATTTCACGGCTGTTTTTCTCCGAATCATTGGGGTTTTGTTGTTGAGTGTTGATCGTTCCTTGATGGGGGAAGGGTTCTTGCATAACTGTGCTTGGCTAGGAAGATCCTCCTTGTCCTCAATTACTCTAGAGCTTTTTAAGCTCAGGGTGGTGAGTATAGTGCCCGTACTCTCCCCATATTGAAAAAGAATGGTTTGTTCGTAGAGGTGGCCTTTTGCCTTGCTTTTGAGCATTTCTTGGCTCCTAGTTCTAATTTTGGTTGAAGTTATCTCCAGGCTAAGGTCGCAGTGGGCGCTGTAGACTGCTGCCCCCCTGTCCATGGTTCCCTTTGGATTTTTTTTTTTACCTTTATTTTGACCACGTTAGGAGGGTAATTCTCTTGATCATACTGGTGTGGCTAACCTTGGGATGACTGCACAAAGTTCACCTGTGTATTTTTTTGCGTTGGTGGGTTATTTTCTTAGGACTGAGCATATTGTTGTCCCATATTTTCACTTGGACATTGGGGGGGAGTTCTTTTGTCAGTTTTTCTTTCTGCGTACTAGGTCCCCCTGGCCAGAGGGTAAGGTACTCCTTGGTGATACGCGAGTGCCCTATTAGTCAAATTTTGCTGTTGCATATGATGACTTTGGAATCTGGGTTGAGACATGTCCTGGGTAGATCCATGTGTATAACCAGGATTTTGACTCCTATTGCCTAGGTACCCTTAGGTCATTGACCCAATAAGTCCATCTGCAGAGTTCGACACGCCTAGAAATTCTTGATAAGATTGTAGGCGCGGGGCATTAGGTAGGATATTGTATATTTATTCTGATTGTGTATAAATCAGTTCAAGCTATTGGGCTTTATTGATTGCGTCCTCTTCAGATGTGGGGTTACGTTGCACCACATCCTTTGAAATCTTCACCGTCAGAGTTTTTAGGAATAAATCTAAAAGGACTCGGTCGTCAAGTTGAGCTTTGCATAAGCTACGATGCCGCCTCCACTCATGGAGGTGTTCATAAATGTGGGTAGAGGGAGATTGTATGAAATGAGTGATAACTCCATTCCTGAATCGTGATGAATGGGTAGCTGAAATTATGTAAGGAACGCAGTAGCGAGGGGTTCTGTGTGAATCAGGGGGTTTATTGATGTACCATTTCATGGCCACTCCCGTGAGAGTGCGTTGAAATAGCCTCAATCGAATAATATTGTCAATGATGCTATTCAATGAGCACCATAGGTGAAAGGTCATTATATTATTCCCTGGGTCTTCCTCTTGCTTTCCTTCAAACTTTGGTATGTATGAAGGGAGCTTCGTGGATATGGGAGGCCAATTGGGGTCATGTGCGATGGGGTCATTGGTGAGCTTGGTTAAATCCAGTAGATTTAACGCCGCTAAGAAGGGTGACTGAGAGGTTGATGCCATGGAAATGTGTGAAGACATGAAGTTCTGGTTACAATGGGGGTTAGTTTGTGAGATACCCAGTTGTGAATTTAGCTGGCTTCCTGTATGGGATGCACTCTTTTTCCCCCTAGGGGACGAGGGGGAAGTGATGTGCAATGTGGTGTTGGGAGACCGGTCAGAGTTCCCAACAAAGGTTTCTCAAATAAAGGAGGAACCAACCACTGAGGCTATGTTCTATCTTTGACTCCTAAACGGCGAAAGACCTCGAACCCCTCCCGTTAATGGGGGGAGGTCCAAAAGACACCTGGACCGACGAGGTTCCATTGGAAACGTTTGAGGTTCATCCAAGTTAGGTTTTGGGAATTTTTTTTGAGGGGATTTAGTTTATGATCACGTCAAATTTATGGCCACATACATAAAACAAAGAAAAAAAGAAATGATTTTTCCTTTCATTTAATCTATGTGATCAATCAAGCGAAAAATGGTTTCATCTGTTTGCACCTGATACTAAAAAACCTAGAAGACCTAATAACGTCCTCACACTCTTAGAAGTAACTAGGCCTTGAGAGGATTTCCTGTGAGTGCTGGCCCTATTATTTCCTAAATCTACCTCAGGCTGAGGAAGGCAGAGTCTAGGGTAACATCAAACCATGCTTAATCTGGTAGCTAGCCCTACCAGATCGGGAGAGGGCTCTCTCCTGATCAATCTCAGCAAAAATAATCAGTGAGGCTTGAGATGACTTGAATAAAGGCTGATTTTAGGCTAGGTATATATGTAAAAGATTTTGATTTGATTTTGAGGGTGTTTGTTGGATCAAAGGGAAGGGAAAATTTTGGGTCTAGGGAATGAGGACTAGTTTTTGCAGAGATCTGAATGGGGAAAGGTAGGAAATTGTTTTGACACTTCAATTTTGAATGAAATGGATAGCCCAGACCAGTGAGGAGTTGAAGAGGGCAAGAAACGTTTAGGAACCCTCTTCAAAAAGTTGAAAACATTGAAAATTAAACAAACCCTAGGTAGAGCACTGCAAATTTTAATGAATTCCACTTTTATCCTTGTTTGTTTAACTTAAGAATAAATAAGAGGGAAAATGATACACATGAAACACCAATAAACTTACATTAATAGAGAGAAACACGTCATAGAAACAAAGAGCCACATGAATCCCAAGGAGTGCTCCAAAGCCTGGTTTATTCCCTTGCCAAATTGCAGAGATGAATGTACAATGATGCTCAAAGCATTCCCAAGTGTCCAACCAGGAAAATGAATGAAAAAATACAAGATATAGACAAGCATAAATCATCCCCAGCCTCTAGGGGTCGAGCTCACAAGTTCAGAAATATTTAGAACTAGAAATTAGGCAGTGGAACAACTTGCCTCTATAAACTAGGAAACTGATTCATTCAGTTGTAATTCACATTTTGATGGATGAATCTATCCCCATGAGTGAAAATTTAAAAAAATTACATCAATATCCATCAAATTACATCAAATTACATCATAATTTTTACATTTATAATTAATAAAGTCAAACTCTCAAAAACTAGGTGAAAAACAGAGTTACTAAGTCAAAAATAGGCAAAATCCTCCAATGCGCCGCGCCTGATTTCTCTATGTGTCGCGCTAGTTTGCAGCTGATTTTGGAGGCCTTCCCGGTGTAACAAATTTCTCCAAGTGGGCTTGTTGGAAAGGTCTACTTGTATAATTTCCAACACAAGTGGAATTTCTTAATTTGGCCTTCATTTGCACCTCCAAAACTGATTTCTCGCAACAATGCTTCCTGTGTGTCAAAAAGGGGTAGAAAGGTCATTTTTGGGGTGTTTTTGACCCTTCTGGAAGCCCAAAACCTGTCAAAATTTATTATCCATAGGTAGGCATGCATATTTTTCCATGAAAAATCCAAAAATTCTGAGTTTACATCAAAAGGAGCCTCCAATCAAAAGCGTGTGCCATGTGGCGCGACGCATAGAGCAGAAAAGTCTATTTTTAGGCCAAAATTTTCAAAAATGCAAAAAGTGTCCCAAATTTTTTGAAATTTGGGCTGAGTGTCCTCCATTATGTGCTATGCTGGGCCAAGGAGGCCTCAACCAAGATCTAAAGCCTATCATGCCTTATCTGACGCTTTGACGCCTTCTTCAACTTGGCCTTTTAGGATTTTGGGGATAGGGCAGTAGGATGAGTGGAAATGAGAGGGGGAATGGGAAATGAAACTAGTGAAATGTAGTGAAGGGGATGTGAAAGTGGTAGAGGGGAATAAGACAGAAAAAAATGTAAATTTTTCAAACCCTAGGCAGATTTTCAATGAAACTGTGTAAGGAGCTAGGGTTTTATTTTTCACCTATTGAAACACCATAAACACTGATGGAAACCCACATATTGGAAATATGGAGATGTTAACTTAGTTGTGGAATGAATAATTTGAAATTTTGGAGATTTTGGAGGAATATTTGAATGGATTTCAGGATTTTTAGCCCAATGCGCCATGCCATCTCTATGCGCCGTGCCAGTTCATTTTTTACACTGCAAAGGGCTGTCCAATGTGCCACACCTTTTTGCAGGAGAATTTTGGAGACCTTCCCGGTGTCAAAATTGGGTGCAGGATAGCTCGTTCAAAATATTATTAAGTCTAATTTCCAACACAAATGGAATTTTTCAATTTGGAGTTCATTATCCCTGTCAAAAATCAAATCTCCCAAGACTAGTCAAAATGTGCAAAATGAGGCTGCCTCAAGGCAGAGTGTTGTTGCAGTCAACTTTTGAAGCTCTTTTTCAACTCCAAATTGAGCTCATGATAGCTCATTGGAAATATATTTGTGTTTAGTTATAATTTGACTCACCAAGAAATTCTTTTTTTCAACCAAGCTAGGAGAAAACCTGATTTTCCCAACGTCACTTCAGAGGTGCATCAATTCTCCTGAGGCAACTGTATTTTTGACATTTCTCTAAAACCATGAAACCTGTGTGAAAATTGAAGGAGGTTTTTCTTCCTTGGCCTATTGGGGAAGAAAATTTCTCTAATTTTTTCCAAATTCATCTTTTCCTGCTCAGAAACATCATTGGAGTAAAACCTATCCCGATGTGTGGAACAAGGGATTTGTCAAAATGAAGTGAAATGAAGGGGATAAGGGGCTTCTAAATTCTTGAGAAAATTTTGGGAAGTAGGGAGGGATGTTAGGAAGCAGGGGAAAGTGGAATTTAAAATATTGAGTGAGGGGAAGGGGTCCAAAAGGGAAAAACACAATCCTAGCCTAGAAAATTGCCAAGTTATAGCAAGAAACTAGGGTTTGTGCGAAAATGAGGAATTTTGGGGATCTCAGTGATGGGAAGTGTTTAATAAGGTAAATTAAGGATATGGAAAAATGTATGAACATTAGGATAAAAAATTTTCTTATGATTTTACCATCTAAGAGAAATTACCTTCAAAACCCTAGGAGAGGGAAATGAACCTTTCCTAAGCACAACTGAAGCATGAAGAAGGTGTAAAATGACCCAGTGGAACTTGAAATGATGATGGAAACCATATTAATGATGGTACACTCAGCTGAATGGTGACATGAACTGACAATTGGACAACTTTGAAAGGAGTGAAAACAAACCCTAGACCTAATACCTACTGACCAAATTTTACTTGAAGACTCACTGAAATGACAAAATTTGACCTTGCCACCTTAAAATCACTTTTTAAGAGCATTTTTTATCACTGGAGGAAGGCTGCAAAGACTGATACTAACAGGCCCAACGTCTCGAAAGAACTGGAGACGCCCCCAGTCAACTAAAGAGAATCAACCAAGGTAAGGGCAGAGGGTCTGGCGCTTGCCTGCACCATCACCTATAGGGTAAAGGCTACCCTAGTTTTGGCCACTAAGAATCACCATCCCACATGAGCATTTAGTTCTTGGGCTTCTTGGTATTCAGATAACAGTACCGAGTATTAGACAGGTCAGGTAGCCCCAACTGATACCGCATGCACTATGCCTAAGCCTAACCCCCTCTGAATCGGTTCTCTGCCGCGCTCGGGTTTTCTTTTCTGTGGGCTCATAGGTGGATTTTAAGCTCCCTAAAAATGAAATTTCTATTTTTCAAATGTGAAGCATGATCAAGGTAGCTTATTGGATGCCTACCCCCTTGATCCTAACTTAAACTATAATTTCTCTTGTGGCCCCTATGGGGAGAGTTTAGTGAGTTGGTTTAAGTTATTTTTAGATGGCTTTATTTTGTTAGTGGGTGAGTGTGTGTGAGTGTATGGTGAAAAATCTCATAATTTGAACATATGGATATCGGTGATCTGTTACAAATTTCCCCTTAGTTAAACTATGTGACATTGTTCCTTGCTCAAATAAAAAGCATTTGCGAATAATGGGCCGCTTCCAAAATCTCCTAATTAGTCTATGTGAGTGACTAAAGGGAGATGGAAAATCACAAATGTAGAGTGTTAATATTCTTGTCTAGGGTCACCCCATGGCACAAAGACAACAGAGATTACTTACTCTAACTTGCAACTAAGTCCTAGTCCTGCAATTTCCTAAATGCCAAAATTGAAATTTAAACTAAATAATTTCTACACTAGCTTATGCATGTGTGGTCATGAGCCACTTACTTGGACTAGTTAAACTAAGTGTGCATACCAGAATTTGAAAAAACATAAATTTTTCGAAAAGCAACGGTTAATTCACACCATACTTAAACTATGTAAATACCTTTTGCAAAAAATCAACTTAAATGAAAACTAACTAGATGCCTACAAAAAGCAGCAAAAATCAGTCTTCAGAAGTTGTGGGGTATCAACATAGGTGTTGGCAGATACATTAGGGGCTTCCCAACACACTTACAAGAAAAAAAAATGTAGTAGATAGGGAGAAAAAATCGCTCTGCAAATTGCGCGCAAAACCTTTTGACAGGCGTGCCTTCCTGCGCGCAGGTCACTCCTGAATGCGCGCATTGCACGTCTGTGTGTAAAAATAGTGTGCGAAATTCCTATAAGTAAAAAAATTAGGAGCTTCCTTCTTAAGTTTGTCACTCCAGTGATTCTGGGGTCTGGAAGATGGGTTAGAGGACTGTCATCTCCACTCCAGCATAAACTAAGGGTCTCCTGCAAATAATGGAACAACCACATAAACTTGAAACACGTCAGTCGAGTCGCCAATCCTGTTGTGGTGGATTCAACACTTGGGTGTATGAAATAACATGCATTTAGAGAATGCGGTATTTTCTCTAAATGATAATTAACATCCAATATTTGGGGGGAGCTCATAAGTATAAGACTTAAAATGAAGTAATACACTTAACTATGCTCTGTTGAAAAAGTAAAACTAAAAACATAAAAAAGAAGCTAAATAGAGAGTTCCAAACAATAACAAGGTAAACAACGGCTCGATGGCCTTCTTCTCATTGAATGCTTGGAATGAATACAAATCTTACCCACTTGCTGAAGGGCCTAGGCAGAGGCTCTAGGACTTGACGCAAGGATGTTTGTCCTTCAAGTTCTGCCTTTTGACGCAGTTCCACTCTCTCTCTATGCTGCAATAGCCTAAAATTGTTGGGTGGCCAACAATTGAGTCCTCTTCTTCAGCGCCTGCTCCTTGGTTCACACAAACAGATGGTGTTGCTTGGGCAACTTTGGCCAGCATAACCTTGTGCTTACAAATTTTTCATCTCTTTGAGGGCTTATATAGTTGAGCTTTTAAACCACCTTCCCTCCCTTCGTACATGGTAGATAGTGACCCAAGGGAGGGGAAATATTCCATTGTGGGCTGAAATATGCCTTTGTGTGCTCACACAAGGCCTAAGGAGGCATTGGTGCTATCCTTAGGTGGCTTTCACATAAGAGAAATTATCATTTGCCTGCTTGTGGTCCCGGAAAGGGGCTTTTTTCCATTTCCAGGAATGGGCACTTATCGGGTTGTAGTGCACGCAGAAGGCGCACTTATCGAAGGAAAAAGTGCTCACTCGGGCATTTATGACTAGTTCAATCTTGAATTACTCCAAACCTTAGAGATTCTTAATATCTTTTATTCCATAATGTATCTCTATCCTATAAATCCTTGGGCTCTACATTACTTGATGTCATTTTTTGCTGTACGATTTTGCAGTGTTAACACCATGCAATGAGTGCCCATTTCTTTTCCATGTCCGCTCTGCTCCATATAAATTTTTGAAAAGTGGTCATCAACTCCTTATAGATACACTTGGGATCTAGGAGGGTTGATAAATGATATAGAGAAATCTCTTGAAGGAAGAAATTCAGAAGCGTTGTTCTTTTGGCCAGGTTAAGCACCCTGAAAGTCTAGCCTGCTAGTTTATTGGAGATATTGGGACATAGTTCCTTTGAAGGGGCGATATAGAGTGGATTGGAAATGAGAGGAACTCCTAAGTATTTTTAGGGCAGGGACCTTATAGTGAACTCCCGCACATGAGCCAAAAATAACTACATAAGGTGAGTGGTGTGAAAAAAATAAATAATTGACTTGTCTTTATTGAGGGGCATACCTGAAGCTACTTAGACTTTTATGAGGATACCATCCATTTGAATAGCCTCCCAAAGGGTGGCCTTTCCATATAGAATATTATCATCTACGAACTTATAGTGAGCCATGAAGATTTCTATCTCGGGAAACTGAATTCCTTGAAGAGTGTTTGCATTTTTGGAAGCATTGATTAATCTGCAAAGGCTCTTGGTTGTGATGATGAATAGGAATGGAGAGAGTGGTTATCCTTGGTGGATTCCCCTGGTAGATTTGAAAGTAGCTAAAGGTGACTTGTTCACCTAGATAGAAAAAAAGGGAATGGAGATTAAGGATCTATCCCAAAGGAGCTATTCTTCTGCAAATCCGAAAGATTGCATGATTTCCAAAAGATAAATCCAGTTAAGCCTATCATAGGCCTTTGATAAGTAAATCCCCAGTGGAGTCACCAATTTTTTATGTAGGTAAATCCTCTCTATGAATAGAGACAATCCCTCTAGCCCTAGAGTGGGTCTAGTAACAAAAGGACAAAATAGAGTGTAGGCTCCTAATTACTGAATGAAATAGATGTGGTAGATCGACCTACTTGGAGTCCAATGCTATCGTCATGGCTTTTGTAGTGGTGGCCTCTTGATCCTTATCTCAAAAAGTCATGATCCTTTTGCAAGAATGCTTGGATACCTGCACAAGATCAACAAACAAGAGCAGGATACGAAACAACAACCTCATTCATAACTACTAACCAGCCAAGGAGGGTTAAGCATATTGCATCAATAAAACACATCAACGTGACATGGGAACCAGACAATAGTTATACATATGTATTAATAGAAGAAAGAGTTACAACCAAGCCTTGACATCGTAGCCTCCTTCAGCAGGGTTCATTTGAAGCGCATCTTGATGAATGTTAGTGAATTCGGATGGTATGAAGGCACAAGACTAAACTCTCTCAATGAGGGACTCTTCCATTCTATCTTGAATAGAAATCTCTCTAACGTTTCTGCTATATTATCGTCAGTTCAACTAGCTTCATCAATGGAGGATGGCTATATTTATAGAGAGAGAGGAGGAGGTTGGGATCCCTGCTATGGTGGAAGGAAGGCCTTATCTCATGGGAGGTTTCCTCAAAATGTGGAAACAAGAGAGCAAAGGAGGAAGGCCATGGTTATTCAGTTGAACCAATCCCCACGACTCATCCACGAAGTTGTTATGATCGAAACTTCGCCTCTATTTTTAAAAATAATTCCACAAATAGATTGGCATGGGTAGCTAACTGAGACAAAGTGCTAGCTGGTGCGGGGGCCAGTGTTAATCTGCCTCATCATCGCGAGGGAATAACTGGCTACCAGCGCAAAGGCAAAAACAGGTGTTTTTGGTGGTATGTTCAGGAACTGGTCAACAGAAGGAATGTTAGACTCATGGTAAGGGATGCAATGACGGTATTTTCAAGGCATGACACTTTATTTTTTTCACAGAATGAGACTCCAATGTGCACGATGGGGATTGCAGGGACAATGACAACATGCTGTGTAACAGTATTTGTATTTTTGGATGATTAATATGCAAAGGCTCTTGGTTGTGATGATGAATAGAAATCGAGAGAGTGGGTATCCTTCTTGGATTCCCCTGGTAGATTTGAAAGTAGCTAAAGGTGCCTTGTTCACAAGTATAGAAAAAAAGGGAGTGGAGATTAAGGATCTATCCCAGAGGAGCCATTCTTCTGCAAATTTGAAAGATTGCATGATTTCCAAAAGATAGATCCAATTGAGCCTATCATATGCCTTTGAGAGTTTTAGCATGAGCAGCATCCTATACTATTTTTAGCAATTGAGGGAGTGAATGGTTTCATGGACCTCAATGATACCATCTAAGATCTATCTTCCTTCCATGAAATCAGATTTTTTCCGAATGATTATATGGTGTAGGAGGGGCTTGAGGGGATGAACCAAAATGGAGGAGAGGATCTTATAGACCAAAAATCATAGGGAAATAGGATGGAAGCCACTTGGGGAGTTGGCATCCTGTGATTTTAGGATTAATGTGATGAAATTTGCATTAAGGCTAGACCACACTCTTTTAAGATGACGAAATTCCTCCACCATCTCCACAATATTGGCCCCGAGGAAAGGCCATTTAGCTTTGAAAAATTCTGCAGTAAAGCCATCAGGCCCTAGGGCTTTGTTGGAAGGTAGTGCTTTGACCATCGCTTCAACTTCTTAAGAGGAGACTGGGTTGACCAGGGCCTAATTCTAATCTGGAGAGACCAAAGACAGTATTTTTTAGGTTATCTTCTCTATATATTTTGATCTATCATGCCCCTCATCACTCAGAAGCGCAAAGTAGAAAGTGGTTAGCTTGCGTTCGATATCTTCCTGCTTCTCTAGACTTACACGTTTTGCATATGTCAGAGAGTTCATTATGTTCTGATGGCAATGTTGTATCATGGAGCGGTGAAAGAACTTAGATTTTATTTCACCTTCTCTAAGCCAGTTGATGGGGGAATTTTTCGACGACATGGTTTCTTCTTGGGCCCTTATTTCCTCCAAATCCCTGATCAGATGCCCTTCTTGCTCTGCTGGATCGTTGGATCAGACCTCACAGATAATTTTCATCTGAACCGTCTCGAGGTGTTCCTCTAGTTTATGCATCTTCATAAACATGTCACCAAACTCCTCACAATTCCAGGCCTTGATCCTATGCTTTAGTTCCCAAAGTTTCCTTTAAAAGGTTTGCATCCAATTTCGAGGACGTGCCTCCATATTTTTCCACCATGCTTCTAATTTCTCTACATATCCAGTTTATCTCAGCCAAAATATTTCAAAGCAGAAAGGTCACCTCTTAGGCATGGAATAAAGGGACAAAGTGAGGTTGATTGGGTAGTGGTCTGATCTGATGGAGGGGAGGATATCAAATTCTATATCCTAGCCCTTCAATATGATGGATTTTGAAAGGAGAAACTAGTCCAGATCAATATCAACCTGGTGCATTCCTCGTCTACGGTTGATCCATGTGTGTAGGCCTTTTTTGTTGATGACATCCGTGAGGTGAAGGTCATTGATCATGTAATTAAAAGTTGTAGACAATGATTCGAGCCACTGAATGCATACCCATTTTTCTTACAGAGTTCTGATCATGTTGAACTCATTCCCAAAAATTCAGTTTGCAAGTGCCCAAGAATGGCCCAGGCCCAACAACTACACAAGGAAACTATCCTTGTCCTGGGGGAGAGAGGGACCATATACTGTGGTAAAATTGGTCCAAGCTTCATAGCCAATGGGTCTAAAGTTTCTGATAAGGAGAATCGAGAGCCGATCCATTTTTTTAATAGATTTTTTTTAGATCCCACCAGATGGAAATTCCTCCTATTGATCCAATGGCATCAATCATCATGGCTTCACTGATCTTCCAACAGTACATCTTGGCCTCAATAAATTTACTTTCTATCATCTTAGTCTCTTGTAATATTACCATATAAAGTTTAAAATTTGATATATGTTCTTTAAGATATTGAATCTTACCTTTGCTATTTAAACCCTGAATGTTCTAGGAGACAATTTTCATTAAAGATGAGGGACAAATCTGGGAAAGTAATCTGTCATTTGTACCATATGACCTGAATTGAGAAATATTTCTACATCTTATATTATTAGTTCCTTGTTATTCTTGTCTCCCTTATTCCCCTTCCCTCCAACCCTAGGATATAGGAGAGTAATGGCTAGGAGATTGCTTTTATTGTTTGCCCCTCTTGGATCTGATTCTTATTTGCCCAATATAGTAGCCCACTAGGTGTAGAGGTGACCAAAGTGAGATAGTTGATGTGTAGGGATTTCCTTGATGTATGGCTTGATATAGGTTCTAAATATATCCAATTTTTTTTATTCATCATGTCCCAATCTATTATGTCTATCCCCTGTTTCCAAGACCCTGTTGGTTTGTTGCAATATCTCTTTCAGTTGCCGATCATTCTCATTTGATTTTGGCATTTTCCATTTGGTGGCTTGTTTTCCACCTTGAGTGGGAATTAGTTTATTCACATCCATGATTGAAGTGGTTGAAGAAGTAGGGGTTGTTTCATCACAGGAGGTTTTGATTCCTGATCATGCTTCTCTAGAATTTCCAAAGGGTTTTCATCACCAGAGGCTTGGGGTTTACACGCGACATTGGGAACTGGAGTTGATTGGGGCTGGGGGTCGCTTGAGGAGGAGGTCGGGCTTACAAAGTGCCTTGTTGGGCATGAGATGAACGAGATCATCTACCACCAACTTGTTGGAATCTATCGTCAGATCTCTGTTGGGTGATGAAATAGAATTATTTTGTGATATTCTAGGGAAATCATGAAATAGTTGGACATACTCATCAAAACACATAAATTTGAACAAAACTAGTTCATAGTCTAGGGGTTAAGTCCATGTTGAATCATAGTAGACCATATCTATAGATTTAGGGAGAGGTTGCGATATGTTCATGTGCACACACATATGGAAAAATGTAGCATGTCGGCGCTGCTTGGTGATCTCTGAGACTCTAACAAATTTCCCAATAGAATTTCCTATTCCATCCAAGAAGTCTACTTTCCAAAAGTCATCTAGTATGGAATAGAGGCAAACCCACACTGGAGCTACCTGAAATTATTCCTTATCTAGATTGTAACACTCTTCCAAATATCTCAAGAACATACCAACACTATGCATGAAGTACGACTCATTCTCAAAGACTCATTTCCAATCCTCAATATCTTCAAATATGACTATAAATAATCTCTTGGCTTAAAGGTGGAGTTTCATCTTCCCCTAAGGAGCCCATTTTTTTTGGATCCACATCAGTATGTCTTGTTCCTTGGTCCAGATGCCTCGAAACTTACATATCATTGCATTATATTTCATGTATTGACAGGCATTCTCCAACCTATTGTTTGGAATCACAAATTTGGTGTTCTTAGCTACCTTAGGGACGAAATTAATTTTACATTCTCTACTCTACCATTGAGTGCCCATGGTTGGGGTTTCTTTTTTTGTAGAATATGAATCAACAACACCTACGGTGGGCTTGGATCCTTGAAGAAACGACATTTGATTAACAACATCTCTAAAGCTTTGAGTCCCATCTCGCCTGAGAGAGGTGTCACTCATCTATGTAAATTCCTTAATACCAATATGGTGGCGGCCAAATTAGTTTGATAAAGAGGATGAGGCTAATTGGCCATTCGATGCCAGCGTGAGTATGAATCATAGGGGATGACTTTGACCAAACCCTAGACTCATCGCACGAGCTTCAAAGATGAAAAAATATACTTCTTGGGTTATTTGTGGAGAGAGGCTTAGATTGGTAATTATTTTCTTGAAATTATGTACAAAATATATAAAAAATTTCTTTATATCCATCACCACAATTTCCCACCAGAAACAATTCTGCAAAACATTTTATTTTAAATCAGTGATATCTCCTTTGTCCTGGCTCCAATTCAGACATTTTTTTTTTGAATTGGGGTTTTTCTTCATAAGGAATCCAAATCTAAAAATATTTTCTAAATATTTTGTACCAATATGTCCATATCTATTATGAAAACTTTCCGCCCACTATTTTTCCCCAAAAATTCCTACAAAAAGAAATGAAAAAAAAGCACCCCACTTTGTCAAGGAAGAAGCTCTAATACCACTTGTAGTAGATCTAACTTAATAAAATATTAAACATATGAATATGCCAGAAGAATAACACAATACATGATATAACTGAAATATTTTCTTAACATTTCCAAAAACCCCGAAGGTGCGGTAACACCATACAATCACTCCTTAAGAAAGGAGAGCACTCCTCATTCCATCGCTTGCTAATACAGCACAAATACTTGAAATATCTCAATGGATAGTCTCTAGGATTTATATAGGATTCATAAATAAAATACCATGAGTAATACCATCGGTATGTTAATACCATACATCCAATACCATGGGCTTATCGCATTATTTCCTAACTACTTGTGGCCCCTTACATAATGAGGGTGAAACACTTTATTTATTAACTAATTGTGGTATTGTTATTACATAAAAATATTCCCTTGGGTACCTGCCTCTATACCCCATATCATCACCCCTCGGTATTCTACAACTGATGTTCTTTTCCATATAAAAAATAGGAAATGGGACTCCCCCATCCCAATATATATATTCATTTGCATATACTTAGATTTAATTAGAAACAATCTATGCTATCTAGGTTACAAAAACATAGGATTTTCCCCGACATCCCTCATATCATGGGAACATTCCCATGCACAATTATTCCAAGTATGAAATATCACATCACTCCACTAGAAGTGATGGTATGCTACAAATACCATGTTCATTGCCATGCTTGACATTCTACAAACTTAAAGAAAATGATAGATCTCCCATTAGAGAAATTTTGAGGTCTAAAATGGGCCTCCTAATAAAAATGTACAACCAAAATAGACTTTATAATAACCAATAAAATTAAATATGATGATGTCAATCATGGGAGATGATTCACCATTTTTGGAGTAAAAAAATAAAAATATTAAACAATAATAAAATAATAAAACTACTTTTTCGACTTGTATTTTCAAATTATTTCCCTAAGAGTTTACTCACATTTTTAGCAAGAGTGCTCGTCAGATGCAAAATTTAATTCCTCATAAAAATTTTACCTATGTTTCATACTTTTGATGGACCATGCTACATGAAAAATGATAAATACATAAAACAATGTGATTACGATCACATATTTCACGTATTTCTCATTTTTCGTGTAGCAGGGTCCATCAAAACTATGCAACATGGGTATTCCTTGGATAAGGAATCATATTATGCATCCAACGAGTGTTTCCACTCGAAATGTAAGTAAAACCATAGGGAGATAAGTTGAAAACATGAGATGATTTTTGTTTTCTTTTTTTTCCTTCCAAAATTTGATGATGTAATCTAATATTATTTTATTTCTTCAACTTTTATTTTATAATTTCCTTAGGAGGCCCATTTTAGACCTCAAAATTACCCTTATGAAGGTCACCATCACTAGTTGTCTAGACCTTCAAGGTGCAAGATTTAGTTACTACACTTAGATTTGAGCTCCACTCGCTTCCATAGGTCCAAGTGTTTAACATGGAAGATTTGCTACAAATATGTAAATAAGCCATCCTAATCCTACCCCAAACATAGATTAGAAGCAGAAAGTCACTATGTTCACTCTAGATCCAATGTAGCATTATGGGAATGGGGTATAATTTTTTTTTATCTTTATCAACTCCATCAAAACCTTAAACAGATAACGTCATTGCACTGATCTCATTGAGATAATTCTGGTGCTATAATTTTTTTCCCAATTTTTCCTCTAAATTGGAAGTTATGACCATTAAATTCAGCCAATCAACTAGCACCATCTCATTTCCCTGCAACATGGCACTCATGTGGTTCCCTCATGGTGCCCACGTCTCTATCATATTCAACCTTCTCACCACCACTTGGCAACAATGAGCTATCTCTTGACCCGTTCATGGTCGAGGTCACCATATATAAGTATTCGTTTATATAAATAATATTCCAACCCACTCATACCCCCTTCCTTATTTAAGTGCACTATAGAACTCTTTCCATGTGTCCTCTCCTAAAAAGTAGTAATAGTAGCAATTCAGGTCCACTCCTGCCACGACACCCCAGATATAATCCTCTTGGAAGAAACTACCCTAAAAAAAAATTGTTGCACTAACCTCGTAACCCTGACTTTAAATATTCCAAGATTAAGAGGTCCACATCATCCCGTAGCTAAGATCCTCTTAAGAAGCTCCATTCTTAATGGAAACCACTCTCACTAAAAACCCGCTCTTAGCGATAACATTTCTTAGAAGAAACTCTGGCCTCCAAGAAAACCTTTCTTTGTGAATTCTTATGTCACATAGGGAATAACTTTGTGGGAACAAAGAATCTCTAAGGAAAACCTACTTGAAAGGAACACATGCTCGAGCCCACTCTTTCCACATCATGTTAGATAAAAATTATCAGAAGAAGCTCTGAGAGGCTAAATGCTTAATTTTTGAGACTGATAATTTTTATAGCAACTAACATAAGACACAATTTTCAAGTAATGGGGCTTCTTTTTGTCTCGTTTATTTTACCAATAAGGGAATGGTGAAAGAGTCTAAAGCACGATAGCTAATGGGAGCCCATTTTTCCATCTTATAATATAATCTCAAAGGAAACTTTTTTGTCTGATAATAGACTTTCAGAGGAAACTATCCCATAAGAAAATAAATGGATACACCTTGTCCCGGGTTCCAAAATGCCAATAATATGATATTTTGAGCTCTCGGTCACCAATGAAGGGTCATATGTTCCTAGGTATTTAAGATTTCGAGGGATATTACCAAAGGTTCTGCACTTGCATGGGATAATAGTTGTGTATATAGAGGCTTAGCCTACACCTGCGCTAGAGTGGTTCTATGAATGTTTGATCCTACTCCATGACTCAACCCAATGCCTTTAAGGTTTTATATGTCCCACTGGAGCTATCACTCTTGAGCTTCCAATAGGGTACTACCTGACCCATTCAACCTTACTATATATATATAATGTTATCCTTCATAATCTAAAATTAAGAAGAAAGGCTTAATAGATAGTTTATAAGTGATACAATAAATAGAATAGGTATTTCGCCCCTTCATAATTAATAAGGACCATCGAAAAAATAGTAAATTCATACAACACAGACATATATAGGCCTCTTAGGTTGATAATGATAGACATAAATTAAGCTCATGGCTCTCCTGAGATCATTGGTCCTCTTTCCTAATAATGATCACACATCAAACTCATGATAGTAAGCAGGAATCCTACAAAACCCAAAATCCTACAAGAAATCAAATTCAACAAGTAGACTAGAAATATAAGTCCTAATTTGATTCACAAGCATGAATCACACATTTGAACATTAAAATTTTTATCACTATAGTCATCTTGCCAACACAATAAGTAAGACATGGGGAATTTACCCATTAAATAATAAAGAAAAAGAACCTTAGTGCCCCTCATAAAATCACGAGAAAATTAACAAGATTCCTCAAAAACAACATAGATACATAACCATGCCATTATCAGTGATACATGTTGGCTCCCCAAATTTGCACCACATTGTGTTGTGATGGAGATCATGGGAACATCTAAACATGCTCTATTTGTTGTTTGATTGATGATAGAATTTGAATTTTGGTTTAAAATTTTGGTCATCCCACCTCTAGTAATAGACTTTGTGCTCGGTACTCTTACAACATTAGTGTAGTTTTTTCAATGTACCAGTGAAAATTTATGCAAGATGACATTACAACAAAAAAAAAACATGTATTATTTATTCTCTAAAATTATATATGACCATGAAATTGAAACTTA
Organism: Pinus albicaulis; assembly: GCA_034641835.2. NCBI lineage: Eukaryota > Viridiplantae > Streptophyta > Pinopsida > Pinales > Pinaceae > Pinus > Pinus albicaulis. The sequence continues at coordinate 1,308,769,633 of CM076578.1, read as the reverse complement.
AAAATTAGTTATAAAAACCCATGTTTCACATTTAATTCACATGCACTTCATTTTTCCCTTTACATGTCACATGAAAATAAATAACATGTCTAATTTTCATCACATTCATTACGTTAAAACCAAATGTGAATGTGTGTTTTATGCTTCTTTTCACAATTAATTATCACAATTAGATAGTGAACATAAATGCACTATATATAATGCAAAATTTATTCACAGTGATATGTCTTGAACGTTTTTCATGGGCATTGTTAGGACTTCACTATGTATCATTTTTGCTATATACTTTGACACCATTTTACTTTTATAACCATGATTAGAAAGGATTCCATTATCATTTTCATCTACTTTATCCCAAGGTATATAAAATCCTCTTCTTTATTATATGTTTAATCTGTTTACATTTAATTCCATAATACTCTTATATTTTATTATTAATTGAAGTGTATCGTTGCTAACATAAGTCCAAAGATCGCAGATAAGTTATATGCGTTGCTAGGAACAAGCGGCCGTTGCTGAAACAACTGACTCAGTTGCTGAAACAGCCGTCAAGCACGCAAATTCCGTCATGCGTAATTTGCGATTCTGGAAGAACCTTTTGTGGAATAATAGTAACAACATGAAGACACGGTTACCTGGATTATCCTGAAGATAGCATTCTTGTTGTCTCTGTTGTAACAGTATCTTTTTTTGGAAGAACAGAATAGTCCTGTTTTGGGAAAGAGAACAGATTTGAGATAACGTAGATTTGCTCTCATGTAAATTGTAAAAGATGTCTCCTCTTTAAAAAGAGGAGACATCATCATTAGTAGGGAGTTCATTGTTGTAAAGCTACAGGAGAACATTGTGTTAGAACTGGAGCTAGTCTCCATTTGTAATGTATCAATTATTTTGACAGATGAATAAATTCTTCTTTTGAGCGCTCTAATTTAATTCTTTCCCCCGGGGAATCTTGTGAGAGGGAAAGGGCCCGCCTTCCTCACAAGATTCACCCTTTGATTCCTGTAATTTGTTTAATTCTTTACGTTATTTGCACTTTACTTTAATACTGCTGTTGAACACTAATTGCACAGTTTAGTAGTACTATGTTTCTCTAGCGCTGCATGTATTGAACACATTCACTCTTGGAAGTTGAGAAATCCATTTCTATTAATTGTATGAGTGTATGATGCTGGGAAGCAGGTGCTGAAGATTCCAGTATAAAGGAATAGGGTCCTGCTCCCATTCATTGCTTTCATTTTTCTGCAGTGTGATTAGAAACAAGAGAACAAGTGCTGAAGATTCCTGTTCATGGGAATAGGGTCTTGGTCTCTTGAAGCTACCTTTCCTACAGTGTGATTAAGTGTCAGGCAGCAGGTGCTGAAGTTCCTAACTAAGGAATAGGGTCATGTTCCTGCTGTGGTTGATTGATTTCTTTTCTTGCAGATTGGTCTTCTTTTGTTTGGGTTTTAACTGCAACATAGAAATTAGTTCTGCTATAACTTAAGTGACTTCAGCTTTGATTAAACAGAGTGTGAATTAGTAGATTTGTGAGATTAATAATTGTGTGGCTTTTTACTGCAACATTGTTTCTGCTTTTGAAATTGAGCATATCCAGTGCGTGATTATCTTTGAAATAAAAAGACTTCCTCGGGTTGACAATTTATGTGGAGCTTGAATTGTGAAAGAAATTAAAGCGACCAACATTTTGGCGCCGTTGCCGGGGAAGGTAATTATAGATTTCAAAAGCATTAATATTTTCTTTTTAAATGTGCAGATTGTATGAGAGGACGTGGAAACCAGAAGAAAACTAACCCCACAGGTGGCAAAGGCAAAGGAAGGGGAGGAAGAAAAACTTTTATTGACGAGATTGTATCAAAGGCTGAATCATCACAGAGATTAAGTTCTCGAAAATCAAAATTTCAGCACTCCCCTCAATCAGATTACAGAACAGAGGAAGTTGTGGGTCCTGAAAATACAGAAGAACCAGCAGTCAGTGTTGGAGAGTCAGAGGAAAGTGTTAGTAAATCAGTAGAGTACATTGAGTAAATAATAGAGAGTGTTGGACGACCAGTGGAAAACATTGAAGAGCCAATAGAAGATCTTGACGATCGAGCAAGTGCAGTAGGAGAACAGACAATGGAAGGAAACAATGAAGGTTTCTTCGGTGGAGGACATGTAGACCCTGAAGGAGAAGTAAATGATGAAAATTATATCTCTACCTTGGGATTTACTATCAGTGATCTCCCTGTAGGAACAACTCCTATGAAAAACATTCCATTGTCTGCTTTACCTAACTTTCATGGTTTATCCTCTGAAGATCCGGATGAATTTCTTTTTGAATTTGATATATTATGCAGAAGTTATGATTATGTTACTAATGCTCAAAAGTTGAAACTGTTTCCAGCCACCTTAAAAGGGAATTCTTTAAGATGGTTCATGAGCCTTGGAAGTCAGGTGATCACAACATGGGAGCAGATGAAACATAAATTTCTGCTTAAATATCAAGACTACTGCCGAACGAGAGAAAAGAAGGATGAACTATTCAATATGGAACAAAAGCCGGATGAGAGTCCGGAGGACTATATAGAAAGGCTGCAGTACAACATACAGAGATCTGATCATCCAAATATAAGTTAGGAGAGTGTAAAACAATTCAAGCAAGAGTTTAAAGGATGAGAGTTTAGATATATTAAACATGCTTGCCAAGGAGATATAGTATAGGAATCATATGAGAGTAGTTGTGAACTTGCTAAGAGGTGTTCTGGGAGAGGCAAGAAACGGAACAAGAGATTCCACTCTATTCAAGTGCGAAATCGACGATGGAGGAGCAAAGAGTACAAGAATAGGTAATTTACTTGAAGAATTTAAAACTGAGATGTTAAGTTCTTTTGCTTCACAAATTGACACTTTGCAGGTTAAGAAGAAGCAGGCTGAAGCAGAAGCAACTCTGGTTGTCTTTTGCCCGAAGTGCAGAGACAAACATCCACTAAGGGAATGCCCAATGGATAAAATACCAATTTGCACCCTTTGTGAGAAAGATCATGAAACAAAACAATGTCCATCTCTACCAGGAATAAAGGCAGCATTGCAGCCAACGGAAGAAGAAGCTAAAGCAGTTTACCTGCTAACTCAAATAAGACAATGGCAACCAAAAGGACAAGGTATGAATTCTAGTATGCCATTTAATCGTTGGAACAATTATTCTGCTTTCGGTCAAACAAATTACCCTCCCTTTAATCAAATGCAATACCCACCCTTCAATCAAATGAATTTCCCACCCATGCAGCAATCAAACCCTCCCTTTGTTGATCCTTCAATGTGGACTCCTTGGCCTCCACAGAAACCATCTTCTTTTAACCCTTGGAATTCAAATTGGAGAAGCCAACAACTTCCGTATCCAAATCAATTGCCTCAATTCCAACAACCACTTCCTCTGCCATCAAATGCTCCACCAAATAACCAAATGAGACCCCAGCTACCTGTGCAACCAAATCCTAACCCCAATAATAAAGTTGTGCAAGTCATTGATATTCAGAATCGGTCTATATTTCCTGCTATGCAATGTAATGATATTCATTTAAGATCTGGGAAAATAGTAGAGCCTATTATTGATGACATAACTTCTTCTGATTCTGATAAAGAGGAAACTGAGAAACATAAGAAAGCACAACCACCTTCTAACAAGAGTGTTGAAATAACAGAACCACCATTCCCCGAGCGTTTGGTTTTAACTAGAATGCCTGAAACACCTGCTTTTAATCTTTTAGGGGAATTGCAAAATTTGTATGTTAAAATTCCACTTCTACAAGCATTAAGAGATGTACCAATTTATGCCAGAACAATAAGGGATATTTGTGTTAAGAAACCTGGTAGGAAAACTAAAGATCCCCTTACAGTACATGTGATGGGTGACTTATCTGCATTAATGTCTGGAAAAGCCCATCCTGTGAAATATGGTGATCCCGGCCATCCTACTGTGACAGTTCAGATTGGTAAAACAATGATTCCCCAAGTTCTGGTAGATTTAGGTGCTGCAATTAACATAATGACTCTTGAAACTTCACAATTGTTACAGCTGAATAACACAATCAGAGATACACCCACCATTCTAGAGTTGGCTGATCGTTCTACAATTAAACCTGAAGGAGTTGTTGAGGATCTACTTATTTCAGTTGAATCCTGGAAATACCCAGCTGATTTTGTTGTATTGCAAACTAAAACAAAGCTGGGGGGACATCCCTTAATTCTAGGAAGGCCATGGCTGGCCACAGCTGATGCTTTTATCAGTTGCAGATCTGGTTCAATGACAATTTCTAATGGTTATGAAACAAAACAGCTTACTCTTTATCCCCATGCTACACCAATAATTAATAATGAAGATTCTATATGGATGGATTATGATGATAATGCTGTTCAACCTATTCTAACTATTGGACAAGCTTTAACTCTTAAAGACAATACAGAGGATGAGATAATTAATAATTTTATTTGTGAACCTTCTTCTGTCATTGCTGAAACACACAATCAATTAACTGCAATTTTTGAAATTGATACACAAGAAAAGATTGAATCTGAAGACTCATCTCAGACTTTAACCACCATCTCATCTAAAAGCATAACAGTTGAAATTGAACCTGGCAAGACATTAAACATAAATCCTGATCTAACAGATGCTGAAACACAGCAATTAATGAAGTTATTGCATGAATATAAGGAAGCATTTGCATGGGATTACATGGATATGAAAGGTATTTCTTCTGAATTATGTACTCATCGAATTTACATTAAAGAAGGATGCCGACCTGTTTGTCAACCCCAAAGACGAATGAATCCTAATTTACGAGAAATTGTTAAGGAAGAACTTCAAAAATTGCTTAATGCGGGATTTATATACCCTATATCTGACAGTGAATGGGTTTCCCCATTAGTAATTGTCCCTAAGAAAAACGGGAAATGGAGAGTATGTGTTGACTACAGAGCCTTAAACAAAGCTACTCAAAAAGATCACTTTCCTCTACCCTTCATTGATCAGGTGTTGGATAGTCTGGCAGGGAAGAAATTCTTTTCTTTTCTAGATGGATTTAGTGGGTATAATCAGATAAGAATTGCACCCCAAGACCAAGACAAGACCACTTTCACCAGCCCCTGGGGAACTTTTGCCTATAGAGTTCTTCCATTTGGGCTATGTAACGCGCCAGCAACTTTTCAAAGAGCTGTTATAGGAATTTTTTCTGATATGCTGAATGATTCTATGGAAATATTTATGGATGATTTTACTCCTTATGGTGTGTCTTTTGAAGATGCATTACAAAACCTTGAGAAAGTACTTAAAAGATGTATACAAGCTCACCTCTCCCTAAGTACTGAAAAATGCCATATGATGATGAGTGAAGGAATAGTGCTTGGACATTTTATTTCATCTCAAGGTATTCGGGTAGATCCATCTAAAATATTGGTCATTCAGAATCTTTCTGTTCCTAAAACTCAAACTGATGTGAGAAGTTTTCTAGGACATGCTGGATACTACAAAAGATTTATTAAAGATTTCTCTAAGATAGCTTCTCCATTATTTGTGTTGCTTATGAAAAATGTTGAATTTAAGTGGACTAATTCTTGTCAGAAAGCTTTTGAAGAACTCAAGCATCAGTTGTCTACTGCTCCTATTTTGAGGGGGCCTGATTGGAATCTCCCTTTTCATATATCTTCTGATGCTTCAGACACTGCAATTGGAGCTGTCTTGGGACAAGAGGAAAATCAACTTCCTTATGCTATCTACTTTATTAGTAAGAATATGACCCCTGCTGAGCTTAATTATACAGTTACCGAGAAAGAGTTTCTTGCAGTAATCTATGCCATTAATAAATTCCGACACTATATCACTGGTTATTCTACTTTTGTGCACACTGATCATTCAGCTATTAAGTATTTAATGAACAAATCTGTCACAAATGCTAGAGTTACCAGATGGCTATTATTATTGCAAGAATTTGATATCACAATTGTAGATCGGCCTGGTAAAGAAAATGTGGTGGCTGATTTCCTTTCACGGTTAAAAACTGACAATGATATTCCAGTAGATGATTCTTTTCCTGATGAGTATTTGTTTGCAGTTTTTGCTCACTCTCCATGGTATGCAGATATTGCTAATTATTTGGTTGCAGGAAAATTACCATCACACCTGTCATACAGAGAAAAGAGAAGAATTTTTCAACAAAGTGCCAGGTACAGCTGGATAAGCGGGTGTCTTTTCTACACTGGGCTTGATCAGGAGATCCGAAGATGCATTAGAGAAGATGAAGTGTATGACATATTGAAAGCTTGTCATGATGGCCCTTGTGGAGGGCATTTTGCTGATAAGAGAACAACACACAAAATTCTCAGGATGGGTTACTATTGGCCCTCATTATTCAAGGATGCAAAGAAATATGTAAGGGCTTGTGACAGCTGCCAAAGAATGGGTCAACCCAATCATAGAGACCAAATTCCATTAAACCCCCAGGTAGTTTCTGAACCATTTGAAAGATGGGCCTTGGATTTCATAGGACCCATTAACCCTCCATCCAATCAAAGAACTTATATATTAGTCTGTACAGACTATATGACTAAATGGGTGGAGGCCAAAGCACTTATTAGAGCCAATGAAGAGGCTATTCTAGCTTTCTTATTTGAAGACATCTTTACTAGATTTGGAATTCCTAGAGAGCTAGTTACTGATGGAGGACCTCCATTCAATTCTCATGGTTTTAAATCTACCCTTCACAAATATCATATTCAACATAGAATGACTACACCATACCACCCCCAGGCCAATGGGCAGGTGGAAAGCACAAATAAAGTTTTAGAAGCCATTCTAACTAAAACAGTGAAGAACAACCGGAAGGATTGGTCCCAAAGGCTCCCTGAGGCATTATGGGCTTACAGAACTACTTGGAGAAACACTACATGTTTTTCTCCCTATGAATTGGTTTATGGTAAAAATGCTGTTTTTCCTGTGGAATTTGAGATTAAAACTCTAAGAACTGCTTTAGCTGTTAATCTTGACTTGACTGATGTGCAGACAGCTAGGTTGCAGCAGCTTCTGGAGTTGGATGAAAAGAGATTAGATGCTATTCATCAAACAACCATGATACAACAACAAAGGATGAAGTGGCATGACAAAATGATCAAACACAAGCAGTTCCAAAAAGGTAATTGGGCCTTGTTGTATGACTCTCGTTTTGAAAATTTTGAGGGTAAGCTACGTACACGCTGGCTTGGACCATATGAGGTAGATGCTGTTTTTCCAAATGGAACGGTAAGACTTTTAACAATTGATGATTCTAAAACACCTCTACTAGTCAATGGTCATAGGCTTCGTCTATATCAGCGCCCTGTTTCTAAAGAGGATTTCAAGACTGCTTGCATGACTGATATTCATTATCTTTTTCTAGGGGAGTCTTCTGCTCCTCACAACATTTAATTTTCTGCACTGTATTTTTAGTATTAGATTAGATTTAGTACTAATAATCCCTGTCAAGGATTGGCATATTACAATTGAATTTTGCAGATTCTGGAAAAGCTCATTAAGGAGGACAGATTCATCATAAGAAGATCTGAAGCTTCAATCACAGAAGCTTGTTCCCATCATGTTACCCCATTTCCTAGCAATATCCCTTCATACCCATTCCTACATTATTCCCATTTTTCCATTTTTCCCACTCCTACCATCCCTGAAACATCTTCCTTCAGTCAGTGTTGCCCATCCCTTACTGCTGAAATTATCCCCTATCAAATATTTTCCCCACTGTTTACAGACCTAAGTCATTTATCCCATTTCTCTGATTTTTCCCGTTGCTGAAACACCTGTTTCAGCAATGTATCGTTCATTTTTCCGTTGCTGAAACACCAGTTTCAGCAACCTGTTATCATTAAAACATCATTTCTCTTCGCTGTTATATAAGCTTTTTGGTTCTCCACGATTATACTTCAGATCCTTTTGGTGAAAAATTATCAATTGTGACGATCAGTACACTGTTGTTTTCTGGATCTACGAAGATTCTTCCATACATTAAGCATTTTTGAAGCAATACGACCACTTAATTATTAGACAAGGTAAAAAATATATTGTAGTTTATTAATTCAGTTAAATTATATTAAAGAGATTTCATTCATAATGATTCTACCAGTCTTCAACGCGCCCAATCATCATTACACCATGTCACGACGGTCTTGGCAAGGGTGAGCAATCATTTACATTAACAAGCCTACATCCCTTGTCATATCATATGGGGCCATCATTTAGACCTTGCAGCCTCTGTTGCAACAACTAGCGCGATCAGGGTCTGTGTTTACTGTATTCTGTGCCTCTGCGTATAACTCAAAGCTACAGCCATGGGAGGGTCGGCCATTAGCCATGAGCCCGGCTCCATAAATCTTCTTCAATGGTTTCCCGAAGCCTATCATATTTTCCAACAAGCGGGATGGACAGTATATTTTGAAAGATTGGGTGAATTTGACCAGGAACAAGTCTTAGAGTTTGCACAAAACCTTCAAGGCAATTTTTTAGTGGTCCAAGGGGTTCGCATTTCAGTAACAGAGGAGGACATAGTTCAGGTATCAGGGTTGCCAGCTATTGGTACTCGCTGGTTCAGCAGAAAGCAGGTTATTCTCAATGCGCAGCAAGATTTTCTTCGTCCAGATGAGCTAGTGGAACTCAAAGGCCGCGGGGTTAGTCTGCACTCACTTCCTCAACCATGGCCATCGGTGGCAGAGTTCATCAAACACTACTTAACGTGTGAAGGGCGTTACCAGGTAGTGTACAATCACGATTTTGTCTTGATGAATCATTTGAGAAATGGACGACTGATTAATATCCCCTATTATCTGCTTGGCTGTATTAGAAACATGTCTCATTATTGTAGACGGTCTAAATTCCCAATGTTATCCCTCACCCACCACCGTTTATGCCAATTGTTGATACAGAGGGGTTTTGCTCAGCAAAATCCCCCTCTGCATGTCCCACTCCCTGTTCCCCAGCTGCCTGAAAGTCCTCAGCAGGCTCAAATGTCCCAACAGGCCGAAAGTTCTCATGATACTCCTGAAATTCCTTATGAAGAACAGCAGGACGATATTCCATATTCCCCAGTTGACCCAACCCCGAGCTCGCCCCACTTAGCAGAGTCAACTGTCCCCACTATTTCTGTCCCTAGTGACGACTCTCTAACACCCCCTTCCCCACCCACTTATAAAAAGAAGAGAACCCCAACAGTCTCAGTCTCCAGACGACGGACAAGGGCTAGATTTCAAATTCTCACTTATTTTGAAAGCCCTTCCCCCAGAGAAGAACCTTCCCCCTCAAAGAAAAGGAAAGGCAGTGATTTTTCTGCCTTCCTACCAAAAAGAAAAATGAAGATGACTGTTGAAACAGGACTCACCTCCATTTCCCCTGACCCTGCCACTATTCTGTTAA
>CM076578.1:1307898978-1308036121 GCA_034641835.2 Pinus albicaulis | reverse complement strand
CACACCAAGTGACTATATTGACAACTTATGACATCAGGTTCATAGTATTCAAAGTAAACAAAATCCCCACTTATATTATTTTGTCTGGAAAAAAAAAAACCTTTCAGTATAATATATCCTTTGTCATATGGAAACCCATGATCATTATAGTTTTCTAATAATTTCATCTTTCGTTTAGTGCAATGCATCAAATAATACTTCTCATTTTCATCATTGTCAGTAGGTGCAATTACAACAAAAAAATATCCTGCACAATAAAATAAACATATGTATTTATATTTAGATCATAATTACCATGAAAAATTAACTTTAAAATAATTTTAGTATCTATTTATAGATCTCTATCATTTGAAATCAATTCAAATGTTACCTTCTCTAACAATATTAGAAACTCGATCACCATCAGATGATATTGTAGTCTTCTATGATTGCATTTCTTCAAACATTGCAACAGACATTTTCCCCTTTGTATTTAGCTTTGTATGTTTCCAATCTTTTACATACATTTTGTTTTCACAAACAACATTGGATTCTGTGTTGTGTATGAAAACATGAAAAAACAAGAATATTTTCTTTTATCTAATGTAAACACATTTGTGGACAACTCTGTTTTAACTGAATGCAATTTTCGAGTCCCTTTTATTGTTTCAACGTCATTTCCAATTGATCTATCTACATCTTCGACCCCAATATGGAAAACATACTAATATATGGGAAATTCAAAGAATAATGTAAATATGATATAAAAATACCATCAAAGATAATCATTGTGATAAATGTACACTGTTTAAAATTGGATATCCAATAAAAATTAAATTGAATGTACCTTCACACTTCCCTTGATCGGTTAGTCTCACGGCTTAGTGCAGTGATGCACCTTTGAACAACTTCTTTAGCATCCACAAGTCGGTTTGCATAGGGGTTCATTTGATATCTTCAAAGTGCTCGTTTTATGCATGCCCCTACACTGTCATGTTCTCCTTTTCCATGGCTAGTCTCAAAGAAATTCCAACAATGTTTAATGCATGTTTTCTTATGAAGACAACACAACCAAAAGAATGATCGTAAAGATTTGAATTGACCTATGAATCCATCTAACCATATCAAATTTTCATTGAATTTTATTCCATGATATTTCAAGTAGTCATAAATCTTTCCAAAACAATGTTGTACAAAATATGTATCATGTGTAGGATCATCATTAATATGAAAGTGATATTCGTTAATAACATGTCGATTTTCACTGGTGCTTTCTACATGATCGATGTTTTGTTCAACATGTCTATATAGAATATGGATGAGCATGGAGACTTGGTCAGAATGATAGTATTCACTATGAATCTCTTTTTGTGGAACAAATGTGTAGTTTTCTACAAAATCAATAACTGACAAAATGGTCCCTGGTGGAGAAACTTCATGGGATTTTTTGAACTGCAAGTCCTTCCATCAAGCTCTATGGGAATGCTTAATGTATTTATAAATATTTGCCTCAAACTTTATCAAAAAATCTATCACAAAAATTTATTCTTCTTGTAATTCAATTCTTTTACCACTATTTTCACCTTGAATCGATGTATGGATATATTCATATCTCTTCCATTTCACTTTCATGTTGGACAATGATTGATTATTATATTAGTATGATATTTTTTTTGAAATTTAGTCAAATTTCCACAATCATCGCATTTTTTACCACCAACACATTTCTTTTCGTAAAATAATCATCGCTTTCTCTTCCACATAGAATTTGAGATATGAAATCACGGATAGTGGAAGGATAAGGTGAATCTTTCCAAAATTTTATACCAAAATTAAGGATTGTGTCATAATATAACTGAAATTCCACATGATAACGATAATAACAAGTGTCACGTACGGTGATAGTTTTTACATACCATGGTTTTTGTTGAACAAAAGCACTGATTGATACATGAATTTCACGATTTTCTTCTTGTAACTTGTTGAAAATCTCTGTCTGAGTGGTGTCCAAAAAAAAATTTCATGTTCTTCGTACTAATTTCATGTTATTCTTCTTTGCATCACATCCCTTGCATTTGGCGAAACACGTGAATTTTCCTTCCAATATTTATATATTGTTTTTTTAACATTTTCTCCTAGACTATCCTTCTATGGTTGCCTACAAATAGCTCTCCAACAAGCGAGTTCATCATTTACATCTATTTGCAACCGAAATTTCCAATGTTTGTGGAAAGTTTTTTGTGAGGTTCCTAATGCTCGTGCCATAGATTCTACCAAGTGATTCTCTTTAGTACTTGATGAAACCACTACCATATGTATTGCTCTACATACATCTGAGACATTTTTTTGTCTAGATCTTCCAATTGAATTTATAGCACTATTTATATTTTGTATCAAATTTTCCTTAATTTTTTTTTATCTTTTTTTTTTTATTTTCGAATACCCAATAAATTCATAGCTTCTTTTAATTTCCTTAATTATAGGAGACCTTTCAACATTTGGGCTTGAACTATCACATTTTCCTTTGTGAAGTATGTATCAAAAATGCGTTTAGCACGATATCGTATAACATGGTCAACTCTTTTATCTCCATATGTGTGAGTGTCAACATTTTCTAACATCTCGTCATCGACATTGACTTCAGCTGCACATATTCGAATTAATAGTACATAATAAGTTTACATATTCAATAAATAACTAAATTAATAAATATGTATAATTTCAATAATATGCGCATGTGTTCAACACACACACATACACACACACACACACACACACACACAGATATATATATATATATATATATATATATATATATATATATATATATATATATATATATATCTTGTGATTCAATTTTTCACTTGAATTTATTTCAACATTTTCACCATCTTCAATCATTGATTAAATATCTATTTCACTTTCTCTTTCAAAATTTTGTATCTCATCATCAATTTTTTGAGGAATATCTCTCTCTTTTTACATTGAAAAATATTTTTCAAATTAGTTCATCAAATAAAAATTAAGCTTCACATTTTACACTAGGAAATTTTTAAATATGAAATTCATAATATTTACATTTACATACTTGCTTCAACTTCTAGTTGAGGTTTATTTTTTCTTTCAATATTTGAGAGTGCTTCTCTCTTTCTTTTGCGAGATTCTCTCCCCTCTTCTCTATGTTCCTTAGGGTCTCTTGTTTGATCATATTTTCTCGTGCAATTCCTTCAATTTCCCATGATAATAGAGTATGAAGCTCAAAAAAATTTCCAAAAATACATACTTCAATCCAAAACACTTACTTTAGAAAATCCAAGAAAAAAATGTCTTATAAAAATGAAATGAAGCTCAAAATATTTCCTTCCAAGTCCTGGAAAAAAATTCAATTAAAAAGTTAGACAAAAACTCATTTTAATAGATTTACTTCAACCCAAAACACGTACTCTAAAAAAATGTCACCTCAAAAAATACCTCCAAAAAATGTCCATTGAAAATTAATTCCAACTTCTTAAAAAATGCCACTCTAAAAAATACTTCAAAAAAATCTCTAAAAAAATATCACTTTAAAATATACCTCCAAAAAATGTCGTTTGAATACTAAGCCTAAAAAGAGTCCTTTTGAAATTAAGCCCAAAAACCTCTAAAAACAAAATACATCCAAAAAAATGTCCTTTGCAAATTAAGTCCAAAACCTCTAGAAAAAATGAAAATTAAGCCCAAAACTTCTAAAAACCAAATACCTTAAAACCAAAAAATGTCTTTTGGAAATTAAGCCCAAAAACCTCTAAAACAAAATACATCCAAAAAAAATGTCCTTTGAAAATTAAGCCCAAAACTTCTAAAAAAAATATACCTGAAAAAAAAAACCCAATGAAAATTAAGCCCAAAACTTCTAAAAACAAAATGCCTTAAAAAAAAAAACAATGAAAATTAAGCCCAAAACCTCTGAAAACAAAATACATTCAAAAAAAATGAAGCAAAAAAAAAATCCAAAAAATGTAGCACATACCTCCAAGAAATGTCCTTTCAATGTTATGCCAAAAATTCCTTAAACCCAAAACAATCCTTTGCAAAATTAGACCAAATGAAGAAATGTGTGAAATTGTGCAAAAATAAGGAATGCTTTTATGCCAATTTATATTGCTGCAAAATGTTCTTTTTTTGGAGTAGCCTCGTTGTCTTTTTCGGCCGAGCAAAAGTCAAGTAAATGTTTGACCAAACTTTTATAAGAAATTCGACCAAAATTTTGTGTCGTTATACCTGGTGGGTCATGGATGCATAAAATAATTCAGCCGAACTTTTTTTAAAAGTTGAGCCGAAATAACACGTCTGCAATTACACAGATCCAAGCTCTAAATGCATATCTTCAACTTTGGATTGATTAAACTCCATGAAACATTCTAAATTAACTGTCGGAACCAAGACAAGCATTTTCAGAATTCAATCTACTTTCAGGAAATATAACTTTTATGGAATTTCAAGAATATTTAAAAATTTTAATTAATTTTGTAACAAAACGAGTGCAAACAATTTCTGAACGTCATTATGATTCAGTGAAATCAATATTTTGTATCTTCCAAAATACACTGTAAAAATATTGAAAAAATTTGGTGCATTACATTGGTTCGTCGTCTGTAATGGGTAGTTTTTAGATTTTTAGTTTACAACTTATTTGTCGAGAAATTTCGTGTGTCATGAAACATATTCAAAATATGAATTTTTTTCATATTGGATCAGTTCAAAAAATTCTAGTAATTTTGATATGCATAAGTTGGTTTTGTAAATATAACGAAACTAAAGTAGACTCTGTCTAGATTGTTGTAACACATTTTGTTTCTAAGAAACACAAAGTTTTCAAAGAATACCGCAGCACGTATTAACATGAATTTTTATGAATCCTTTGATTGTTAAAAAACACACACTCAAAAAATCTTAGTTGACATATCAAATGTGTATAAAAAAATTCCAAAAAATAAGTAGTAGAAAGCTAATAAAATATCTGACAACTTTAATTTGTCGCAAAATGAAATTCTAAGAAAAAAAATTGCTTTGGCTTGCAGAAGGTTGAAGAACATAAAAATGGAAATTTTTTTCTCAAAAAAGGGCAAAAAGTGTAACCCAACTTCACATTTTCACTAAATGACTATGATACCTCTATTTTTACTACCACAACGAAAGTGTATTCTTCGCAAAAATTGAATTTTTAGCCTCCCCTCACTCAAATGACAGCTGATCAAATCTTTCATTTCCACAACATATTTATCTCTAAAGATATATCGAGCCTCTAAATTTACATCTTCCTTCGTTGAAAAAAGGGATGAAGCATTACTTGTTCTTTTCAACTATACATCAATAATAATATAGTGCTTTTCTTCTACGAAATGGGAAGGTTCCAAAACAAAAAACAGATTGGGAAGGGCAACAAGAGGAAAACGAATTGGTTGAATCTTTGACTGAAGATAGAGTGCAAAAATAATTAAAAATTTAGTATGTATCCCAGACAAAGGAAATGTTACATTGCCAAGGACAGTATGATTAACAAAAGACTCCTATTTGCACCATGAATACCTCGGAAAATACAAGAACCGTGACTTGGATCAATAGTATTTATAGTGGCGACTCCGTTGAATTCACAAGACCAAGAGGCCATGTTAATATTATGGTAATAGTTGTTAAAGGCATAATAGGTCTACAAAAATATTCAAAATGTAACAACCCGGACCGGCCTAAAACAGAAGAGCAATCATCCTTCCCAGGATCGTAGCCCCAATCCAACATCGCCTGAAGAAGTTCAGTATCATCCTCGAATAGGGATAGACAGATGTTCTAGGCCGAAGTATCATTGACAAGAGTCAATCTCATGCCATTTAGGTGGAGGACAGACACAGGCGTGAAATTCGCACTAAAGAGCCAACAATTTTTATTTGAATTCCCAACAGGCTTGAGGTCCTATTGAAGAGCTCGTAGATGTAGGTGCTGACAACCACATCGGGGATCTTGGGAGTTATAGTGTTGTTTATCACATGTTGAACAAGATTGTTATTGTAAGTGTCAGTGCTATCTATGATGGAATTTCCTGTGGAGGGCCACCCAGTCTTTGTCATGACCACAACGTTGTTTGGGAAGCTTAGAGAGGTCATGGGGTATTAGGTCGTGTCGAACAGGACATTGAAGATGTTGGTATAATGGAGAACGTGTTGAGGTCAACGACGTCCCTATTGGGCGAGAGCGATTGAAACATAGTATAGTCTAGTGACACGACACAGTTTCCCCACATGTAGACATAGTAGGGGTAGACGTTGATCATCAAGTAGGACTTTGTGTTGTGTAGGAAGGAAAACAATAGAATAATCATGTTTTTCTAGGATGATTTGAAGGCCGGTGAAGGTGGGAAGGAATCGAGGATGAGTTCGACAGTGTAGGGAGTCAAAACCTTCACCTTCCCGTCAATATTGGTCGCCACCAGGGCCAAATGCAAGAATCTAATGGCGAGAACCTGGAGGAGGGTGACGTTGGGGATTGTTTTGAGAACTCCACCACCCACGAAAATGGCCATAATGTTGGTGTTGGGAAAGTAGGCCACCATGTTCTTCTCCATTTCATATAAGTTTTACTTCTTTCTTCTATGCTATTGTTTCATATTCTAGAGTCTTACAACATTTTCTTTGCAACATGAGGTGCAATTTATAGTTATAAAGAATCTATATTATGCATTACGTATGAGGTTGACTATGTATTAATTTAGTCAAAGTATCACATATTTTTCAATAAATCAAAGTGTAATTCTAAGAAAATAATTTTATGTTTTTTACTAATTATTTTATTTGGATTTATCTGTTATCTAATTGGTTTTTTATTTGTAGATATTATTGGACAATTTCTTGCTTGGCACACCCTCTGCAGTAGTACAGGGTACGGGGTCACAACAGGAGATATTGGATAATGTTTCCCATCTATCATTCCATTTATTATAGACAATTTATATTTGTGTTTCGAATTTTATATCATTTTGTATGTGTGTTGAATTGAATTCTAATTCGCCTTTCCCGTCATTTCATTTCATTTCACATTACATACGCAGATTGTACATAGGAATAGTTGTACTACCCTCTCCTTTATGTGTTTCAGGGAACAAAGTGTATTCATTGTGGAGGCCATGTTGATGTTAGAAACACATCAGAATCCCCAAATCCTTTGCAAAAAATGTGATATTATATGGAGGCTCGTAGTCTACAAAGAAAATTTCAATATTCTATTTTAGCTAATTCTATATATCTCTTATGGTATTTCTAGAATTAACATGGCACGAGAAAAATATGTGGATAGTGTACAATTAAAAATAATGTTAATTTATCATTAAAATATAAAAATTATATGCTAAAAACGAGATCATGGCATGAGAAAATATGTGGATAGTGTATAATTTTTTTTTTTAACTTGGTAGTACTTCTCCATTCATTATATTTAAAGAAGCTTTACAAAAGATGTGTTCTCAATGACCTGAACCTGCCCGAAGGAAACCGGGTCTGTTGGCCACCGGTTTGCATTATACATCATCCAAAATTTAAATGTTTTGAGGATATTCAACCAATTTTTTGATCCTATGTTGTATAATATCATACTACAAAAACATAAGAAACTGGCAATGTAAAAGCTATCCGACATAATTATAACACAATTAATAGGAAAACCATAGAAACTGCTAACATCTAGTCTTCAGAAGAATCCACTAGTGTCAGATCCTTCACACTTGATCCAGGACTTTCTTGTTTCTACATGCTCTACAACATCTTCTCCATTCGTCCTAACTTGACATTTTGGTAGAACAATTGAACCTGTACATTCTGGATTTACTTTTGGATCACCAGCCGACTAGGTTCTTCCTCCCTATTTTGACTTTGTCCATGTTGGGCTTGCTCCTCTCTCTGCTGGTAATTTTAAGATATGGCTTCGTCAATAAATTCTTCATGATCCAGTAATTTTGTATGACTTGTCAAAACAACGTAATCCTTCCACTAGTGTTGATTGCATCCACGACCAGTGGATCACATTCCTCTTCTTGCGTCTGCTCCCTTGTGGCTCTTCCTCTCAATTCTGACTCCCACCTAGATATTTCAGCTTTCACTGGTGCAAGGGAGATTTCACTATACGCATGCATTAAATTATGCATTGTCTTCACCCTTGACCTCCTTCCTCTTTTCCGTGGGGCCTAGCTCATGGAAACATTTTCTTTCCTTTTTCCTATATCTCCTTCCTTATGGCCTGATCGACGCCTCTTCCCTATCACCTCTTATTTATTCATTTTTCTACCCTTTTCCCTTATGATCGATGGTTCGACCTTGACCACACACACTACTAGCCTCTTGAATGAAGCAGTGGTCACAGCCTCATGGCTATTACTTGGGCCCACAGAACAGGAAAATCCCATTAATAAATTAACAGTGATCTTCTTTCCTGGTTCCATTATCCAATTCCCCAAATGAAATGTTACCTCTGTGTTTACATGTATTGCAGGTAGAGCAGGTTCCTGGGTTACAATCAAAGTGATTTCCCCCCCAAAACTATTCTCCATCATTAATATATCGTTACTCACTCGACTGACCTCTCTGCACTGGTCGCGGGGCCTTAGCTGGCCTGTAAATTTGGCAACACTGCTTCCCCCTCCCTGAATAGAGACAGGGTTCAGACAATTGGTTTGTTCCCTCTCTTTAAGAGTCCCAAAGTTTTTAGTCATCTCCCTTCTTCCCTCCCAACCTTGCCCATTAAACACCCCTCTATCCCAATTCTCCCCAGTCTCCCCTAGCCAGCTTCTCGGCTCGCTATGAAGTTTCCCTATCTCACCTTCCCCCTACAGAAAATATGAAAAAACTCTCCCCCCCAACCCATCCATATCCTCCTCACCAAATCATCCTACCCAAGGCCTCCTTAGGACTAGAGAGACAATAAGCCTGAGCAGAGGAGAAATTTTCGAGGAGAACCCTAAAGGTTTCCTCGCAGCAATTGAGATATTTAGAGGTCCATGCAGCAAATTCCCAAGCATAATCAGAACTAAACCTGCCCCGCTATACCCGACTATCAAGAACCACTGATAATTCATTTTCCTCTTTCTAGTTTCATGCACAGGTGGGGATTGGGCTGCACACCAGTGTCTAATCTTCTCTCGCACCTTATGGTGTAGATGAACCCTTGATTTCCACCTCCTACACGTGCTCGTCTTCAGTTTCTTCCTGCTTTGAGAATGTGTGGGTTGCATGCTCTGCATGGAGGCCCTTACATAAAATATCCAGACATCTCCACTCCTGTGAGCCAGATGGCCCAGTTGTTACCTACCCTCTCATTCATTACCTCTCTCATATGATGGCATCATCTTTCACAGTGTTCTCCATGAGCCCCTTCTAGACCCTTCATCCACATGCGGTTTGACTAGACCATCTATCCTATTCACACCCCGACCGGGGGTAGTGTATCTCATTCACCTTTGTTGTATTTCTCTAGAATTTCCATTAGTTCTGTTAGACCATTCTCCTGCACGAATCTTTCATGTGCAAGGTCTAAATCCTTGCCCTGATTATTGCATCCTTAGTTGGCTAATAAGTTTTTCGTTGCATTACCTCAGCATCTCACATGCCTCGGGATAATATAGTGCATTCTTAACATTACTGCACCTATCTCCTATGTGAATCTATCGGTTCTCTAGATTTTTATTATCTTCTCCCATTTGGATCCTTAGTGAAGTACTTTGATTGTATCTATCACCAAGGCAGAGTCTCCGGTTCCACCACTAATTTCTGGAATCTTTCTCTTTGCACCAGGATTATTCCTTGCTTTACCATGTTGAATTGTTCCTTGTAATTTATTTCAATGCCACCATTAGCTACGAACACTCTGACTACCTTTCATGTGTTGTCTCTGAAGATGCTGCCATACCCTACCACACCTGGGTTTCCTTTCGAGGCACCATCAAAATTTAATTCTATGAATCCAACAGGCAGATCCGTGAATTGGGTGTCCTCTAGGTGCCCTTTAAACTTGGGGCTTCCACGAGCTTGGTTCTAGCATCTGAGGTGAAAGGTTCAAGATGTTCAGTATCCTTGATTCCTGCCCCAATGCTTTCCAATAATCCTGATGCCATTTCTCTACCACGATAGTTTCATGGATATTTTGTATAATGATCCCCCAAAATTCCTTCTCTACCTTCTTTTCCTCTTTGAATATTCTATTGTGTATTTCCTTCCATACTACCTAGAGTAGGAACCTGAGGGATATGCGCCACACTTGGTTTTAAATCGGGCTCTTGTGTACTTTCTTCCTTCATTTTTCCAAAGTGGTTGGAACATTGTTGTGATCATTATCTGAGTATCCAAAGAGGTATTCAGGGTTTTTCCATAACTGTTGGGCGTACGGGCACAAATTGAGAATATGTTCCAGCGTTTCCTGATGTGTGCCACACATGGGGCATATTGAAGGTATCTGCACCCACCATTTTTGAAGTTGGTCCGAGGTGAGGGAAAAAACATGGAAGACTAGAAAAAGGACGAAGGCCACTTTAGTCCAGAGGTTTTGACTGCATATTTTGGCCCAAATATCAAGGAGTTTTTTCGTTTTTTGTTCTTTTTTAATTTGGTATCATTCCTGGATAGTATACATCCCCTTTTTCTGGTATTCCCATATTAGGATGTCTTATCCCTCTGTAATGGCTATTTTCTTGGATTGCATCTCCTTCTCAAATTACTCTCCATTGTCAGTAATCTAGTGCATTTTATGAATGTTGTCTCGATTTCCATATATGACAGTTATTCCCAGGTTCTGGTTGCATTATTTGTTGACCTTCCTATTATCTAGTTTGTTTGTGAACAAGAATATTTCAGCCAGGTCTCATATGTTGAATACCTTCTCTTGTTGTTGTTGTGCCTCTTCCCAGAAAGTCGCCCAATACCCTTCTTGAATTTCCTAGAAACTGTGTATACGAATTAAATCCTTGTTTTCCACTTCCAGATTCCAAATTGAAGGTCCTCCTGGCATTTCTTCAATTCTTAGTCTCTCATCCATGGCTTGTGGCATCTTGTATTTCCTTTCCCATATTTGTTTCCATAGGTCCTCTCCCCCTTGAATCCATCTCCAGCATAAATTTTCCCTCCATCACCTGGTTGAGGGTGTGTGGGTCTCGATGTTCTAGCTCGCCTTTCATCCGAGGTTTGGATAGGTAATGCCATGACAATAGAGCCCATTTTTTTTATTTTTGTGCCCCTTTCCATAGGAATGTTTTATATATATTAGCCATTTCATTGCATTCCATTTTAGGTTCTTTAAGACCTGAGATATCGTAGATGGGAATTGATCGAAGCACAACTTTCAGGAGTATAACCCGACTAGCCAAGTTTACGGCCTTGAAGGTCCAATTCTGAAGGCACCTATGAATATGGCCCAGAAGGGTCCTCCAATTTGAGGCTCTAAGGGATTTGAGGCTCAAGGGGGTGCCCAGATATTTGGCTGGGCGATCCCTAATATGAAAACCCATGGTCCTGCCTAAGAAGGTTTGAGTTTGGGAAATAGTATTGAAGAAATAGATGTCGGATTTTTCCTTGTTTATCTGAGTTCCAGAGGTTTGCATGAAGTCCTATAATATATGAATAAGGCTTCTTGCTTTTTTAAGGGTAGCCTAACAAAACATCAGTATGTCATCTAAAAATTTTTGGTGTGTGAGGGCTAAGTCATTTCCCCACATCCTCATGCCTTTGAATTTCCCTTCTCGAGTTTTGATTTTGATATATTTTCCCAAGCCTTCTGTGGAAAAAATGAACAGGAAGGGGGAGATAAGATCTCCTTGTCTTAAACCTTGTGAAGCATTAAAGGTGTGATTCAAAGAGCCATTGAGGAGAATGGAGAATATCAGAGTCAATATTATGGAGTAGATCCACTAGATCCATCTATCATCAAAGTGATAAGCATGGAGTTTCCGAAGGAGATAGGTCTAGCTTAGCCTATCATATGATTTCAAGAGATACATTTTGATCATCATGCCTTTTTCTCGGAGGGCCTTGAAGGAATGGATTGCTTCTTGAGCAGTCACAATTTTGTCCATGATTTGGAGCCCTTTTACAAAACCAGTTTGTTTAGGGGAGATCAGAATCGGGAGAAGGGGTTTCAAATGGTTTACCATAATAGTGGAGAATACTTTGTAAATTACATTACATAAAGAGATTGGACAAAAATATCAGGGTTCATCATAATGATCCAGTTTTGGAATTAGATCTAGAAAAGTATAATTGAGGGTAGGATGTACCTTTCACATTATCCTTGATTCTTCTACCACATTCAAAATATTCGGTCTGATGATTATCCACACTGCTTGGTAAAATTCTTCTATGAATCTTTCTGGACCTTGTGCCATATTTTTCGCTAGCCCTTTAACTACTTCCTCCAGCTCTTCCATAGTGACAACCCACATTATAGCAAGGTTTCAATCCCTATTTACCAGCCAGGGTATATGTTGAGTGATCCTCTCAATTGTCATTGACCGGTTTGGGATTGGTTATGACGTGATATCTTGGAAGTGGTTTACCATGATTTTTTCCATGTCTGCATGCTCAACCACCTTATTTCCATCTAGTTCCTTCAAGAAGAATAGTCTATTTTTTTGTCGGTGTTGAATCATATCCTTGTGGAAACATCTAGTGTTACTTTCTCCTTCCCTAAGCCACTGAACTCGTGATTTCTGCCTCCATAATATGCCCTCCTAATTCCTTATTTTCTCAATCTCAGTAATCATTTTCCCTTCCTCCTCTACTAATGCTTTGTTCTTCCCTGCGTGATCATACTTTTTTGGATCAGTTTCATCCTCCCTTGAAGTAGTTATTTTTCTGTTTGAATATGCCCAAATTCTTCCTTGTTCCATTTCCTGATTTTTTGTTTTAACTCCTTGAGTTTTAGCTGGAATGTATCATTGTAATTTCAACCCTATTTTGTAATTTAGTTCCACCATTTCTTGACTTTGTCTAGGAAAGCTAGGGCTGGCAACCAAAAGGATTGGAACTGGAAGGGCCAATTCTTGTGCCCTTCTTCGAGGTATACCTCTAGCCTGATGGTCTAGTGGTCAGATCCTGAGCATGGATGTATGGAGGCTTTGTAATAAAGATCTCTACTGATGAGGTCCTCTAAGGCTAAATTCTGTCCAACTGCAAGGCAACCTGGTGTCATCCTCCTCGTCGGTTGTTCCAGGTACATATGCTATTCATTGTAGGTAAGTCCACCATATGCATTTCAAATTAATTGTTTCTAAATAGTTCAATTTCTAGTTCTTCTCTTCTCATTCCTCCTTTTTTTTCAGCCAGCAATGTGATCATGTTGAAGTCTCCATCGATCAGCCATAACTTTCTGTCATGTAGCTCTCCTAGCTTTCCCAAGGCCTGTATGAAGGCCTCCTTATCTGGTGGAATGTGAGGGCCATATACTACTGATATAAGAACCAAATCTATAGATCTTATGGGTTAAAATTTGCCTCATAAAATACGTGGGATGCTCATCGAACTATCTATTGTTACTTTTGTGGGGTTCCATAGTATCGCTATTCCCCCCGAACTTCCATTTGCATCTATTTCTATTGATTCATACCAAGGTTTCATTTGGTTGAGAATGGTCTTGATTCTTTCCCCAGATATCTTGGTTTCTTGTAGAAGCAAGTTTTAAGGTTTCTCCTTTTGCAGTCATTCTTTGAGGTATCTTTTTTTTCCCTGGCTGTTTAGGTCTCTCACATTCCAGGAGATTACTATCATTGGGAAACCTTGTGGAGTTGTTGGAATAACACTAATAGTGGTATTACCTTGCCCAAATTACCAACGCTTCTCCTATAATTTGTATTAATTCCTGAATATTTTTCCTTCCTTTTTTTTTCCTCCTTTCGGCCCACGGTGAGGTCCTTATTGTTCCCCTTGGTCAAAATATTTTTGTCTCTGTTTCACCATGTACTTTCGAAACACATCTCTGCATAATTTCCTTTAGTCTTCTGGAATAAAATTTTCATCCAAGTTTCTCCATTCATTTAATAGCCTTCTCAGCACTGTTTCCTCTGAAATCATTTCCTCCTTGGAGGCCTCTATTTCCATGGCCGAGCTGTCTAGGGTTTTTTATTGTTCTTCCTTGTCCAAGGTTTTTGTTTATGTTTTCCTTTTTGGTGTCATTACTCATTTTTGTTGGTATTTCTCTATTTCCTGTTACGTTGCCACTTCCATCTCCTTGTGTGTCTTCTGATCTAGCTCTTGATCTCCCTCATTTTCCTTCTTCTCATCTAGTGACTCTTCCCCTTCCTCCAATAACACTTCATACTTGTTATACTTTGTATTTTGTTTAGGGTGGTTAAGGTTTAGTGTCGATCGCCCTTTTGTGTTCTTCTTCTTTCCTTTGACCTCTATGAACCCATCATTCTCTTCTACTGCACTCGTTGGTCTCTTCCCTTCATCTGATTCCACTATATCATGATTCGTCATAGGGAAGGCTTTGTACAAATGGTCATATGCATGGCACCATTGACATCTAAACAGAATATGTTCATAATCCAGGGGTTGTTTCTAGACCACATCATGGTATTCTAGTTCCACGGTGTCTGATAGGGAATCCGATATATTCAGATAAACACAGATGTGGGCGTACAAAGTATATCTACCTCTGCAGGTGGATTATGCTATCTTCACCAACTTACCGATGGAATTTCCAATCCCTTCTAGTATTTCCATATCGCATAAGTCAAACGGGAAGGAAAAAATTTGCACCCATAATGGTGCCTCCAGGAAGTAATCCTTATCTGGATTATAGCATTCCTCCCAGTACCTCATGAACAGTCCCATATTATGGAAGAAATATGACCAATTTTAAAATATTCTCTCTTTGTCTTGTAGGTTCGAGAATATAATTTTAAAGAATCCTTTGCCACTAAGATTCAGTTCGATGTGTCCTTTTGGCTGCCATTTCAGTTGGATCCATTTGATCAGGTCCTTTCTCACTGGCCATATTCCTATAAACTTATAGATTATTGTGTGATCCTTCTTATAGTTGCGGTATTTTTCTAATTTTTTTTGTTGGAATCACAATCTGGGCTTCTTTTTCACCCATAGAAGACATTGGCCTCCCATTCTAGCCTGCCAGCTTGCACCTAGGACTAGACCTGGGTATTCATCCTCTATTTGGGAGCTTGATTGTTTTCCTTTGCTCCCGCTTGCTTCTCCCATTGAAACGATGTTGTATGAGGGGATCGCACCCCTCCCCCCCCCACTCACTCCCCCATTTTTTGTTCCCATTACCTCTGTCATTTTATTGATGTCTGTGGCTTGTTGCTTCTGCCCTATGAGCGGCCTGCAAATCCTTGAAACCATACCCAAAGCTTGTAACCCTAGTCGCACGCATCTTCTCTCTCGATAGTGTATAATTAAAAATAGCATTAATTTATCATTAAAATATAAAATAAATAATATATGTTAAAGTTTTAGGATAAATAGATTGATAAACATTTTTATATCTTAAAAGTTTAGGATATCAATAAATTTATAAACGTGTATAGAAATATAATACAACTTGAGTGGGCCTAATGGTTAAGAGCAGGTGTTTCCTCCTAAGTGGTCACAGGTTCAAAACTAGAGGGGGGTAGAGTATGTATTCCTTTGTATACATAGCAATCAAATCGTTGTGCAGAGGTGGGTCCCTTGTCCCACAAACAAGGGGGTCTCCTACACCAATTTGGTGTCTGGCTTGGCCGTGACCTTAAAATTATATATATATTTATTTATTTATTTATATTTATATATATGTATGTATTTAATTTCAAATATATTTATTTATATATAATATATTACTTTATATTTGTGTTAATTATATATATATATATATATATATATATATTATTTTATTAATCTATATTTTTCTTCATTATAATATATTATACTAATAAAAATATAATCATAGACAAGAATAGATGTGCACGAATTCATATTTCGCAACAAAGTTGTTCATAGTTGTAAATTTAACAATGAGTAAAACCAAATTTAATAGGATAACAAACCTTCAAACTAACTTGAATTCAATATGTTTCCTTTAATGTAGCTATATTTAAATTAATCCGCACGGACTAGCTACTATGTAGCACTTGTTTAATATGTGAAGAGTTGTATTTTATTTTATATCATGAGTTACATGTAATATAACTATATATATAATTTTAAATATAATATAAGTAACTAAAGTAATATAACTATATATTAAAATTAATAAATTATCCTAATTATATATTTAAATTAAAAAATTATCCTATGTAATTAAAAAATATATATTTTATAATTATTTGCAAAAATAAATTTAGTTAAAAAAATTAAAGAATGTAATTTTATAATTACTGATGATTTATACAAGGTTGGCTCTCTATTAATCTCAAAATTTTTTGTTTTTATTTTATTTTTGAAAATTTTATTGCCTTAAAAAGTGGATAATTACAACAAAAACTTTGATTGACTCGCTATTTTCTCATAAGGGAGACTAGGCCATAACCAGAAAAGCACTCTTCAAAGAGAGGACAAAGATAGTTGTAGAGAAAAAGAGTGATAACAATCTAGAAGGTTATTATGGAAATTTTTAGGATACAAAACCACGAGCTACTAGTATCAAAAACTACTTAAAATGGACTCATTAGAAAAATTATCCAAATGGATTGGAATTAAATGTGGCTATATACATAGGCTCCTTGGAGCCCTCCTTAACTGTTGCTGACATCAAAGGGTTACCCAACTAATTCTCAATCCTTTTAATCTTGGAATCCATCGTAGCCATATGGCTAAGGTTGCAATCTAGGGAATGCCTAATGTCATCCCAATTCTTCTGCTTATCAACCAATGTATGCCCCAGAATGTATTGATTCCACTGTCCCTTATTTGCACAATGTCTAGGATATAATCATCCCATTACACTAGAACCTCTATATTAAAAACATCAGAGCTCCACCTACAGCTTGGGTAATTTACTCCCTAACTGACTGTGGATTTAGCTAATTGTATCATCTAATGAATCCCTCTACTCTTTGGTGCATATGAGATTTCCCCCTTAAGGCTCGATCCCAGTGATATGTTGCCCTTCTCCTTACTTGTTTCCTATGACATGGCATTATATCCCATGGCTTCTTCTTCTCCTACAAATGCTCCATAGAGTGATATTATTTTTCACAAAAGGGGCCATATATCCCTTGCCACCATACCGAGTGTCGCACCTAAGGACCTGAGTACAACCAACAAACACGCCACTCAAAATATCCCCATAACCCCATGTAATGTAAATACTATAGAAAATCCCAAGGAAACTATGCGATGACAAAGGCCACCACTTCAATCAAATAGTGGATTATAGCCTCGCCACCCTACATCCTTGTTATCACTTGGATAAAGCACTAAACCAGAAGTTCTTACTTTGCAATGTTAGGGAGTGAGGAAAGTTAAGATAGACACCCAAGCCCAAATCATAAATTCCCTTGGAAAATATAAAATGGAATAAATTCATTGCTTCTCCCATGAACTTCTCAGGTTCACACCTTCAAACACACAGCTTGTGAGAGTAATCAAGTGTTGAAGAATATTGTCTCCCCCAAATTCAAACCAAACACAATTGAAAATATAGTTATAGTTTACTAGGGGTCATAATTCCCATAACTAGTAGCCCACCCCCTTAATTCTTCAATCACATCCACAAACAAGATTAATAACAAAATTAACCCAAAATAACCTAGTGATGACCCAAGGTTTCACATCTTCCCCAAGACACAACACAACAGTATAGAAAATAAAAAGGGGAAGAAAATTTGATTATACATGAAATAAGTGGAGTCCCTTAAGACAAAGAAGTTGGGGCTAATTTTTCCTCCTCTCGTCCCTATATTCTAAAGCTTGCATAGAGGTTCACCTTTCTAGTTACACTGGTTGACACTGATCCTTGAGGTAAAGGTCCAATCCTTTCTCTTATCAAAATTCTCCCCACCAAACCCAACTCCCTGTGATTTCAAAATCAATATCCCTACACTCTACTGTGGTACCAAAATACTACCATACATATTGGTTTGCTTCCATAGGTGCAATGCCAAGACTATATTTATAGACCATGAACCTCTCAATTCATGCATCCTCTTCCTATTTCTCCGGACCTCTCCCTTTTCTCTTCCCAACAATTCACTATTCCTCCATTAGCCAAGCAGAGCGAGTGGGTTGATATAAGAATCAGAAATAAAACATGCACTTGTGTAGCCCTCATCCTGATTTATCCTCTAGCATATCAATGCATGCTTCCTAAAGCTCTTGGATTTCCTTCACTCCTTTTCCTGAGATGAATTAACATAATGATTGTAAAATATTCAACCTATAACTTCACACACTCCCACTTTCATAGTAATCCATGCGACCTACACACCATTGTTATTTCCATAATTACACATTGGGGGAATTTCTATATTAATTTTAAAGAGTTAGATAATGATTTTACGATATTTTTATTGATGTATTGTAAAATAGTTTTTTGGATTTTTATACGTAGCTTTCACCTTTCACTATTTTCATAAATATCATATGTAATTTTTAAAAATAGTTAAAAACTCAATTAATGTGCACTCAACATTATTCTCCAACAAGAGAAAATTCCATGTCCCTTGTTAGACTCCTGTATTTCATAGTATCACTATGTGACTGATTATTTTCTCAAGTCTTTCATACTGGAAATAATCTTCCATGGCTATCATTTATTTTCAGGACAAGTGGGAAATCCTGACTATTAATATATTCAAAAGAATCTATGTTCCTTTAAGTTAA
Source organism: Pinus albicaulis (assembly GCA_034641835.2). Taxonomy (NCBI): domain Eukaryota; kingdom Viridiplantae; phylum Streptophyta; class Pinopsida; order Pinales; family Pinaceae; genus Pinus; species Pinus albicaulis. The sequence continues at coordinate 1,308,017,318 of CM076578.1, read as the reverse complement.
GTAGAAGGAGAAAATGTTTCTGATAAGTAACACAAAGCAGCAGCACCAGAACTATCATTAATACAAAGGTGAGAGAGGAGCAGTTAAGTCATAAAAATAGCTAAGGCAGAGTCGAGAACGTGCTAGGTATAGTCGTGAACATGATTGGGTCAAGTTGAGCACTTTTTGGTCAAGTTGTGAACACTAAAGTGGGTCAAGTCGTGAACGTCGGGCAGGTATTCTATGAACAACTAGAAAGAAACAGACGAGCACTACCAAAGAAGCAAAGTCAACAAACCACAACAAGCGAGCTGTGAGGACCGTAGGATCTGAGCCTTGATCAATGACGAAGATTAAATCTCATATCACATATCGGCTAGCTTTACATTTATCAGTTATTAAATCAAAATTTAAATCATTTAAGTTGCGATGCGATAAGTCACAAAAAATGAAAAATGTGAAGTGCGGTCGGTGGCATGGCAAGTGACGTGGCAGTGACATGGCAGTGACGCAGCAATCTGACGTGGCAGATGATGTGGCCCAGACCTCACAGATCGCAGTCAGTTTATGATGACATGGAAATGATGTGGTAGTGATGTGGTAGGTGATGTGGCACAATCATGTGGACCTGGCCCGCATAACGCACATCGCACATCGCATAGGATAAGTTATTGTTAAACGTTAAAGGTTGTTAAATGTGATAAAGGGGCCTGAATGCGATGTAGTTTCAAAGGAAAAATCCAAAGGATTTCAAATCTGCATGTAAATACTTTTCTGTTTTAAATCACATCAGAGGGGGAAAAGGAGATCACAACATAAAAACTATGGAATGCAAAGTGCAATTTTCGATGACAATGGGACCTGATTGCAATCGCAAATTGAAAAGTTTACAGGATAACTACAGGAGGTAATCGTTATAACTGTTGAAGTGCAATGTGCGATGACAGTGGAACACGATCGCAAATCACAAGTTCTAAGGAATAACAATGGGAGGTAAGTGTTATAATCGCCACAATGCAATGACCGATGTGGTGGGGCCCGATCGCAAAGCGTGAATCACAATTTTTAAATTCTAAGTGGAAAATTAAAGTGAAAAAGCAGTGGGATGCGAAGTGCAATGTTGGCGGAGATGCGATGTATTTGAGAGATAAGGCCTAAATATTTTCAAGTCTGGGCAAGGGCAGTTTGTTCACCATTTTATGAAGAAACATGCTAAACATGGCATGAATGAATTTCAATAGAATAAGCCTCGACAAGGAGAGGAAGCAAAGGGGGTCGAGTCGGGCAAGGTGTTTTTTCAAAGTTTTTATGTTATAACGGAAAAAATGGAAAATGCAGAAAACTCATCAGCATAGTCACTAATCAATGTAAATTGGCTAACCTTACACCAGACTTAATTACCCAATGTTGATCTTTTGAAAACTAGGGCCAGATGTTAGAGCCATCATTCATTGCCTCTTCGTGATCATCACATGCCACCTTCAAGCCTACTTTTTGATCTTACGAAGAGCCATCTGTAATATTCCCAAATGGGGAAGAAACAATATATGAACACAAAACTAGAAATAACAGTGTAAATAAACTCATTAACATTGGAGAAAAATATGGAGACATAACATAATGTATTATATCAGCAAATCAATGTAAAATAGTGAGGCATGATTCATACACAATGAGAAAACAAGCCTCCCATAGCCAATCACTCCTGAATATGAACTACTGCTACAATACAAAATTCCAGAAGACTGCTAAAATGCAGTTATAAATACACTGTTAGAACAAATAAATGTACAAAATATGTACGGCTGTTATATGTCTCAAAAGATATTCCCAATACAGATCTAGGCTTAATACAAACTCCTACAAAGAACCTGGAAAGGGTTTTCAAAAATACACCCTATATAAGATGAGATGTAAAGCCCTAGGTCTAAAGATTCACTGCAAACTAAAGCACATGAGTATAGAAGGCTGAAATAATGTATATCTTATGTAGATCACCTCAAAGGCCTTCTTCAATGAAAGGATGAACCCTTCAATCATAGGAAAACACTACGAAGGAGCCACATGATCCCTCACTGAAGCTGCCCTCCAATATAACGCAATCCCCAAATGGAACAATGTTGTAAATGATGGGAAATATTTGGCCTGGTGCCAAAGATATGAAATATGTCCAAGATCCCTCCAAACTAATTTCCCAAGAGAAGGAAGCCTTCCTCCAATGAGAAACTAGCTCAAAAAGTGGGTTTCTAAACCTTCCACTACAACACCCTGCAACACAGCACAATATCCTGCAGAAGCTATGCTAATTAAGAAGCTATATTTTGGCTTGAAAACCTGAATGTGGAAATGAAATTCCATTCTCTTCCAAGATGCCTCTCAAGGGAAGAGGTGGGATTCTTGCTTAGGAACACCCGGTGATAAACAACACAGCAATCTAAACTAAACAGCTGAAGAATGCAAGAAGTCTGAACAGACCACACACAAAATAATAATCCAAACATAATCCCATATGGCTACCACCATATTCCTTATATATATTATGAGCTTCCTTTCCCTTGGCCCACTCAATTAGGTCATTTCCTTCATGAAATAAATCTCCCTCCAAAACTGCGTTATTCCTCATCTAATCTCCACTCCTCCATAACAACGCTATTGACTTGGTCAAAGTTGACTGAATCAACATGATCCAACCCTTGTTCACACTTGGAGGTGCTTTATTTAGCTGCTTAAAAGGTCTCCTTTCACACTTGAAGTGTATCTATTGCTGCTAAGGATATTTATGGGCCTCCCCACCCACTTGTTCACCTACCTAGTGATGAAACAAACTATAATATTCCATTTAATTCAGGGTTAAATTTTTGGAATATTACAGTCCTCCCCTCCAAAATTTTTCTTTTCCTCAAGCAACTGTAAATGGATAGAAAATTTCCTCCCCTCCTCCCCTTGTGGCCTCCGCATCAATAGTCCCCACCACTGCTCAAAATAATCTGCAATAAATCTTCCCTCCAATGGTTCCTCCCAAGTATGAAAAACTAAATGGCTGACATCATGAAAAGGTGGAAGGTGTAAGTGGAAACCTTCTTGCTATCCAATGGCCTCGTCAAGTAGGAGTGATGACAAAAATAGGGGATATCATTCCCAATGATAAACTCGCATACACATGCTATCATCCAAATGAAATGAGCCATCCTAGGTAGCTCATCAAGGAAATCCTCAACCCCCAGATGCAATGTATTGAGGCTACATGGAGAGATTATATTTTTCCATACAATTTGTTTCTCTCTCAATTTATGGTATGTACAGGTCTGCTGTTGATCTTGGACTGAAATATCACGGCCTCCAAAATTGGCCCAAGTTACCCCACCAAACAAAACATCCATGAGGTGTCCCTCCCAAGAACTCAAGTTCTCCAAATGGCTCCTCCCATATGAAGACAAGAGATATAGTGTGGAAATCATGGTTTGCCCATTGTTTCTCCTAAAACATGCAACATCTAAAGTAGGGAGAATCATACTCCTAATGGGCATCTCTAACTCTTGTGCCACCCTCCCAACAAAGCTTCCCATAAACACAAGAACATCATCATTATATGGGGGAAAAAACAAGTAGGAGAAAGTTGCCATATGACAACCAGAAGGTGGATCATAGTTCCACATATGGAACCAGTGCAGTGCATCCCCTGCCTGCCTCAAAACAAAGAATAACAAGTGTCTTTTCAACCACTTTTTTGCTGCCATAATCATCCTACAATATAGGAGCATAAAAGTAAAATGTGGTGCCAATGGTGCACACTAAGAATCATGTGGCCTCTCTCACAAACCACCGATAGAATGTCAAGCCTCAATGCTGCAAATGGCCTCAAGTACATCATAATACAACATATAAGGAGTAATCCTCCTTGGTACAACATGTTGCTCATAAAAATTAAAGGAGTACAAATCATAATGCATAAATGTACCTTCTCTACTATGTACTTTGAAAGCTCTCCCTCACCCTCCATGAGCAAGGAAGTAGTTGTGACAACCCCTCCATCATCATCCAGGCTATGCATATCTCCACATGCTGATATACATCCTGTTGAATGCCCTCCTAAGTGAACTCCTCTATTAAAGAATGAAATGCATCAAAGTGCATGGAAAGAAATGCCACATGTGCTACATGTAATAGCTTCTCCTTGAGCTCATAAGCTCTATTCAAGAAGACTCTGCCATAAGAATAGATGACCTCATCATCCACCATGTATCTGTTATCTCCCTCTAGTTTATCAAGATTCATGCAAGCATCAATATCCTTGGAGTACTCTACCAAGAGTTGAGACCTCCAATATGGATCAATCCTCCTAAGAGACAATGCTGAAGATCTGAAATGTGAAGCTTCCCACATGCTAATGTCTTCTACTTTGACATCCCCCATGCCAAAGTTATCCTCCAAAGTGCTTCCATGCCCATCATGTAGCTGCTCGTGCTCAAGTAGAAGTGGTGACCTTTGGAAGTTGGCCTCCCATGAAAAGCTACCATCTAAAAAGAACCTCCTGATCTTGGTCAATGTAAGCATGAGTGGCCTTCATCTACTCTAATATATGGAGGATTCCTTCCTCAAAGGAAGTACCCTCTGTTTCTACAAATCCATGGAGTGGTCTCGTTGCACCCTGCGGGTGCCATCCTCCATCACTGTAGAAACTTTTGTTAGTGCAGAATAGGGAGTGAGAGTGGGCAATGATGAAAAGGGGAGAATGTCTCCCTCCTCCTTGAGTCTACCCCAAAATATCTACTCTGTACTAGACCCCTCCAAGATATCCACCCCTCTGGGATATAAGAGTGGTGTACCAAATGGTAAGATGTCTCTCACCTGCTCTAGATCTGGTATCCTCCCTGGTGGAATGCCTCCATGCAATGAGACATCAATGTCAAGAGTAGACTGCACATATGAATGGAAAAAAAAAATTTTGCCCTCATTTCAGAAATCAATCTGCCTCTTCTGTGCATCAACCTTCTAAAATAGATAGGGGTGTGTGCTTCTCACCATATGATGTTGATCATCCTCCCTACCTTCTCTTTTCATCTTCAAAGTCTCACAATCATGTTGTTCATTGATTGTGCCTTGTCCTCCACATATGAGATCCTTTGGAACTTCTTGCAATGATACAAGAATTCCCCTTTTTGGAGCAAGTGCTCCATCCTCCTCTACATGAGGTGCTAGATATGCTCTAGATATGAAAACGTTGTTGCCCCTAGCATTCTCTTCCTCTTCAATATGAATCAGAAAATTTTCAATAAGAGGATCCTCTTTTGAAAAGAATATTTTCATGCCCTCTTTTCCAAGAGTATGAGATATAGATCTTGCCTCTAGAAAGGTGTTATACAAGATGTTAGCCTCTTCAATAGTTTTTTGAAGTGGAGTTGGGCTTACAGATTTCTCCAACACATGCAAATGGTTTTTTTGTTTTGGTTTTTTTGGCTCCACCAAAGGTGTTTCAAAATGTTTTCCATCAAACCTTTCCACTATGCTCCTAGTGAACCTTGCATAAGTATAAGTATTTTCATTTTTTAATGAAAAATTTCAAATATCCACCAAGCATAGGCCTTACCTTCAAAATGCAGCACTGCAACTTTGATGGCTTCAGTTTCTGAAACTTGGTGTTGCTGCAAATAGGTGTCTAGCTCCTCCACCCGAGCTCTAGCTGAACATTTAGGTGAACTATCAAAAGTAGATAGAAAACATCTACCCATATGATGCTTCTTTCTCCTCTCCACCTTGATCTTGCAAAACTCTTGGAATTTGATGTGATATTTCTTAGTTTGAGATTCATATTCTTGCAGATAATCACTAAGAGTCTCCATCTTTGGCATTTCTTCTTTATTCCTCTATCTCATAGTAAATCTAGGCATAAGACTGTGTTGTGAATCACGGTGTGTGGCTGCATGCTCACCCTCATCATGTGAAAATCTAGAGTTTATTTTAGATTCAAACTCCCTTGGATATTCCCTACACATCTCCATTCTCATCTTCGTGATATCTCCCTGAATGCTCTGCATAGTTTGAAAAAGAAGTTTTGAGAGCCTCTCTTCCTTCCTTCCTCCAATCAATGGAGCCATGTCTCTGTTTTGAGAGAATCTTCCTTCCTTCCTCCAAATATCCTCTTATTTGAGAGAATCTTCCCCTTATGTTGACATATTGGCTGAATGCACAGGCTGAGCCAAGATTATGCTTTGATACCACTGTAATAATCCCAAATGGGGAAGCAGCAATATATGAACACAAAACTGGAAATAACAGTGTAAATGAACTCATTAACATTGGAGACCAATATGGAGACATAACATAATGTATTAGATCAGAAAATAAATGAAAAATAGTGAGGCATGAATCATATACAATGACAAAACAAGCCTCCCATAGGCAATCACTCCTGAATATGAACTGATGCTACAATAAAAAATGTCGGAAGACTGGTACAGCATAGTTATAAATGCACTGCTACAGAAAAATAATTTACAAAAGATGTAGGTCTGTTATATGCCTCAAAATATATGCCCAATACAGATCTAGGCTTAATACAAACTCCTAAAAATAACCTGGAAAGGGTTTTCAGAAATACACCCTGTATAAGATGGGATCTAAAGCCCTAGGGCTGAAGACTCACTGAAAAATGAAGCACATGAGTATATAAGGATGAAATAATGTAGATTTTATGTATATCACCTCAAAGGCCTCCTCCAATGAAAGTTTCAACCCTTCAATCACATGAAAACACTCCAAAGGAGCCACATGATCCCTCAATAAAGCTGCCCTCCAAAATAATGCAATCCCCAGCTGGAACAATGCAGTAAATGATGGGAAATAATTGGCCTAGTGCCAAAGATCTGAAATATTTCCAAGAGCCCTCCAAATTTATTTCCCAAGAGAAGGAATCCTTCCTCCAATGAGAAACTAGCTCAGAAAGTGGGTTTCTAAACCCTCCAGTGCAACACCCTGCAACACAACAAAATATCCTGAAAAACCACACTGATGAAGAAGTTGTAGCTTGGCCTAAAAACTTGAATGTGGAACTGAAATGAAATTCTCTTCCAAGAGGCCTGTCAAGGGAGGAGGTGGGATTCCCACTCGGGAACACCCGGTGCTAAACAACACAACAATCTAAACTAAATAGCTAAAGAATGCAAGAAGCCTGAACATACCACATAGAAAATAATAATCCAAAAATAATCCCATATGGATGCCATCCTCTTCCTTATATAGATTATGAGCTTCCTTGCCCTTGGCCCCACTCAATTAGGCCATTTCCTTCATGAAATCAATCTCCCTCCAAAACTGCATTATTCCTCATTTAATCTCCACACCTCCATAACAACGTTGTTGACTTAGTCAGAGTTGATTGAATCAACATGATCCAACCCCTGTTCACACTCGGAGGTGCTTTATTTAGGTGGTTAAAAGGTCTCCTTTCACACTTGAAGTGTTTTTATTATTTCTGAGGAAATTTATGGTCCTCCCCACCCACTTATTCACCTACCTAGTGATAAAACAAACTATAATATTCCATTCAGTTGAGGGCTAAATTTTTGGAATATTACACCATAGAAGTTTTTAAATCCATCAAGAGCTGTTAAAAATTAATTTTAGAGGTGATGTGTTGTCTGAGATCTTTTTCTTAGGTATTGCATGGCCACACCTGTTTAATTTCAGTGGTTTGTAATAAATGAAGTTTGCCAAAGTAGATTAAGGAAACCGACTCAAGTTTTAGTTAAATATTGCTTGAATTTTCATTATTAAGGGTTGGACCTTGTTTGAATCTGCATTGCAAAGATCATTGTATAGGAATAATGTAACTGTTTGAGCTGGGCATCAATAATAAGAGACTATTCATAGGATTCTTGAGCTATGTTAATTGTTGGTGAAAAAGGAGGTCTCTGGGCAAGACACAAGTTCAGGTTTGAGGCCAACAAGGTTTCCGCAGTAGTCTAGGACAACGCTGACATTTTCACCCTACTCAAGGGAGCACAAAGTCTCACCCGAGGCATGTCGTGACCCTACTATGATTAGAGGTTGGATCATTGATGTTGAGGTAAAATTACTAACACAGAAAATAAATATGAGCATACAGAAGCCACATATATATCTATATCTCAACTCCAAGAAATAACTATCATTCATCTTGACATGTTCAGAGCACTGAATTAAAATTTAAACTAGGCATAAATTCATCATAATCAATTAAGCATCAACCAATTCATGATATACAACACAGCAACAACCCAATTATATTAACATGGATCAAAGACAATTAGCATACTCTACAGAGTCTATTACAATTCAGTTCAATACAAAATTCTTCACACAAAGCTCTCATGAGGCTCTACTTCCTATCGGCCTCTTACCGGACTGACTCTCTAAACCAACAGGCTGACTGCCTATTTGTTCCTCCTGACTCAAACTGTCAGTCCTTACATATTTTGCGCTCGTCTGCTCCCTTATGCTTCGTTGTCATTCGTTTCTTCTTTATCACTGGAATTTATAATGTTTGTTTCTTATCTCCAATCTCTTCCATTTGTGATGTTCTCTATCGGTGCCCCACCACCTGCTTTCTGGCTTTCCGCAACCGTGACAGCTCCCTTCCTACCTTGATTGCATTCCGCTACCTGTTTTCTGGCTCTCCGCAACTCCAAAAAAATTATGTCCAAAAAACAAAAGCCCAAATAGGCCCCGACCAGACACTATTGACTCATCCCGAGTCAATATTTACTTGTTGTTACGGCTTATGGTGGTCTGTCAGATTCCAGCGTTGGCCTAGTCTCTCTTGTTGCTTCTATCTCCATCATTTCTTGTTCTGGTTTGCCCTGTTCCAACAAAGGCCCCAGCTCGAGAACCTTGCTCCTGATGTTCTGAGTTCTATAAACTCATTTATTGCTTGTTTCCACACTTTAATCATAGGAACTATTTTACTGACGACTCTTTCAGTCTTAGTAGCATCTGCCACCTGTGTCAGCTTGCTAAACACTTCCTAGATCTTCGATTTGGCTTCAGCTGCCAATTACAAGATTGCCTCAGCCTTTTGCTTCACAGGTTGCCTTAGGTTCCAGGGAAGTTTCTTTGTTGATGCTGAGTGTTCTTCAATTCCATAAATTTCGGTTTCAATCACATCTGCTTCGTCAAACAGTTGAGTACTGCTAACTGGATCTTTGGCTCCTCTGATTTCAAGCAAAATATTTTGAAGTTGCTTTGAAATTGGTTGTACTTTCATTGTAAATGAATTTGAGCATTCATGTAGCTCCTCCAATAGGTTGTATGCTTCCTTGGTCGTCATTACAAGGGTTTCCTTTATGTCATGCATCTATCTCTACCTCTCCGCTACATTCTCGGCATATACTATGGAAGTATCTGGCAATGCTGGATTTGCTGCAAGTGCCCCTTTCAGTTCTTGGTTTGCTCGATTCAGGCTCGTGCATGCCATTTTGACTCAAATGTATATTTCGACCATTGAGCATGACGACATATATTCGGGTGTTTTTTTCTCCTGGGCAATGATGATCATCCATAGTTATTTAAAGACTTTGTTACTTGCTCCAACTGCTTCTGTAGGCTACCATTCTCCCCTTGGAGTTTATTTCACTCATCACTAAGAGAAATCACTTGTTGTTGTTGCTGCTTGAATCTCTGTTGGAGGTCATTATGCAGACCTTCTTCTTGTTGTACTGTTGTCGTCTGTATGAAACTAAACAGCTAAATAGGTCCCCAACTTTGCAAGTTCTCAGTGCTCCACATATCTTGGGTTGGATGTCTTTCCTTGAGCATTTTCCCACTGGTGATTGATCTTTCATAATGTCCCTGTGGGGACGTTGGCTGACTCTATTGCGGCAGCTGGGGTTCAGGGATGTGCAAACTAGTAGATGGTATGAACTATTTCAACACTAGATTGGATTGTTGGAATGTGTTTAGATCTGGTGGTGTGGGTGTTGTATAAAAAATGAGGGACTCTTCCTGGATTAATAACTCTTGAAATGTGCCCTGTCCCACCATGGTTTGGTTAACCCCGGGTACTCCAGCTATACCCGAGTTAACTTCTACCTCGATATCAACATTTTTTATGGTCCTTGGTAGTATCGGATCTGAAATGGTTACAGAGGTGGACAGAGTGTGGGTGGGGTGGTCCCTGCACGTGTATTATGTGCGCGGTGACGAATTGTGCATATGGAGTGGAAATGAGGTTTAGATGTTCATGACTAATGATGGATCGAATACAGGTAGCATAGAGGTGGTCTAGGTGGCAACCTCTGGCTCTTCTTGAATCAATATTCCTGTCACTATAGGCTGGGCCTGCTCTTCTCATGTGAGATAAATGACTTGTTTAGGTGTCATGGTTCGTGCTCTCTTTCCTTTAGGTGCTAGTACTAGGGGCTTAGTCACCTTGGTTTTGCAGATTGGGGTGAATGTGATCAGCGAAGGGGAGTTGAATGTGGTGGATGGTAGAGCAGTAAGGACGATGGTGGTTGTGGATGCGGATGCATAATTCAATGTCTAAAACTGAGAAAAGTTGGAAACATAGTGGATGTGATGCTAACAGTTTCTATTACCTTATTGAATCCTTTTACCCATGTGTCAAGTTGGTCCAATAGTGGCCGTACTTGCAGTCATGAGATCCTCTGCACTACTTCTTCTAATGTCTCCCCTGGGAGTGATTTTGGTAGCATTGCATCAAACGAGTAATGTGGGATCCTGATTTTGATCTAGATCACCGCTCCTAGCCATGAAAAAAATTATGTGTGGAAGGCGTCCTCCTCTACTTGGAACATCAATGGCTTCATATGGAAAGTATTTCCATCCACACAACTTGGTCAGATATAGGTTCTGTTATGGGTCACCCCAAACCATATATGTGGAAAATATCTATCTAATATCTATCTAAAATATTCCTCATTGACTTATTTCGTACTTGGGTCCCCTGATACTGTCCATGGCATGAACATTAGGGGAATTGGTTGGTCATGAGTAATCTCTGTGAGATGTCTGATCCCTGGGTGACTCCAGTTCCAAATTGCAAAGGTCATGATCAGATAACCATAGATGAATCATGTGGCTCGCCTGTAGTTTTACTCGCAAGCCTTAAACAACTCATTTAACAAGAATACGCACCAATTCAGCTGTGCTCCTTGAATTCAATGCTCCGCGACTGAGATTGTGTCCAGGGTGAATTATCCCTCAGTGTAGTGCCTCATCGTTTTCCCAGCTATCAAATAGCAAATGAATTTTACCATTGGGTTGTTTATGAGGTCGATTTTTTCTCCCTTTCCTCTCCTTCTTTTTTCATACTTTTTGTAGTAGTCGCAATCACTTATATTCTTAGCTCTCTTAGACATAGTTTTAAAGGTCATTGAGACGTCATTTCCTGTTGTTGATAATCCTTTCAGTCTGTGTATGTCTTCTGCATGAATTTGGATCTCCTTCCCAAGCCATAGTGATCCATTTTTAATTCTTCTTATCAAGAACTTAGTGCATTGCATTACTAATCCCGTCATCCTGAATACCAAAAGGCTGCTAAGGTGTAGTATAGTTGACCTCTGAATGCCTCTGAAGTCTGGGTTCATCTTCGTTGCTTCACCTCCTCCCTCCGTTGCATAATTTTTGATGTACACATTCCTTTTCATGGCTGGGAACTGGTACGAGTCTGTGAATTCTATATCTATCAACAAGGCATTGTCATATTTTCCTATCAATGACTCTATCCTTTGAATTCTTCCATCAAGCTCAGGCTCGACGACTTAGGTAGCTATCTTTTTCATTTTCTTCCTTCTGCTATATACTTGAATTTCTTTTGTTGGTCTACTACCGTGAACTTCTGCTATTGGTTTGTTGCTTCGAACTTATGCTATTGATATTGGGCTTGTCGTTGTAGTTTTTTCTTTTTCTGATAACTCAAAATTTTCTGGCATTCTGGTGCATTCCTCCTTCATGCGGGTTAAGTAATGTTATTGGCACTAATGATGTTGATGCAACCCAATAACTAAAAATTATTGTTGTATTTCTTGTGGCCATAATCGTGTGATTAGTTACCGAGGTGAGGTGTACTGTGATAGTGCTGATGCTAGCTTCAGGAGTTAGGTAGACATGATGGGCAATAATTAAGGCTTAATATGAAAAATTAATTACGGTATGGAGGTTACTAATTATGACAGTTATTTTTCAAATTCGGGTGATCCTACGGATTGAAAACGGTGTGATGGGTCATTATGAGTGAATGACATTTGACACGCTTAATCTATGTGACGTTGTAGACTCTCCCCTCGACCACAATTGGTTGTGATGTGGTCTCCACATCGCAACAGAGATGATTGTTGTTTTTGTGAGACTGTGTGGGCTTCTTATTGAGGATTCCTACTCTAATGGGTTGAAAATATTAACGCATAACTATTCTTGGCTCATCTTGGTTGCAAGAGATTTATTGACTCTATCTACACTACTCTACTCTACTGGCTGCTCTCGGTTGCGAGAGTTATTAAAAAAAAAATTGTGGTGCTTACTCATGATAGGGTTTCAAGCGTGCATCGTTCACCCATCATTGAAGTATTTCTTCATCTAGTTACATGAGCCTGACCATGCCTGAGTCTTTTATCTCTATAGCATAATACGGTCCCATCTAGTTCATTATAATTTTCCATGGGAACTTCTAGAATTTTCTATCATAAAGTAGTACTTTTCCGCCAATAGTGAATGTTTTGTGCTTGATGTGACAGTCATGTTAGGATTTTTGTCTCTCTTTTTGTACTGATTGATGGAAATCCATGAGAAATATATCTTCTTCAAGCTCTTGTAGTTCATGGAGGCATGAAGAGATGGAGTCTTCCTCTGTCATGTGTGTTGTTGAAGAAATTAAGAGGCTTGGTATGATAAACTCAGCTAGTATTATTGCCTCTTTCCTGTATACCAACTGGAATGGAGTTTGATTATGTAGTCTCTTTATAGTTGTCCTTTATGCCCACAACATGGATGATATCCCCTCATCCCAGTCATCACGATTAGCATTGCATATCTTTGTTAGTCCTTTCTCCAATATTTTTTTGAATGCCTCGATGGTTCCATTCGCCTGAGAGTAGTACAGGCTGCTCTTGTGGTGTTGTATCATTAAGTTGTCTAGCAGTAATTTAATTTTAGCATTGATGAAATGCGTGCTTTGATCACTTGTTAAGCTCCTTGGACAGTCGGACTTGATAATGATGTCCTCGAATATAAATCTAGATGTTGTGTCTTTTTTACAGTCCCTTAATGGTGCTGCCTCTGCCCATCTTGTGAGATAGTCAGTTGCGGTGATTATATATCTTTCTTGTGAGTGTTGCACCATCGGTGCAATTGGTCCTATGAATTCGACGACCAATTTCTTAAATTCCTGAATAGCCCTCATAGGTTGCAGTGGAAACTCATGATGATGTGATGGTCATCCTATTCTTTGGCAGAAATCACATTTTTTCACATATTCCTTACTATCTTTGTGCACTATGGGCCACCATAATCCTGCATGAAGTATTTTCCTTACAGTGGGTTTTGCGCCGACATGGCCTCCCACAATTCTATTGTGACACTCCCACAAGATATCTTCTCTTTCATGATCTAGGACACATCTTCATAGGATATGATGCAGTCCCATTTTATATGACTACCCTACTATGAGTTGATATTTGACCGCTTTTACTACCAGATGTCTTTTTTGGCTTGTCGTGTATTCTATTGGGCCTTTCCCTATGTCCAAGTATGTTGCTATCTGTTATAGATAATCTAGGATGGTGGCCAAGTATGTCACTATCTGTTATAGATAATCTGGGATGGTGGCCAAGTATGTCACTATCTGCTATAGATAATCTGGGATGGATGCTACTCTAAAGATATCAGCATCTGGTAGTTGGTCATTAAGGGACCCCCCATTTTCCTAGTTCTCCAATATTGATAAGTGGCCAAGCCCAAAATTTAGCCTTTTTGGTTTTACTATTACTTCAAGAGTGAACTCTTGGAATAGTAGGATCCATCTACAGATTCTACCTTCAAGTATAGGTTTGTTTACTAGATATTTTAATGTTGAGTGATCTCTGAAGAACTTGAATGTGCCTCCCAATAAGTAGTGACAAAATTTCTATAGAGAGTATACCATAGAAAGAGCCTCTCTTTTTGTTGTTGTGTAATTCTTTTCAGCCGTTGACAACTTCCTGCTTGGGAAGTACACTAGGTGATCTATGGAGGTTTCTCCTGGCTGAGCTAGCACCACTCACGGAGCAATACTTGAAGCGTCAATGTGGACATGAAACTATTTATCCCAATTGGGATGGGCCAAAATAGGTGCACTTTCTAGTTTCTCTTTCAATGTCTTTAATGCCTTTGTCCATTCATCGTTCCATATGAATTTTTCTGACTTCTGCAACAGTTTTTCTAATGACGTTGTAATTTTTTCATAGTTGTGGATTAACCTCATGTAGTATCCTGTGTGTCCCAATAGTGACCTCAGTTATTTTACAATCTGTGGTGCTTCCATGTTCACAATGACTACCACCTTTCCTGGGTCCACACATACACCTTGCTTGCAAACAGCATGTCCCAAAATGTTCCAAAAGATACTGCAAAAATGCACTTTTTTAGATTAGGAGAAATTTGAAGTTGTCTGCATCTGTCAAAAATTATTCTCACCAGAGTTGCATGGTTCTTCAGTATACTATACACCGTCAAATAATCCATGTATACTTCCAGGAACTTATGGATATAGTCTCTGAATTTTTCTATTACTATCCGAGAAAACATAGATGGTGCATTCTTTAGTCCAAAAGGCATGACATGATAGGAAAATGATCCCAATTATTTTGTGAAAGTAGTCTTCCTTTTGTCTTCTTATGCTATTCTCACCTCATTATATCCTGAGAAGCCATCTGTGAATGAGTATGCTTCGTTTGTTAGATTATTATATATTACATAGCAATGAAACACATAAAATATGTGGAAAACACAAGCACAGAAAACACATAAAACCATAGAGACAAAAATATACGTGGTTCACCCAGTTTGGGCTACATCCACCCCGAACAGCCAATCCTTCCTTTCTATTATCCAGGAAAATGAAGAGACACAACCTACAATAGATCCATTGTAATATCCTCTGTTCTCTCCCACAGTATCCCTATCTGTTTCTCACTCTCAGAATACACATATAATACACAACCGCAATACAATACCCTCATACAAGTGACGGTTTCCTTCTAGGGAAAAATTCCCTAAACTAAACATAACTTCTACCTTCAGATCAGCCGCCAAATCAACAGCCCAGATTGACTAGAAATTACTATACTTTTACCAGGAAATTTTACATCTGTTTTTAGCTTCGAGGGCGGTGCCGTGAAACCCCTTACCAGGGTGGGTCTCCATAAACTTGCAGCCTCCCCCCTTGGACCCCCCGAGCAGTGTATAATTATGGGCGGCGTTGTCACCTCGTTAAGAATGGGGGTCCAATGCTGTGATACAAAATAAAGAAGATAATCAAGCTCCAGAACCAACATCGTTTCCCACTACATTATCAAAAATTTCATCGCTAAATGGAGTTGGAAATAGATCATGAGTGCATGCATTATTCAAAATTTTGTAGTCCACACATACTCTAATTTATGATTTCTCCTCTTTAGTTTGTATCATAATTGGGCTGAGCCATTCTACTTCCTCAACTGGAAAAATTAAGCCTGCCTTCAACATTTTGTCTATCTTTGCCTTGACCTTTTCGTTTACTCTCAGAATCAGGTGGTAAGGTCTATGTTTTATTGGCCTCACATCTAGTTCTAGGACTATGTGCATCTCCCCTAGATCTCCTTTGATCCCTTTGCGATCCACCACTAAAGATGGGAATAAGTCTTCGTATTATTGTAGCAGGTCAAAGACTTTTTTTGTTGTCTTTGTGTCCCAAAAATCTCCAATGGATGTGATCTTAGGCTTCTCTGCGCTTCTGATATTCTTCTTCTTTGGCCTCAAAGGTAACAGGTCCAATCCATCTGTAGCTGGTTCTCTTGTATTACCCGTTCCCCTTCCTTTTATTCAAAGTATAGATGTCAAAGATTCTCTAAATCATCATCGTCTATCTCACGATCTATCCTTTTACATGCTACTGAATCTTTGAATTTATTCTCTGATAAAGAATCTCTTCATCCTCCTAAAGCTCTGGGAAGAAAAATATTATTTTAATTGATTAAAGGGTATCTTTAATTTGCTTCATATCTCCCTTAAAAGAAAAACATTGCGTAAATATTTCTGCAGTTGTTTCCCAGGTACCCATTCCTCTTTTCTTCTCTTCTGTCAGGTACCAAGATTTTGGAATGGTGTCCAGTGAATGTATGAAGTTGTGTACCCATAAAAATTCTGGATGTCCTTCTTTCCTCCACTTATACTCACAACTAATTAGATGTGCTAGGGGGTCAGAATTCCCTTGGTACCTTTCTCTGAGTTGCGGTCTTGAAGCTGCATGGAAGCTCATTCTTAATGCTCTAGCAATATCTTCCCATTGAGAAAGAGAGTTGCAATGGGTTTCCCACCACCTTGCTAACATGGATTGTAGTGATACGTCCATGAGAGGGACTCTATGTTCTACTAGTACTTTTTCTTCCGCTTTGGTAATGAACATATTCATAGCTTGCATATTTGAAAGAGTTGGATATTCTCTTACCTCTATACCAATCCAGTTGACTCCTTGAATGTTGAAGCATATTCTAGTGTTGATTTCATATCCTCCCTACTACCAATCATCCCATGCTAGTTATGACCCTAGGTCAGAACTCTAAATGCTTCTCCAACTTACGGTCCCCCCTGCTGTAGGATTAATGTAATCCTCTCTGCTTCCTATCGTCATCTAGTAGAGTTGATCTAGAAGTTGTGCATATTCTCTGTTGTCAACAGTCTCTATGTATTGGGTTCCTTGATATGGGTCTAATGGTTGAACTACTCTGACCTCACCATATTTGAATATCATTAATTAATTTTTTAAATCAATGAATTCATAATTTTCAAAGGCCCAATCTATCCCCATCAAGGAAGGATAGGGATCCTTGCCACCCATTATGTCTATTACTTTAAAGTCTATATAGGTCTTTACTCCCACGACAACAACCTTGACTTCTTCTAGCCTTCCTATAGGTACAATATAGTATCGGTTTTCCATTCTGATCTATATTGGTGAGTATGTCAGCTTTGGTTTTCCTAGTGCTTCCCATGTCTTTCGGGGTAGAATGTTGACATCTAATCCGAGATCAAGCATTATATCTCTAATTTGGAATCCTGCAACTTGGGTGTTTAAAAGAAATTCCTTTCCAGTCCTTCTCTTATTTATTTTCACCCTCCTTGTGTATTTTTCTATTGAGTTACTTGAGTCTCCAGGTTCTGCTGCTCCTTGCATGACCATTTTTAGATTTTTTTTTAGTTGTTCCAGTATTTTTCCATTGTTTAAAATTTTTAGGAACAATTGGAACCATTATTCTATTGGTGTGCTTGTATGGATTCCCTTTTCTCCTTCCCTGGATTTTTGTGGAAGTTCCATACTCTGATGTCTTCCATGGAAAATTTTAGGGGCTAATATTCGTAGATGGGCTAATGTTTCATGGTTTAAAAAAAAAAAAGATTCGCCAATTTCCACTTTTTTCTAAAGATAACTAGCCCAATTTTTATAATATAAAATTATTTTACTTTAAATATCACCAAAATTATATATAGAGAATATATAAAATCATAGTAAATTTGAATGTTTTTATAAATATATCACCTAATATTTTATAATTCTCATATTAGAGACTAGCAATATTCGCCAATGTTTCTAAACTTCAAGATAAATTTCCATCCTTAAAATTTTCCATTGTCTTCCTATCTGTGAGAATGTTTCTAGTGCTTCTTTGAAATACTGCTTCTGTCGGTCTGGGATAAAAAATTTCCTTGGAGATGCAGGTTTGATTAGCTTTATCGGGTCCATGTCTTGCGCATCCTCTCCTATTTTCTTCCCTCCTCCGGTGACTATAGCTACACTTTTCATTCGTTGAGCCTCTACTATCCTTGGTTCTGCATTAACCAGGTTACCTCCCCTTTGTCTCACTATTTCTTCCCATCTCTTAATCAGCTATGGGCAGTCTTCAGTTGCATGTGAATTGAATTTGCATTGAAAGCACCATGGTCTCCTGGGTAGCGGACATTCCCTCACTACATGCCCTTCTTGATCACAGTTATAACATCTTATTGGTCCTCTTCTTCCAGTTCTACTACCTCTCATTCCTCCTCCTCGCCCCCTTGGAGTGTCATTTACTTTATAAGACGATCTGTCTAATCATTCTGCCAATGCATCAAGTTCTTTGCATTGCTTTGTATTATGAGTTTTAGAGGAACAAATTCACAGTAGATATTGTTTGGAACATTTGAGTATTTTTGTAGAATTGGACATAGTCGTGGAGGATGACCAATACCTTTGCATTTTTCGCAGCATTCCGCTACTGTTTGATTTTGTTGATTGGGGAACCTCAGGAAGTGAGGTTTTGGTTGGTATAGCCCTTGAGTATTTCTCTATGCAACTCCATCGACTAGTGGGGCCCCTTGATCTGCGGTCGCCAAAGATCCAATGTTTGCTCTGCGCAACCTTGGATATTCTGTGGCCACTTGTCCTTCCATCAAGAGTGTGTGCACCACACGTTGGGCCTTCCAATTCATACCAGTTGAATATCTTTCAGTTTCTCCATTAAACTGGCTATTTGATGTTGTATTCCTAGTATGGATGGATCTTGTACCATTTCCCCTCCTTTGAACTCATGCGGGTATCTCGCCATAGATTCTATATTCATGGCTTTCTCGAGAGCATCCTGAAGGGTATCAATCTTTTGTTGTATCAGTGGTGTCCTTGTCAACGGTAGGAGTTCTTTGATGAACCAATCCCGCTGGTGATTTGGATCGATTAGGTAACTTCGCTTTCCAATCACTTCTTTAAATCTTCTCATCAAATCCCAAAATATTTCTTCTTCTCGCTGTTTGATTTCCCATAGTTCATGCAATCCTTGCTGATTCATCTAAGGCAGTTTGAATTCTTGAATAAATTATTTCTTAAGATCATATATTGTTGGGTTCTGGTGTGCTTCTGACCATTTAATGAACCAACGCAAATATCTTTCCCTCAATGTGGTTTGAAACTAAATCAACTTGACTGCATCTGGTGTCTATCAAGCTCTCCAAATTTCTTCACAGAGATACTAGTGCTATTCTAAATCGCCGTTACCATTTCCACAGAATTCTATGTATCGAGTGAATGATCCTGCCATATTTCCTTGTGTTGGTGGTACTAAAACAAAACCTTTGCTTCCTAACTGAGATATTCCACTACCAGCACTGTTGCTAGTAGATATTTGTACTATGGATTTAGTACTACTCAAATTCCTAAACTCCTGTAACTTAATAAAGAACTTATTAGGTGGATGACAGAGTACCAGGGGAAGGTTAGGAATAATGCTACTTGAAACTTAGGGAATAGGATTACCTTGCATTATGGGTGTAGGCATCTCTTGGAATAGTTGCTCCATTGCAACATGCAGCTCCACATCATACTCCTCTTCGGGGTGTGCGTCCTCCTCATTGGAATTTTCTCCCTTTTCTCTTCGGGTTGGGATCCTATAAACTTGCCTAAATTCTTTAATGGTGCCATCCATTCCTTGGGTTCTCATTTGACCTTCTCTTTCCTCTGTCATCTGTGACGCCTTTTCCTTTTTTTGTCGATTCTTCTCTTGCTTCTAAAATTCTTTCGTTTCCCTTTCCTGCCACTTCTTAGCAATCTACGCCCTCCGATGTGTTCTCCTCTCTCTGAACCTACTGGAGGTTCCGACATCCATATCCCTATTCCCCCCTTTTCCTTACATGTAGCATCTTTCCCTCAAATCCTTCCCCCAGTACTAGAGGTTTAGGTCTCCATCTCAGGGTTTTGGAATGACATCAGGCCCTCATCCACCATTAAAAATTTGATCTACAACAGGATGTATTTCAACAGTTCTCCATGCAACCCAGATCTAAATATGTCTTTGGATTTTGTAAAATATTGATAACACTCGGCTGAAAACTCTATAATGTACCCCTCCAAGGTATATTGTACCCAAAAATCTACTGCTCGAGTTAGATCTATATCTAGCCAATGTAGTTCTACTAGATCTGTGTGCATCCAATTGTGACAAAATCTATGTAATCCTTCGGGGAGTGACTTGATATGAAGTCTCCACAACTAGTTGTAAAGCTCTTCAGGAAATTTTCCCCAAACAATTTCATATAGGTCACTCGCAGAATTCTAAAAACAAGACTTGATCTTTGATAATGTTTTGCCTCTACTTCCAAATTTCTGCTTGTTGCGATATGAACTGATCTATGTGCTTATACCACCAAATTCATAGTTCCTTCTCATGGATCCTTGACACCATGATCTAGCTTCTAAATAAATTTTTAGCTCCCGGTAATGAAACCATTTGTTGGCGAAAAATGAGGTCTCTAGGGAAGACCCAGGTTCAGGTTTGAGGCCAATAAGGTTTCCATAGTAGTCTAGGAAAACACTAGCATCTTCACCCTGCTCAAGGGAGCAGGGAGTCTCACACGAGGCGTATCGTGACCTTAGTAAGATTAGAGGCTAGATCGCTGATGTTGAGGAAATATAACTAACAAAGAAAATAACTATGAGCATACAGAAGCCACATATATGCATCTCAACTCCAATAAATAGATATCATTCATCTTGACATGTTCATAGAAAAGAATTAAAATGTAAAATAGGCATACATTCATCATAATCGATTAAGCATCAACTAATTCATGATATACAACACAGAAACAACCCGATTCTTTCAAATTGGATGAAAACAACATAAGCATACTCTGCAGAGTCTATTACAATTTAGTTCAATACAAAAGGCTTCACACAATGCTCTCCTGAGGCTCTACTTCCTATCGGCCTCTCACCAGACTGACTCTCTAAACTAACAGACTGACTGCCTATTTGTTCCTCCCGACCGAAACTGTTAGCACTTTCCTCTTTTGCGCTAGTCTGCTCCCTTGCGCTCTGTTGTCCTTAGTTTCTTCTTTATCATTGGGATTTCTATTATTTTTTCTTGTATCCCATCTCTTCCATTTGCGTCATTCTCTGTCGATGCCCCGCGACCAATCTTTTGGCTTTCCACAACCATGACAGCAACCTTCCTACCTTGATTATGTGCCTCGACCTGCATTCCAGCTCTTCGCAACTCCAAAATTTTTCTATCCAAGAAAGAAAGGCCCCAACATTAATGGTGATGTTGTTTCCTTTGTGTTAATATTTTTTCCTGTGTCTTTTCATGTTGTGCATCAATTGCTCTAATTACAAAACAGAAAAATTAGATTAAGATTTGCAGAGATAGCACCTTATTTATGTCTGTGTTTGTTATCTTAATGTTTTCCTCTGAAGTATAGTTAAATAATTCTTAACTTCTATTTAGCTATTTTTGAACCCACTACTTTCTCCCATTTCATACTCATACTTCTAGTGAGATCCAGTCTGCATTGTTAGCTCCCCCTAGGAATTCCCTTGAAAATTTGATGTACAATTCAACCTTTTGTGACTCCATAGCCCAATGGATTAGTTTCACAACTCTATTTTTCCAACCACCCAATCAATCAAAACCAACAGTTCTCATAATCTCTATAAATAGCCTAATATCAGCAATTATAGCCATCAAGCTAAATCATAAATCATAAAAATATAAAGAGCCCTCTCTTAGTCTAGGAAGGCTAGGTCTTGGACTCCCAAGTGGTTTGATCTTGTTCTCTATCATTTATTCTTTCCAATCTTATAAATTATAGAGTGCTAACAATAATGGTGACCATACTGGGGAACTGAGTTATTGAAAAAGCTTAATATTTCATAAGAACTCTGTTAAACACCATGTTGAAGCACACACATGGTGTATGAGAAGATAAACACACACACACAAGAGACTCAACACAATGAAGGATAAGCGTGAGGCTTTCTTTTATTTTCCATTATACAAAGATGTACATTTATAGTACAATGGTGTGACTCTTGGTTTCACATTCCAAGGTCACTTGGACTCATTGTGACTTTTCGCATTCCACACCTACCCATGTAGGATTAGGTGTTCCAACATCCCCCCTTAATCCGAAGGGGTATGTGTGAGTCCAAGAAAAGAGTTGTAATACAAATATGCAAAGTATACATGGCAGCACTTGGGCTGAATCAACTCTATGAAATGTTGGAAAAAAGAGGTGGTTTTAGGATGACCACAAACACTGGAACGCAAAACTTGTTGCAGTTCCCGGAACTCTTCCAAAACTGGCAAGAAGCTGAAGGCTTCTGCTAGAGGAATTGTCCCTCATAAAAAAGGGATACCTTCGACCTAAAAGAAGGGAGATCTATGACCTGTGGTGGTTTTAGGTTGTCCACCAACAAAAGATGATGGTTTTAGGTTATCCACCAACCAAAGATGATGGTTTTAGGTTATCCACCAACCGAAGGTATGCTCATGGGCATCCGTATCTCTGGATACATCTCTGAATCCGGAATGATGAATTGTGGCTCAGGCTCGCTTGAACTGCTGGCTACAACTCTGAACATGGAATGAGAGATTGTGGCTCAGGCTCGCTTGATCTGATGTCGAAGCTTGTACATGACCACCATTTTCCCCCCTGTCAGGGACAAGGTGAGATGATGGCGAAAACTCAACTGCAAGTTTGCTCAATATCCGTGAACAAGTTCTAACATGTGTCATAAACATCTTCTTGGCTGCTGATGCCCATTGCCAAGAAGTGATCCATCCAAGATGAATCTTGGTTCTTGCAGGAGGCTTTTTTCTGAAGCATCTGTCTGAAGAATGGGTGTGCCGACCACAGTGCTTGCATGGATGAAGATCAAAACAATGTTCTTTCATATGGCCAACTCGATCACAGTGTTGGCATTTCTCAATCTGTTGTTGTTGTGGAACAGGATCTGGAACAGCAGCAGGTGAACTGTCATACATGAATCCGGCACTCTAAAATATGATGGGCTTTGTGTAGTCTGGAATATGAAAGGACACATCCTTGTCATATCCAAGACCAGTTCGATGCTTGTTGTGGACAAGCTCTTCCCAAGGTCTAATGATGGGCTTGAGAAGTGCAGGCTGAGCTGCTGCATCTGCATGTACATCTACTCTAGTGCAATGAACTGAATGAGGATCATCTGCAACTTTATCTTCTTTCTTCTAATGGGAGTCCTTCTCAATCTTCTGAACAGAAACAGGTTCATAATGGTGACTCTTTTGCTGAAGTTCTTCTTGCTGAAGCTGAGATTCCAACTGCAAAAACTCAATCTTTTCATGTGCATCTAGCAAACAACTTCGAATATTACAAAGAGCATGCTTGCTCATTTTTATCACATCATCAACATTTGAATGAATGAGGTTATTCAACAACACTAATGCCTCATTGATTTTAGCCATTTCAACAACTTAGGCTCAAAAAATGAAAGGGTGTCGGCTTCAACTGAAAATTCACCCGTTTACAATGTGATTCATCAAATACAAATGACTACAAAGGATTTCCAACTATGGAAATCTCAAAGTACAAAGTGTGCTCCTCAAATGATGGAGGACAATCAACAATGACTTACATCAACAACTCAAATTTTCTGATTCCAACTATGAATGAAGAGGAAAATTCTACTCAAAATACAATGTCAGCTCAATACATATCTCTGCAAAATATTTGTAAAGGTGTAGCTGAAAACACGTGCAAGAAGCCTTTGAGGTAGCTGAATTCTCTTCTTCAAATCGCTATTTTGCAATGATGGAAAACTTGTCTTCAAATGTGAAATTCTTCAAAAAATCAACCTTTTATCAATGCCACAAATCACACAATGTCAAATATGCAAATTTCAATCCATGTGCTCCTCATATGCCATTTTTCATTTTCTGTTGTTCATAACTCTCTTTCCTCTCTCTCTGCTGTTTTTTTTTTTTTTAATAATTAATTAAAAAATGAGAATAAGTTAAAAAGGGAAAGGGAAATATTAAGATGGGATGGGAAACTATATGGTGGGGGGGGGGTAGTATTATATGGGAGGGGGAATTAAAAAAAAAAATTTAATCGAATTTTAAAATTGGGAGGGAGATTTATTAAAAGAAGGGGGGAGAAGATTAAAAAATCGAAATTTAAGGCGGTATTAATGATAAGAGGGGGCGGTATTAAATGTGAGATGGTGGTATTTAAGAAGCGTTGTGGGTGGTATTGCAATGGAGAGGGGCGGTATTGTAAAGTGGAGGGGAAGGGCGTAGAGTATAGTGAGGGGAGGGCCATAGAGCAGAGTTGGGAGTGTATGGGTAGCATTTGGAAAAGTCTCGCAGAGAGGGTGTTGAAAGGTGGCCGCAGGGGAGCCCAAGAGTGAGGGGCGGTGTGTTGGATAGCAGGAGCGTGAGGAGGGCCGACGCAGCGGCAGAGAGGAGGATCGCTGGAGTGGGTAGGGAGCGTTGTTTAGGGAGAAGGGGCCGGCTGTAGGGAGAAGGGAGGCCGGGGTTAGTAGGTAGGAGGGAGCGGAGGTATTGAGGGGTAGCGCAGAGATGTATGGCGGGTGGGGAGGTGTTTAGGTGGGCCGAAAGGCCAGCGTAGGTGAAGAGGGCGTAGCTCGAGGTGGAGCGGAGTGCAGATAGGTGTGCGGGTAGGGCGAGAAGCAGGGTTATGAGTAGAGTAAGTGGATATTGTGGGATGCGTGGTAAGGGAAAGGCAGAGCAGTGGCGTATTGTGGTGGAGAGGGGCTGGGTAGGACGGTTTAATCACAGAGAGAGGGTGGGAAACGGTGTTCGAATGAGGGCACGGGTAGTGGAGTAGGTGGGTACGCTGGGTAAGGTAGGCGTTTGGAATGGCGTGCGTAGGTGGAGTAATGGGAATGGAGTGAGGGCGTAAGGGATTTGTGGGAGGCGTAGAGCGCTGGAGTGTAGGAAAGCGATGTATGTAAGGGAGTAG
Source organism: Pinus albicaulis (assembly GCA_034641835.2). Lineage (NCBI taxonomy): Eukaryota > Viridiplantae > Streptophyta > Pinopsida > Pinales > Pinaceae > Pinus > Pinus albicaulis. The sequence goes on along the minus strand of CM076578.1, from coordinate 1,307,992,343 downwards.
TGAGGTATGAGGGGGCGCCGAAGTGTGGAGAGGGCGGTGTTGCAGAGATTTTATTTATTTATTTATTTTTTTTTATTTTTTTTTTAATATTAAAACAGCAGAGAGCGAGAGCAGAACTTTTTTTCTTCTGGTAGGAATTTTACAAATGTACAGCAGTTTGTAATTTTTCAGCAGAATAACTTTCAGAAATTGCAGAGAAAATTTCGCCAGTAAAGTCAGAAAATTTTTACTTCAAAAACCCAGAATTTTTCTTCGAGAAATTGCAGAGGGCCATATAGCAGCAGAAAATTGCAGGGATGATGAAATATTCAGCAAAACTCAGAATTCTTTTCCATTAAAAACCAGAAACTTCTTCTTCAGAAACCCAGTTTAAAACACTATTCCAGCAGCTCTTCAAAAGCAGAATTAAAGGCAGAAAATGGAGAGAAAAGATCAGAATTTAGAAAACCTTCAGATGCGTTTCTTCAACACCACCACTGCTGCTCTTGTTCAAAGTCAATTTCTGAATGCTGCCACGGATTTTGAATGCTGCTCCTCTTCAAAACACTTCTAAATGGCGGCAAAAACACTGCTGCAAAAACTCTCTAAAATGCTGCAAAAATTATCAAAAATTTTGCAGATATGCACAGGCCATAAACACAATGGCTCACTCAATTTGGAGCAGGGCCAGCAATCACCCTCTTTGATACCATGTTAAACACCATGTTGAAGCACACACATGGTGTATGAGAAGATAAACACACACACACAAGAGACTCAACACAATGAAGGATAAGCGTGAGGCTTTCTTTTATTTTCCATTATACAAAGATGTACATTTATAGTACAATGGTGTGACTCTTGGTTTCACATTCCAAGGTCACTTGGACTCCATTGTGACTTTTCATATTCCACACCTACCCATAGAGGATTAGGTGTTCCAAAAAACTCAGAAACCCTAGTCAAAATATTTTATGATTCAAGTATGTTCTCAGATTGTTATCTGGTCATTGATGGTGGACAACAGCCAGACACAAGAAAGTTGAAATCATCCACGTGGTGACTCCACAATTTTCAGTTGACCTAAAGACTCCACTGATAGAAGAATCCAGTTTGGTTGTGAATATACAGTTGTTAAGTAAACTTGACACGGGATAGACTCAATGTTGACTAGGGTAAATAGTAGTAGTTTTGGGGCACATGGTATTGTGCACCCATGGTTTTATCCCATGGTATTGCATGTAATGGAGCCTATAAGAGGCTGGGAATGCTTCATTGTAACGTAGGCCTGGAGGTGAGTGGTGAAGCCTCACTTGGCTGGATTGGCCAGGGTTTTGGCCAATGGTTAGTGAAATTTCATTGGTTGGGTTTTTCCCCAGAGTTTGGGGTTTTCCCGGATAAACATATGTGTTTATGTTTATGTGCTTTGTTGCTGGTTATGATTATTATTTCTCTCAGTAAATTATTTATCTATTCCTACGGTAAATTCTAATAACTGGTATCAGAGCTATGGTCTAGGGTTTGAGCTTGAGAGGGATGTTTTTTTTTGTGGCCAAGGTTAATATGGACGCTCTAACGAGATAAATTTTGATGATGGCTTTAAATTTGAATTTATGGATCGAAATATCAGAAATGAAGATGCGGTTGATGGCGTGAAAATGTTGATGATATGATCATTTCGTGGATTTATGCTCAGGTAACCAGGTTCAAATGTGGAAGCTTTTCCATCGGGCTAGGAATGAATCACACCCTGTTGGATAGATTCTCAGCTGTGGATTTTATGAGAAATTTAGTGTCTGTGGCCAAAGGAGAAAGCCTAGCCATCTGAAGGAAAGAAACCCTCTTCACATAAAGCACGAGCACCTGCAATTCAAAAATTTTTCGAACATGCCAAACCCTAGCAAGTCGGAGCCCAAATCTTGGTCCAAACTTTTGTGCAAGTTGTTTCCCATCTCCGGAGAAATGCTGGGTCGTCTCAAAAGGAAGGTCGAGCAGCAATGCATGAGCTTCAAGGTTCTCGCAGCCCACCTATGGAAATCCCATGCTATTGTAGTGAATAACCCCTTGGAGAAAACCTGCATAGTGCTATTTGCAATTGACATAGGATCGAGGATGAATCCACTGTTTCCTAGGGAATTCGCGGGAAACGCAGTGTTTCTAGGGTATGCTCGAACAACGACCAAGGAGTTGAAAGAGGCATGGCTTGGCTGGTGCGTGCAGAGAGTCCAGGAGGGTAAAGGCAGAGTGATGGATGAATATGCTTGCTTTGCAATAGATTGGTTGGAAGTGTAAAAAGGGGTACCCTGTTCAGACAGGAGCATCGTCATTTCCCCATGGAAGAGATTGGGATTTGAGGAAATTGAGTATCCATGGGGAAAGCCATTGTACTTCGGGCCGGTGATAAACAGCTGGATGGATTTTGTGTTGCTCCTTCCCAATCTTGATAAAGAAGGATTGAACGTCTTCATGGCACTAGAATATCATCAGATGGAATGTGGACCGAAATGGCGAAGTGGACTAGACAAAAGAAGAATTAATAATGGCGTTGCATGAGAAGAAATCCAGTTAGAGGGTGAAAGTGTGAAAATTTAAGGGATTATTGAGAAGAAGCCACCAAAAGGAGCAGTTATGGATGGAAAACCTGTTGGCATTTACTAGATACGCAAAGGGGCAGAAATATATGAATTATGGCAGCATGGAATTATGGAGGTTGCATCAATCCAAATGATGTGATTGGTCTAAAGAGCTGATTGTGAATGCAATTTGAAAGGATCAGGCTTGATCAAGGGCGTAGCCCGCGAAAGGGAATTCAAGAGACCGCACCTAGGAGAACGAGGAGGCCACGGAGCAGCGAGGTCCACGGTGGAAATGCACCCAATACTTGATCACATGAGTTTTGGGCATTGCGTGCTATATGGGTGGTAGTAAGGTCAACGTCCAAGCTAAAGCTAGATGTGCTTGTGCTGTGAAAGGACGAAGAAGAACATGGAAAGGTGAAATGCAATTGAGGCCTTGTCAAAATGAGAGAGAAGGTGTGCAGGTGGATTAATTAAAAAGTGATGAACCATGTATATGAAGAGAATTCCTAGAGGACTGGCGGTTACAGAGGTTGGTGACCCATGTAATCTGGTAGATGGATTCTTTTTATATGGAAATTGATGTACAACTATGATGTCCTCTTTGGAGAGGACATCATGAATGAATGTAGAGAATGGTCATACAAAAAAAAAAAATGGCAACAATGAAACAAAAAAAAACAATTATTATTATAATGGAGTTAATTTTATTACATGTAAATGGGCATACTGTTGTAAGACTTGGTATATCACTGATAAAGTCTGGGTTAGACCTAGGTGATAGGGGGGATGTCAAGTTAACAATTACCCCGGGTAAAAATTTGAGGGGGGGAGAGCTAGAGTGAACGGGGTTGTCTCATTTAGCAGGTTTGGCTGGATTTAGTCAATAATCTCCAAGTAAATTTTAAGGGGTAATTGTTAAGTAAACTTGACTCGGGATAGATTCAATGTTGACTAGGGTAAATAGTAGTGGTTTTGGGGCACATGTTATTGTGCACCCATGGTTTTAGCCCATGGTATTGCATGTAATGGAGCCTATAAGAGGTTGGGAATACTTCATTGTAATGTAGGCCTGGAGGTGAGCAGTGAAGGCTCACTTGGCCGGATTGGCTAGGGTTTTGGCCAATGGTTAATGAAATTTCATTGGTTGGGTTTTTCCCTGGAGTTTGGGGTTTTCCCAGATAAACATATGTGTTTATGTTTATGTGCTGTGTTGCTGGTTATGATTATTATTTCTCTTAGTAAATTCTTTATCTATTCCTGTGGTAAATTCTAACAACAATGACCCCACTCTCTGACTAATTGACAAGATGGATCCAAGGATACAATGCAAGTATGCCCCAATGAACAGAGATCACACTCCTCTATTCCCACACAAAATGCCTCAGGTAAATTGGGACAGAAACCTCCCTATTTTTCAAGATAAGAAGATTAATGACGCTTTGTTACGTATCATTAAATTTCATATACACTCATGGAGGTTGAAAGTCAAATGGCATGCAGATTGCCTCATGAAGATGTTCATGGTAACATTAGAAGGGAAAGCAAGGGAATGGTATGAAGGTTTGAACCCTGGTAGTTTGTTTTCTTTAAAAGATTTCCACAAGGTGTTTTATGAGCATTATAAGGAAAATTCTCCATCTTTATCATTAGCTAAAAATTGTTGTGATCAATCTAAGGATCTCATACAATACCTCCTAAATATTGATAAAGATTTAGGAAATTGGCATCAAGAAGATCTCTTAGTAGCAATTCATGAATTTCATTCTCAAGTTAACTGTGATGACAGCCAAGAGAAGTTAGTTGAAAGTGAAAGAAATCAGGAAATGAAAGAAGATTCACAAGATCTCTCTGTGGGGACAAATGACAATTCCGCTACTCTTTTGTGTGAGGCTAAAGAATACATTCAGCCTCATGATCAGTCTTCACAAGAGAAAGAAAACAATTTTTTTTCAATCCAAAGAACACAAAGAATCCCTCCTCCTTTAACTGAAGAAGAAATCAATCACATTATAACCATGCAGCTGGCCTCTAAATTTTTATGTAATGAAGAGATTATTTCCATTTGTTCTACTGTTGATTTATGTACTGAAGCATTTCCTCATGAAGAACAGATTGATATTGATGTTGTTCTACCTTCTCAAGAAGACCTATTGCTAAAAAGTGCTCCTATTCATCAAAATAATGGCCCTCAAACAAAATTCAGCGAACTTAATCAAGACATATCAGGTTTGCTTGGGGACATCATAGTGGCATATAATGAGGATGCCATGTCAGGTGTCCATGAAGAATGTGTAGATATTCTCTTATCAGAAGGATCCTAAGCATGAAAAAGTGGAACAAGGAGCAACCCTAGATGAATTTTGTTATTTAAATCCTCAAGGCCAGGTATTGTTCCAAGATCCTTTTGTTGGTTTCTTATAATCATCTAAAGAAGGAATATTTTATACCAGGAATGGTCTATTGCAGATTTTAAGGAAAATTTTTGGCACTGTTGTTCAAAGGCAAGTAAGATGGGAGTGGCCCTTTTGTTTTTTCAGCCTACTCAAAAAAGTGAACTAGAATCAATCATGTAGTCACTTACTTGATTGGTTGCATTGGATAAAAGAGTTCACTTACTGTATATATCATCTCCAAGTTAGATTAGGATAGGTAGGTGTGAAAATAGGCTCTGTACTCTTAGCATTTTTCAAATTTTAGTTTTAGATTACTTTTCATTTTCAGATCAGTATGTTTCAGAATTTAGTTTTATCTTAGTTCTGGTTTCATCATTCAAGTTTTCAAGGTGCAAAAGTATGTTCATCTTGATGTATTGTGGTGGATAAGTTCAATTGAAGTTTCAGTTCGGATTTCAGTATGCTAATAAGTTGGCTGGCTGAGAATGTGGTCTATTTTTATCAGGAAAATTCAGGAGGAGAAATCGGCGAGTTTCCAGTCACCAAGTTTCCTAACAGATCAAGATACAAGTTGTGGGATCAACCCAATGGATCAAGCTACTAGTCTACGGTGTTCTTGACACCTCCTGAAGGAGATGTCGACCCCAATTGAAGCAACTGTTAGATTCCTGTATTTCAAAGTATCACTAGGTGACTGATTATTTTCTCAGGTCTTTCATACTGAAAATAATATTCCATGGCTATCATTTATTTTCAGTAAAAGTGGGAAATCCCGACTGTCAAGAGATTCAAAAGAATCTATGTTCCTTTCAGTTTAGTAGAAGGGGAAAATGTTGCAGATAAGGAACAAAAAGTAGCAAAACCAGAACTATCATTAAGACAAAGGCAATAGAGGAGCAGTTAAGGCAGAAAAGTAACTATGGCAGAGTCATGAACGTACTGGGCAGAGTCGTGAACATGATTGGGTCAATTCATGCATGTTTGGGTTGAATCGTGAATGCTGAAGTGGGTCAAGTCATGAACATGGGGCAAGTATTCTATGAACAACTAGAAAGAAACAAACGGGCACGACCAAAGAAGTAAAGTCAGCAAACCACAACAAGGGAGAAGTGAGGACCCTCGGATTTGAGCTTTGATCAATGACAGAGACTAAATTGCATATCAACGAGCTTTACATTTATAAGTTGAGAAATCACAAGTTAAACCCTTTAAGTTGCGATGCGATAAGTCACAAAATATGCAAAACGCGAAGTGGGGGTGGTGATGAGGCAAGTGACGTGGGAGTGACATAGCAGTGATGTGGCAAGCTAACGTGGCCCATACCCCACAGACTGCAGTCAGTTTATGATGGCGTGGCAGTGACGTGGCAGGTGACATTGCACAATGACGTGGACCTAGCCCGAATACCGCACATCGCAGATCGCATAGGAAAAGTTATTGTTAAACATTAAAGGTTGCAGAATGTGATAAAGGGGCCCAGATGCGATGTAGTTTCAAAGGAAAAATCCAAAGGATTTCAGATTCGCATGTAAAGCCTTTTATGTGTTAAATCGCATCGAAGGGGGCAAAGGAGATCACAGCATAAAAAATATGCAATGCGAATTGCGATGTGCGATGATAGTGGGATCCAATCGCAATCGCAAATGGAAAATTTTACAAGATAACTACGAGAGGTAATCGTTATAACTGTCAAAGTGAGATGTGCGATGATGGTGGGACTCGATTGCAAATCACATGTTCTAAGGAATAATAGCAGGATGTAAGTGTTATAATCATCGCAACGCGATGAGCGATGCAGTGGGGCCCGATCGCAAAGCGCGCATCGCAAGTTTTAAAGTCTAAGTGTAAAGTTAAAGTGAAAAAGAAGTGAGATGCGAAGTGCGATATTGTCGCAGATGCGATGTATTCCATAGTAAAGGCCTAAAGATTTTCAAGTCCGGGCGGAGGCAATTTGTGCATCATTTTATGAAGAAACGGGCTAAGCACAGCATGGAAGACTTGGTGTAGAATAAGCCTCGACAAGGAACGGAAGCGAAGGGGGTTGAGTCGGGCAAGGCGTTTTTGCAAACTTGTTATGTTATAATGGAAAAAACATAAAAGGCAACAAACTCATCAGCACAATCGCTAATCAATGTAAACTGGCTAGCCCTTCACCATCGTAATTACCCAACGCCGATATTTTGAAAAGCAGGGACAGATGTCAGAGCCATCATTCGTTGCCTCTTCATGATCATCAAATGCCACCTTCAAGCCTACTTTTTGATCTTACGGAGATCCATCAAAGTTTTTAGATCCATGAAGAGCTGCTCAAAATTAATTTTTACAGACGATGTGTTTTCTGAGATCTTTTGCTCAGGCCTTGCATGGCCTCACTTGTTTAATTTAAGATGTTTGTAATAAATGAAGTTTTCCAAAGTAGATTAGGGCAACTGACTCAAGTTTTAGTTAAATATTGCTTGAATTTTCAGTATCAAGGGTTGGACCTTGTTAGACTCTGCGTCGCAAAGATCATTGTATTGGAACACTGTAACTGTTTGATCTGAGCATCAATAGTAAGAGACTGTTCACAGGAATCTTGATCTATGTTAATGGTGATGTTCTTTCCTCTGTGCTAATGTTTTTTCCTCTGTCTTTTCATGCTATGCATCAATTTCTCTCATTACAAAACAAAAAATTTAGACTAAGATTTGTTGAGAGAGCACCTTAATTATGTTTGTGTTTGTTATCTTAATGTTTTCCTCTAAAGTATAGTTAAATAATTCTTAACTGCTCTTTCGCTATTTCTGAACCCTATACTTTCTCCCATTTCATATTCATACTGCTAGTGAAATCCAATTTGCATTTGAAAAAATTATGTACAATTCAAACTAATCCATTGGGCTATGGAGTCATAAAAGGTTGAATTGTACCAAACTAAATCATAAATCATAAAAACAGAGAGAGCCCTCTCTGATTCTAAGAAGGCTAGGTCCTAGACTCCAAAGTGGTTTGATATTGTCCTCTATCGTTTATTCTTGCAATCTTATAAATTATAGAGTGCTAACATCCCCATAGATAAAGTGAGAGTGTCTTGCACCCTTACCTCCCTCAACCTCCAAGCTCTTTAATTCTCTATTAATGTTAGAGAGTTAGATGATGATTTTAAAGAGTTAGATAATGATTTTAAGATATTTTTAATGATGTATCGTAAAATAATTTTTTGGTTTTTTATACTTAATTTTCACCTTTCATTATTTTCATAAATATCGTATGTAATTTTTAAAAATAGTTAAAAACTTAATTATGTGCACTCGACATTAAACTCGACGAGGAGCAAATTCCATGTCCTCGTAGATGAGGTGACGGTGTCTTGCACCCTTGCCTCGTAAAACCTCCAAGCTCATCACCTCACTCGGGAAAGTTCTCTATTAATAATAATGTTAAAGAGTTCAGAGAATGATTTTAAGATGTTTTTATTGATGTATTGTAAAATAGTTTAATGGTTTTTTATACTTAGCTATCACCTTTCGCTATTTTTGTAATTTTTAAAAATAGTTAAAAACTTAATTAATGTTGAAAGTCGGCTCTCTATTAACGTTGAAAAACCCCAAACTAATGCAAGAGCGTCGCCCACCAGAACAATGTTTGAATCCTCTGGTCAATAAGCGAAACAATGTTTGAATCTCCTCTGGTCGATAAGCGAAACATTCTTTGAATATAGAAACATCCATCCCACGGAAGCATATGAACGAAACCGTTATTTATATATAAAAAACGTTATGGAAATCTTTTATTTAAAAATTTCAATTATAAAATTGTAATTTTTTTTTATTAAAAATGTGGTTTTTGTATTAAAAAATTACAAGAAAGGGTAAGTTCTATATTTTAAATATTATAAAAATTTTAAAATATAATTTCAATAGCTGTTATTATGTAAACTAGTTTTATTAATAGTTGATTTGGAATTCAATTAAACTATATATTTTGTGTGATTTATCACAAAAATCAATCTACACATATTGTTGAATAAATTCAAATCGAAAGAGAACTAGTATTTGAGAGATATATTTTTTGATTTGTGGAGATTATTTAAGTATATCTTTAATATCTAATATCTCATTTTTGAGATTGAATATCAGTCTTGAGTTTTTATTATTATTTATATTAGATATTTTTTCAATTGGCAATAAAAATAATAGATTATTTTAAATAGACAAAAAAAATTAAATAAATAAAAAAGATTAATGTTAAAAATAAAGATAAAAAGATTCATTTCAATTTTTAAAATTTTGAAAAAAATAATAATAATAAAGATGTGTATAAGAAATTTTCGTATATTTTCTATTTTTTTCAATATTAAATCTAAATTAATATTGAAATTCAAATTTGGTAACTATGGTGAGAAGAATCAATGACGGTGGAGACTCAAATGTAATCGGACCAGCCTACAACAACGCCAGAAGAAATTGGAAAGGGACCCGCCTGGCCCGACCGGCGGGGCCCAGTCGGGTGGTCGGGGTTTACGTTTTAACAACTTTCCTGCCATTTTTACTTGTGATGTGAGGGAGAAAGAGTACACTTAGACAAACCGATTAATGGACATTTCAGTGATAAATTCAATTTTATCCAACTTATGAGAATCTTTAAAAAAAGGAATTTTAATGCATCTTAAAACCAAATAACAGAAGAAAGGAGATATAGCAAATTTGAGAAAGCGAAAATACAAAATAGAACATCAACAATCAAACCAAGTTGCCTTTTATTCTTAACTTTCAAACCAAGTAATTACATCAATACAGCTTTGCCACCGAATTCTAAAGGGCTGTAAGTGAATGGCAAAAAGCCACTAAATCAACACTGACCATAAAAAAACATAAATCTGTTTTCACCGAAACAGTGAAACCAAAAATTGCAGTAATTATAGAACGTAGTTTTATATTATCATAGAGTCTTTAAATCGTTTTTTGTTTCCCCGAGGAATGTAAAACTCCTCCTTAGCAACACTCTTCGCACACAAAACAGCAGCACAAAGCCGCAAGGCTGCAAATCCAAAAAAACCAAAACAGTCAATAACACAAAATCATACCCCACATATATAAAAGTAATGAAAAATTTAATTGAATTCATACCATGCTTCAATGCATCCTTTCTCGCCTCTCGTCTGCGTTTTAACAGGTCCAGCTGCTTGAGCGTACTGTGGAGGAGGAGCCCGAGTAGGATACCCTAATAACCACCACAGTAAAACCCTTTTAATGAAAATTGAAATTTATCATTCTAAAAACATTTCTCAACAAGTCTGCAATTATGATCTATGCTCTTTTTGTGATTAATCTGCGATCTATGATTTTCCTGCAGATTTATGAACTCTGAATAAAAATACTACAATTGATAGAAATAAGAGAAAAGGAAGAGCAGAGAGCCGAACCCGGAGGAGGATTTCCTAAAGGGTAACCTGCAGGTGGCGATTGAATCTTGTTGTCAGACATGGCGAACTTCTTTAGAGTCGATTTCTAGAACTTTCAAGTCAGAGAATGTAAGGAAAAGCGATGATGATGGATTGATTCTGTAGTTATGGGTGGGTACAGAATTGATGTTATATACACTAGAGAGGCGGTGCAAAGGATATGAGATTCTTCGACGCGTAAAACAAGCCCACTTCTTTACGGCTCCAACGGTCAAATTTAAAGCGTAATTTACATAATTTCAACTTTGAACATATACCTGGTAACGCGTTTTACAGCCGAAATTACAGAATTTGAACTTTGGAACATATAGCTGGTAATACGTTTTCCAGAGTAGTGACACCATGCCACACCATCTCAACCTTATCCGGTCCCAGCCTTACCCGGCATATGATTTAGGTATAGCAAAAACTAGCTCTCACTTTTCTATGTGAATTCTCTTAGGTGTTGTGGTGTTTATTTGAAGTGATTTTTTTTGGGTTAGAAATTGGTGAAAACTTTTGAAATAAAATTTTGATTTGTATTATTTAAATTGAATATTTTGATTGTATATATATAAATTTAACGCTAATTTTTTTTAAAGAACAATTCATTTAAATTAAGTAAAATTTACCTATCAACCTTATAATTTAAATGAATTGCAAGAAAATTTCAAACCAATTAAATAAGAAAAAACAACTCAATTACCGTGGCAAAACATGGGCATAATTAAATATGAATTGACCATCAATTTTGATGCTTCCGGCTTTTCCAAAGTTCGCATTCTCTGAAAGTGTTTTTTAAAAACAAATTAATAATAATAAAGATGTCGGTTGTAGAGTCCAACTTTTCCAAAGTTCTCATTATCTCAGTGTTTTGTTTTTTAAAAGCAAATTAATAATAATGAAGTCGGTGATAATCACAAGGAAGTTGGATTTGATTCAGAAGTGGTTAATTTCAAATATCGAAGTGTTGACTTTGGGCCATCTAAAAAGTTTAAATAGCCTTGATCGACTTTGGTTCCTCTAAGATATTTACTAATAAAATAAAATCTAATGCGTATGAAATGAAATTAAGTATTAAATTTATTAATTCGACTCCAATTTTAATATATATATATATATTCAAATTTTGATTCATAGTTTACATAATATAATAGGGTGATTATCGATTTGGCTACACTTCAGGATTATGTAAATTATGATTTAAATTTAAATTTCATGGTTTACAAAATAATTCATATTACTATGAAGGCTAATTAAAGTGCTCCATCCAATTATATCTATATAAATATAACCAATTTTATAATTTATTAAATCGATTCAATTTTAACAAATTATGGTTATGTAATAGGTGAAATTTATTTTCATTTTCATTTTAATTTTAAATTATATATATAGATATATATTTACAAATAAGTATGAAATAAAATATATTAAAAATATAAACGAAAATAAAAATTTATATTATATTATTATTTTTTAAGTTACTAAAAACATATATCTAATTAAATTTCAAATTTTAGCATGATAATGATTACCTGTAATTTTTAATAAGATACTTGATGTTTAGTTAAGTTTTGTGTTCCCAAAAATGAATAAGTGTTCACCCAAAACTTGGAGCATCTCATTAAGAATTACACACAATTTATCAAATTCTTTCAGAATCATCAAATCTTTGAGTGTAAAATCTTCTTGCAAAAATGATTATGCCAAATTTATATGTGATACATAATGAAGGTTTGCACCCAACACCCATATATGGGTTTGCAACTAGCACCCATATATGGGTAACTATTGGTTAGTCATTACACTTATATGGGTAACTATTGGTTAGTCATTGCATTTCTAGTCTGAACACTATTTTAATGTAGTAGAATATTTGTTAAACAAAATTTAATGTAATTATGAAAAAATTATATGTGAGTTACAATATTTTTGGTTAGTTCATAATAATCTATTTTTAATATATGATGTATATGGTATTAGTTCTATATATTGTTTGATTATTGATTTAGCATGTTTTTTTATTGATAACATATTAATCAATATTAGTAGTATTTTATAATTTATATATGAAGTATATTTTTGAGATGTAAATTATGTGGTTTGTGTTGGGTTTATTTTTCATTAAGTTTTAGGTTCAAATTTCATAAGTAGAGGTTCACAATGGGAGCTAGCTATGGGGGATATAAATTATCCCAAGGGGCATCCAAACTCCTTTGATTTTTGCACAATATCAAGGAAAGATCACCCTCCACTTTAGTTCAAATTTGACCAAATCAATTTCATTTCTATGTTTATTTATTTTTTCGTAGCTTGACCTACCTAGGCTTTATCTCTCATGATTTAATTATCAAAATAGATCAATTATTTAGTTCTCAAATGATTTTCTATCATTCCATTTAAATGGTTTAGAAAAAAACAAGTTAAGTTTAGGACTTTGAGGTTAGTGCATGCAAATAATTCAAGTTGCCCAGGTCAGGTGAATATTCCAATGCAATTTAACATTAGTTGTAAACTAGTCTTGAGTGTACAGGTGTTGCATGTAGTCACATGATCAACCGAAGTAATTACACAATTCAATTTGAGGAATTTCATAAATAATATGGGCTAATTCCTCAATCAACAATGCAAGGAAATAGGAGGTTGAGCCAAAGAAGAAATTGACTAAGCGTAGTCCAAAGGGCTTCAGTGAGAAGAGAGATAGGTTGTGCACTTACACAGTGAGCTCACTTGAGCAAAGAAATTGTAATACATATTTATTCATTTGATTAATGTAGGAGGCATTGGGGTTTTCCGCAAATTTCTTTCCTGATATAAAAATACTTGTTTCATGTGTGTTATTTCTTATTACATGTCTACTTTTTTTGTTCTAAATTGTGAATTAATGTTCCACTAAATTTTTTATGTTGTGATTTTGATTAAAAATTCATAAGCGGTTGCAGATATACATCATAATTTTTAATTTTTCATCAAAACAAATAAATATCAAATTAGTAAAACTTTCATTTACCTTAAAAACTTGAAAATTATAACCAATTTTTTTTCACAATTCTTAAAAGAAAAATAAATCCTTTATAAATATCATTTATTTAGCTTAATTTTAACAAAGTATTTCAATGTGATCAAATATTGTATAACCATCTCATGAATCCATATTATTTTATCTAAAATATTCCAATATCATTTTATCAACTATAAATTAATGAGAATTTTAAATACTTCATTTTATATTATGAATGGCATATAATACAATCATATATTATTAATATTTTTAAATATAATTCAATTAATTAACTTTAAATAATTATATTTTAAAATTAATAAATTATTATATGTAAATATTTTCTTTTTAAATCCATAGTTACTTAAATTATAAGATTATATTAGTAATTAAGGAGTCAAAGAATTTAATATTATGCACATCCACCTATGAAAGGGTCTACCAGATCACATTCATTTGATTCATCAATATTTTAAGTGGAAACAATAGTTAGAGTTTGAAAATACTACTTTGAGATGTAATGGGGCATCTGCAAAGCTCGTGCCCTCAAGAGAAAAAAAAATATATCCCAAAATCCAAAGGGATGGCAATTTCCAGAGCCACCTTCTTCCGATGATGAAGATGAATAAATAGATGGAAGTGTTCAATGACCAGAAACATTGAATCAACACAAATCTTAAGTGCAGGAGGGAAAAGAGAAGAAAATGGTTCTACATGGACATGATAAGAAAACCACTAGCTTATTAGTGACAAAAACCCTTGGAAATCAACATGAAGAAATTGGAAACAACTAAAGAGAAGCTGAAGTAAAATGAACACATGTGTCTGAGAGCTCAGACTCAGATAGATCATTGCATGAAAATTTAGAAGGAAAAGAATTTTCACTTATAATGGATGCTCTTGATCAAACATTCTGGCAAAAGGTCGAAAAAAAAGAGGAAAAGGGGGAAAATAACTCATTATTATTAAACATAGCCCCAATAATTTCATGTTAGCTTTATTTTTTAATTATTTTTCTCTCTTTTTTAGCATTGGCAGTGAATCCAATACTCCAATATAGTGTCTAGCTTGGCAGTGAATTTAAATAATAATAATAGTACTTGAATGTAAACATAAAATTAATGCTAGTAAAAAATCACTTAGTCCAATAATCTTGTAATTTATATTTAAAGTTTGTTTATCACATATACATATTACTAATTAGGGGTGGTAGGAGGGGGACAGTTTCTCTATGATTGTGAGGAAGTTAAAGTTGCAAGGTATTGATAGAGCTTAGGATGCATGGAAAAAAAACAAGTTGAAGCTTATGATGTCTACAATGGGATTTATTTATCCAAAGAAAATCAAGTGAGTAGCTTCTCCCATTGTTTTGGGAAACTCCCTCTTTCCCGTTGAACATTTGGTGAAGAGCTCATTTCTAAGAAAAAAAACATTACAAAGTTTTATCAAAGGAATTATGAAAGTAGTTGAAAGTTTTTCTTCAATAGCATATTTCCATGTTCTCCAAGATCTAAAAAAATATGGGGATTTATTTTCTAATGAAGGGTGTAAATTAAGATTGGGAGATTTAAAAATCAATGCTCAAATTAGGCTCTCTCATGTTCGTTAGAGCTAAATGGGTTGGTATTTCATAGTTATGAAGGGTTCCATTGTTAATAAGTTATAGTATGACATGTACATTTTGTTTTTTGGATAGGTAAATTTTGTAAAGTGTATACCTACACAATTTTTTTTTTTTTTTAATTTAGAATTCTGTATAAAAAATATTATAATTTTTCTCAAGGCTCAAGATTTATTATTATTATTATATAAAATATATCTATGTATTACCTAATGTATTTACTGCCTTACAAACACATATTTACAAATAAACAAAAAAAATCTCATTTTCATTTAAAAAATAATAATTTATTACTAAATAAATTATTCCCACATAAATATCGCATTTACACTCTTAATTTTGAGAAAGTATTTAAGACCTTTCATAAAATAATTTTATTTTACCTTAATATTTTGATACCATTTTATGAACTCTATTTTTAATGAAGAGATGCATTTTATTGTATATCATGAGTTGTATATAATATAATTATGTATAATTTTGTTGCATATAATTAAATATCTCATTTAGTCTCTTAATTTTGAGAAAGGTTAGAGACTGCATTTTAATGTTATTTATCTATTAACCTTTTTTTTTGGTTTAATTATATTAACAACATGCAACACATGAGTAAGTAACAACTAAAGGAATACAAGATATTATATATATTTTTCAATGAAATAGAGAGAATATTAAGATATTGTATTACATACAAATTAAGAAATTCTTCCATTTGGAATTCATTTATACATGAATAATGACTATAAGTGAATCACATAATAAACCATGCATCAATATGAAATACACATAACACTTTAAGTTTAATTCATTCATAATTCAATTGTATAAAGTGTTTAATTCATTCATAATTTAATTATACAATTTAATGCAATCAAATAAACATGTAGTGAAATTTTATGTAACTCGAAGTATAGTTCACTAAAACGATGGAGACTCAATTTGACTTCATTGATTCTTGCACTACTTTGTGGTTGTTCATGTATGGGTGTGAAGGATGTAGCATCCACGGCTGAAAGTCACCAACTCACTAGTTGACCTCCCAACCTACTCCTTGGCTACTTTTCTTCCCCACATACCCTCGAGTTGTAATGAGTCTATAAGATAGTGGAGAGGTGCTAGCGAGTAGAGGAGAAAACTCTTTTATCAAGAATCCCCCTTCTCAAAACAAAAACTCCACTATACCAGACACACTATAGTCATATTCACTTTAAAATTAGAATTCTCTCATTCAACCAACAATAGGTAATAAAAATGTCCCTCCTCCCATAGCTTTCCCCTTCTTTTATTGGAGGATTCATAAGTGACACTTGGAACTTCATCCATAAATAATTATTTTTATTTACAAAAGGTTTGATTATTCACCCACCCATGTGTCACCCTCTCACCAAGGCTCTCCAAAATTATTTAATTAAATTTTAATTCAAAAATATTTTTTTTGCTCAGCCCAACATGACTCTCTATTTCTTCTCTTAGTTGTTTCTTAATCCCCCTTTTTTATTCTTTAATTTGTGATCATTATTGAAGTCAAATGATAAGTCTTAGATTTTGTCCCCTCACTACATCATATTTTAAATCAAATTGACTCTTAGATGGAGATCATTGTGTTGGCTCTTGCCATATGGAAGTTCTATAAAGTTTCTCTAATTTAATTTATTAATCTTTATTTTCATTCTCCACCATGTTTTCTTAATGGGGCTAGACTATTATAGGATTAATTTTCCTAATTAAATCTAATACCCTTTTATCCCTTTGCTTATTAAACCTTATGTACTTTGGAGTTACTCTATATACACAGCTTCTACCTAATATTTTCCAAATGTGGGAAGGTTAGAGTTATTAATTGGTCAAATTTCTTATTTCTTCCTATTCTCCCTTTACCCTACTATTTTTTTTTTTTAGATAAGTAAGTTCCAAAACCTCATTTACCCTATTTATGTGAATTAGTATGATTATCATGCATTAATTATATTTCAGAAGTTTCTTATTGATGCCAAGGGTGCTAGGTCAGGCATGCCCTTCAAGAAATTCCATTCAAAGTTTCAAGGGTGCCACATCAATCAATTTCTTGATGCCTAGGGTGTCAATACGGCCATGACCTTCAAGAATATCCATTAGAAGTTCCAATGGTACCACACTAATTATTTTCTTATTGATTACAAGGGTTCGAAATCGGTCTTTCCCTTCAAGAACTTCCCTTGAAGTTCCAAGAGTGACACGTCACATTCCCTTCAAGCATCCAGTGACTACGAGGGGAAAATTATGTGCGACGATGGAGATCGGTATCATATCCTATGTCTCCGGCTATAATGAGACTAATGGTGGTAGGGATCAAAGAATCCACCTTTATGTTATAAATCCATCACATGATTAGACATAGTTGTCAACAGGTCCATCACAACCAGTATCATCATAACATCAAACTGGCATGTCACAATCATTGTCATGTTCACTAATAGTAAAAGTCAGATATCTAGATCCTCAACCTAAGGTCCTTTAAGAATCGGCCATGATCTCAGAGGCTATATATAGGAAGATGTAATATCAAGCTCAGTCTACCAGAGCGGGTAACTACAATGCAAGTGTCCCAAGTTGGTCCCCTGCCACACTCAAACAATTGTGAGTAACATTAAATCACAAAAATAGACATCAAAATTTATAAAAATGATGAAACATCATTGAAATGTTCATTGGCCACTAGCGCAAATTGAATTCGAAATAAGTACATCACTATCCATCATCACATAAATAACATTAATCAAATCATGAAACTCTAATGTTCTCAAGAATAATGCATATATCATAATGTAATCTTAAAAAAAAAAATTATATCATTATTTCTTAATGCATTCTTCTTTGGAAACAACTACCCTAGCTTCTACCATTCTTCTTTGGAAACAACTCCCCTAGCTTCTACTATTAAACGATTGAAAATTTGTTTGTCGTTAAATTAGTAGTTAGAAAAAACAATTACCCTAACTTAACAATTAAGTCAGAACTACCTATTAAATCTACAAACGCTCAAAACTTCAGGGGCTGCGGAGGCCAAACGTCGAATCCCATGAATTCTCTTCGATTTCCAAAACAACATTGGCGAGAGGGGGAAAGTGGCTTGGTTATCCACATGGGACCTCCTCTCCGCCTGCTCAGCGCGGCTCTACGCTAGCTATCTATATGCTAGGCTAATGGGAGACGCAGAGGTATCGTCTGTCCATGTCCAATCCATCAGAGTGAAGTAGTAAAGGGGGGAGAACAGAAACGAGATGGGGACACGGAATAAGTTGGTATTTAAATTTTCTGCGGAGGTAGGGTCGAGCGGAAGCGGAGAAATTTTCTTAAAGCGGCCGTGGGAAGCTGCGGGAGGTGCTGTAGTTGCGGGTTCGAAACCATTCCCTATGATCTCTTGTACTAGTTCTCGAAAGCACGACCCGTGAATGTGATCAACCCGGGGCGTGGACTTCTTGGCTATCTTGAATGAGCCTTTTCTCACGCTCAGTCATTCCGCCATTCTCAACCTATATGCCTGCGCTTTGTCTTCCACTCACATAAGCTTTTCCTTGGGAAACTAGCCGTGTCTAACCTCGGCTGGCTCCGAATTAAAATTGGCTCGTCGAATATTTTTTTTAAAATAGGAGAATGGTAAACATGATTCTTAATTATATGCAATACTGCAATGACTTTTGTTCACTGAAAAGACATGGAATTTTATAAATGAAACAAAATCGTTATATGTATTTTTCAAAGAACATGAGAGAAGAAGGTTCTTATGTTAAGTGATTTATTTACTTTTTGTTTCTCTGATTATGCTTATATGTGAAGGCGTTTAGTGTTAATATTGCATATCCAAGTGAAAAGGTTATGAATTCTAATAAAGTATTTGAAATTTTAAATATAGTATTATGGAGCAATAAAATAAATTATGTTAATTTAATTTTGGAATAACTGTGTAAATTGTTTTATTCAAATTTTTTTTTTATTAAATATGATTTTTTATTTTTTATAAACGAAGGTTCTAATATTAAGTGATTTAATTACCTTTTTGTTTCTCTATTTATGATTATACGTGAAGGCGTTTAGTGTTAATATTGCATATCCACGTGAAAAGGTTATGAATTCTAATAAAGTATTTGAAATTTTAATATAGTATTATGGAGCCATAAAATAATTTTTGTTAATATAATTTTGGAA
Source organism: Pinus albicaulis (assembly GCA_034641835.2). Classification (NCBI taxonomy): domain Eukaryota; kingdom Viridiplantae; phylum Streptophyta; class Pinopsida; order Pinales; family Pinaceae; genus Pinus; species Pinus albicaulis. The sequence goes on along the minus strand of CM076578.1, from coordinate 1,307,973,160 downwards.
TCACTGTAAATTATTTTATTCAATTTTTTTTTTTATATTAAATATGATTTTTAATTTTTTATTATTCAAATAAAAAATTTCATTCAAATATAAAAAATAATCTAATATTGAATAAGATTATAAAAAAAAGAATGCAAAAGGCTAATATTTAATAAGATTATAAAAAAGAATGTAAAAGAACTGTTAATATAGATGGATTGTAAATGGCTAAATATGTGTATTATAAATTATCAATAAATCATTCTAAGTAGTCATCACGAAAAAGTTATAATAAATAGTTTAGATTTAAGGATGATATTAACCAATAGTAGTTAAATTATGTTTTTAAGGTCCTTACTCTATTAATAACCTCTATTTGATTAAGCAAATATTTATTTGAGTGATCATAGTTGTTAATTGGATGTTTTGATGTATTTTTTATCTAAATTATGGCCACCTTCATTTGGTAACCATCTCTATGATGTAATAGTAATAGTTTTGGTCATTTTTTCTAATGATGTAATACTAATATTTTTGGGTCTTTTTTTTAAGATGTAATATTAATATTTCTGGGTATTTTTTTATGATGTAATAATAATATTTTTGGGTCATTTTTTTTTCATATTTTCTTAGGTCTTTTAAGTTTTCATGTATTTTTTAAGTTAATTATGTTTAATGGTAAGAGGTTAGATTTAATGTGCAAATATTGTTGGTCTTTTTCTTTTTTTCACCATTCCTACAATCAATCAATGATAGTGATAGTTGTACACGTATCATGATGCACATACATAATACGTATCACCGAATGACTATGATACCTCTATTTTTCCTGCCACAATGAATTTTTATTCTTTGCCAAAATTGAATTTTCAGCCTCCCCTCCCCCAAATGATAGCTGATGAAATCTTTCATTTCCACAACCTATTTATCTCCAAAGATATATCGAGCCTCTAAATTTACATCTTCCTTCGTTGAAAAAAGGAATGAAGCATTACTTGTTCTTTTCAAAGGTACATCAATAATAATATAGTTCTTTTGTCCTACGAAATAGGAAGGTTCCAAAACAAAAAATAGAATGGGAATGGCAACAAGAGGAAAAAGAATTGGATGAATATGTGACTGAAGGTGGGGTGCAGAAATAATTAAAACTTTAGTATTTTTCCTAGACAAAGGAAACGTCACATTGCTAAGGACAGTGCCATTAACAAAAGAGTCCTATTTTCACCATGAATACCTTGGAAAATACAAGAATTGCGACTTGGATCAATAATGTTTATAGTGGTGACTCCGTTGAAGTCACAAGACCAAGAGGCCATGTTACTATTATGGTAATAGTTGTCAAAGGCATAAGAGGCGTGATCTGCAACAATATTCGAAATGCAACAACCCTGACTGGCCTGAATAGAAGAGAAATCATCCTTCCGAGAATGGCAGGCCCACTCCAACATCGCTTGAAGGACTTCAATATCATCCTTGGATAGGGCTACATAGATGTTCTGGGCCAAAGTATCATTGGCCAGAGCCAATCTCGTGCCATTGAGGTGGAGGACATACACGAGCGTGGAATTTGCACTAAAGAGCCCCCAGTTTTTATTTGAAGTCCCACCAGGCCTGAGGTCCTCATTGAAGAGCTCATAGATGTAGGTTTTGACAACCACATCAGAGATCTTGGGGGTTCTAGTGTTGTTTATCACATGCTAGACAGGATTGTTGTTGTAAGTGTCGGCGTTGTCTACAGTGGTGTTGCCCATGGAGGGCCACCTAGTCTCTGTCATGACCACAGGATTGTTTGGGAAGTTTAGCGAGGTCATGGGGTATTAGGTCGTGTCAAACACGACATCAAAGATGTTGGTATAATGGAGCAACGTGTTGAGGTCAATGACGTCCCTATTGGGCGAGAGCGGTTGTAACAGAGCGTAGTCTAGCGACACGACACAGTTTCCCTACATGTAGACATAGTAGGGGTAGACGTTGATCATCAAGTAGGGCTTTATGTTGCATAGGAAGGAAAAAAATAGAATCATCATGTTGTTCTGGGAGGAGTTGAAGGCCTGTGAAGGTGGGAATGAATCTAGCATGAGTTCGACAGTGTGGGGAGTCAAAACCTTCACTTTCCCGTCAATATTGGTCGCCACCAGGGCCAAATGCAAGAATCTCATGGCGGGAACCAGGACGGGGGTGACGTTGGGGATTTTTGTGAGAACTTCACCACCCATGACACTGGCTGTGATGTTGGTGTTGGGAAAGTAGGCCTCCACGTTCTTGTTCATTGCAGATAAGTTCTACTTCTTTTTTCTATGCTAATGTTTCATATGCTACAGTCTTATAGAGTTTCCTTTGCAAGATGTGGTGCAATTTATAGTTATAAAGAATCAATCTTATGCATTACGTATGAGGTTGAGTATGTATTTATTTAGTCAAAGTATCACATATTTTTCAATAAATTAAAGTGTAATTCTAAGAAAATAATTTTATGTTTTCCACTAATTATTTTATTTGGATTTTTCTGTTATACAATTGGTTGTTTATTTTTATATCTTATTAGAAAATGTCTTGCTTGGCACACCCTCTGCAGCAGTACAGGGTACGGGTCACATCAGGAGATCTTGGATGATGTTTCTCATATATCATTCCATTTATTATAGATAATTTATATTTTTGTTTCAATTTTTCTATCATTTTGTATGTGTGTCAAATTGAATTCTAATTCGCCTTTCTCGTCATTTCATTTCATTTTGACATTACGTATGCAAATTGTACACAGGAATAGTTGTACTACCCTCTCCTTTGTGTGTTTCAGGGAACAAATCATATTCAGTGTAGAGGCCATGCCGATGTCAAAAATACATCAGAATCCCCGAATCCTTTGCAAAAATTGTGATATTCTATGAAGGCTCGTATTCTGCAAAGCGAATTGCAATATTCTATTTTGGAAAATTCTCTATATATCTTCTAGTATTTTCGGCATTATCATGACACGAGAAAAATATATGGATAGTGTACAATTAAAAAATGTTAATTTATCATTAAAATATAAAAAGTTTATGTTAAAAGCGAGATCCTGGCATGAAAAAATATGTGGATAGTGTATAATATTTTTTTTGTGAACTTGGTAGTACTTCTCCATTCATTATCTTTAAAGCATCTTTACAAAAGATGTGTTCCCAATGACCTCAACCTGCCCGAAGGAAACCAGGTCTATTGGCCACTGGTTTGCATTATACGTCATCCAAAATTTAAATGTTTTGAGGATATTAAACTGAGTTTTTGATCCTATGCAGTATAATATCATACTAAGAAAACATAAACAACTGGAAATGTAAAATCTAGTCGACATAATTATAACACAATTAATAGGAAAACCATAGAAAATGCTAACATCTAGTCTTCAGAAGAATCCACTAGTGTCGGATCCTTCGCACTTGATCCTGGAAATTCTTGTTTCTACATGCTCTACAACACATTCTCCATTTGTCCTAACTTGACATTCTGGTAGAACAACTAAACCTGCACACACTGGATTTACTTTTGGATCACCAGGCGACTAGGTTCTTCCTCCCTATTTTGATTTTGTCCCTGCTGTGGTGGCCCCTCTATCTGTTGGTAATTTTCAGATATGGCATCTCCAATAAATTCTTCATGATCCGGTAATTTTGTATGAATTGTTGAAACAACGTCATGCTGCCACTAGTGTTGCTCAGGTCCATGACCAGTGGATCACATTCCTCTTCTTGAATCTGCTCCCTTGCGGCTCTTCCTCTCACTTCTGTCTCCCACCTGGATATTTTGGCTTTCACTGGTGCATGAGAGATTTCACTATACCCATGCATTAAATTATTCATTGTCTCCGCCTCTTACCTCCTTCCTTTTTTTCGGGGGGGCTAGCTCATGGAAACATTTGCCCAAATTTTTCCTTTATCTCCTTCCTTCTGGCCCGACCGACCCATCTTCCATGTCACCTCTTCTTTCTTAATTTTCCTACCCTCTTCCTTGGTGACCCATGGTTCGACCTTGACCACCCACACTACTGGCCTCTTGAGTGGACCAGTGGTCACAGCCCCGTGGCTATTACTTGGGCCCACAGAACAGGAAAATCCCATTAATAAATTAATGGTAGTCTTCTTACTTGGTTCCATTCTCCAATTCCCAAATGAAATGGTGCCTCTATGTTTACATGTATTGCAGGAAAAGTGGGTTTTTGAGTTACAAGCAAAGTGATTCCCCCCCCAAGCCTATTATCCATCATTAATATACCCTTACCCACTCGGCTGCCCTCTCTGCACTGGTGTCGGGGCCTTAGATGGCCTGTAAATTTGGCAACACTGCTTCCCCCTCCCTAAATAGAGACATGGTTCATAAAATTGGTTTTTTCCCTCTATTTAAGAGTCCCAAAGTTGCTATTCAGCTCCCAAATGCCCTCCAAGCCTTGCCCATTGAACACCCCTCTCTCCCAATTCTCCCTAGTCTTGCCTAGTCAGCTTCTCAGCTCGCTATGAAGTTTCCACATCCCACCTTCCCTAAGTAGAAAATATGCAAAAAATCTCCCCTCAAAACCATCCCATTCCTCCTCACCAGACCGTCCTACCCAAGGCCTCCTCAGGACCAAGAAGACATCAAGCTTAAGCGTAGGATAAGGCTTCGAGGAGCACGCAAAATGTTTCCTCGCAGCAATTGAGATACTCAGAGGTCCATGCAACAAATGCCTAAGCATAATCATAATTAAACTCATCTCGATATCCCCAAATACTAAGAACCAACAATAATTCATTTTCCTCTTTCTATTTTCATGCACATGTAGGGTCTAGGCTACACACCAGTGTCTACTCTTCTCTCGTGCCTTATGGTGGAGATGGACCCTCAATTTCCACCTCCTACACATGCTCATCTTCAGATTCTTCCCACTTTGACAATGTGCGGGTTGCATGCTCCACATGCCGACTCTTGCATAAAATCTTCCATACGTCTCCACTCCTATTAGCCAACTACCCCACCTGTCACCTGCCCTCTCATTCATTACCTTTCTCATATGATGACATCGACTTTCACACCCTTCTCCATGGCCTCCTTCTAGACCCTTCATCCAGGTGTTGTTCGATTGGACCATCTATCCTATTCGCACCCCGACCGTGGGTAATCTATCTCATTCCCCTTTGTTTCTTTCTCAATAATTTCCATTAGTTATATTAGATCATTCTCTTGCTCGACTCTTTCACATGCAAGGTATAAATACTTGCCCTGATTATTGCATCCCTAGTTGGCTAATAAGTTTGTCATTGCATTACCTCAGCATCTCACATGCCTCAGAATAATATAGTGCATTCTTGATATTAATGCACCTATATCCTATGTGAGTCTGGCTGTTCTCCATATTTTTCTTATATTATCCCATTTTGGATCCTTAGTGAAGGTTTTTTATTGTCTCTATCACCAAGGTGGAGTCTCCTTCCACCACTAATTTATGGAATCTTTCTCTTTGCACCAAGATTATTCCTTCCTTCACCGTGTTGAATTCTTCCTTGTAATTGCTTTCAATGTCACAATCAGCTGTCAACATTCTGACTATATTTCCCATATGGTATCTGAAGATGTCGACATACCCTACCGCGCTTGGGTTTCCTTTTGAGGTGCCATCAAAATTTAATTTTATGAATCCAACAGGCGGATTCTTGAATTGGGTGTCCTCTAGGGGGCCTTTGAACTTGGGGCTTCCACGAGCTTGGTTCTAGCATCTGAGTGAAAGATTCAACATGTTGAGTATCCTTGGTTCCTGCCCCAATGCTTTCCAATAATCCCAATGCCGTTTCTCTACCAGGATAGTTTCCCGAATATTTTGTATAATGATCCCCCAATATTCCTTCTCTACCTTCTTTTCCTCTTTTAATATTCTCATGTTTCTTTACTTCCATACTACCTAGAGTAGGAACCTAACGAAAATGCCCCACACTCTGTTTTAAATCAGGTTATTGTGTACTTGCTTCCTTAATTTTTCCAGAGTGGTTAGAACACTGTTTTTATCATGATCTGAGTACCCAAATAGGTCTTCATGGTTTTTCCATAGTTTCTAGGTGTAGGGGCACAAATTGAGAAGATGTTCTAGCATTTCCTTATGTGCGCCACACATGGGGCATATTGAAGGTATCTACACCCCTTGCTTTTGAAGTTGGTCCGAGGTGAGGGAACATCCATGGAATATTAGCAAAAGGAAGAAGGCCACTTTAGGCCAGAGTTTTTGAGTCCATATTTTGGCCCAAATAAATAGCAAGGAGTTTTTTCGTTTGTTCTTCTGATTTAATTTGGTATCATTCCTGGATAGTAAACATCCCCTTGTTTCAGTATCCCCATATTAGGATGTCTTGTCCCTCTGTAATGGATATTTTCTTGGATTGCATCTCCTTCCCAAATTCTCTCCATTATTGGTAATCTGGTGCATTCTACCAATGTTCTCTTGATTTCCATGTATGCCAGTTATTCCCAGGTTCTGGTTGTTAGTATTTGTTGACCTTCCTATTATATAGTTTGTTCATGAATAGGAAGATTTAAGCTAGGTCTCATATGTCGAAGACCTTCTCTCTTTGTTGTCATGCCTCTTCCTAGAACATTGCCTAATCCCCTCCTTGAATTTCCTAGAAACTATTTATACGAATTAATCCTTGTTTTCCACTTCCAGATTCCAAATTGAAGGTCCTCTTGGTGTTTCTTGAATTCTTAGTCTCTCTTCCATGGCTTGTGGAATCTTGTATTTCCTTTCCGAGATTTTTTTTCCATAGGTCCTCTCCCCCTTGAATCCATATCCAACATAAATTTTCCCCCATCACCTCATTGAGGGTGTGCAGGTCTGAGAGTCCTAGCTCGCCTTACATCTGAGGTTTGGATAGGTAATGCCATAGCAATAAAGCCCGTATTTTTTATTTTTGCGCCACATGCCATAGGAATATTTTAAATATATTAGCCATTTAATTTCATGTCATTTTAGGTTCTGCAAGACCCGAGAGTTCATCGATGGAAATTGATCAAAGAACTAATTTCAGGAGTACAACGTGAATAGCCATGTTTAGGGCCTTGAAGGTCCAATTTTGAAGGCACCCATGAATCTGGCCCAGAAGGGGCTTCCAATTTGAGGCTCGAAGGGATTCGAGGCTCAAGGGGGTGTCGAGATATTTACTGGGTGAGCCCCAATATGAAAACGCATGGTCTTGCCTAAGAAGGTTTGAGTTTGGGCAGTAGTATTGAAGAAATAGATGTCAAATTTTTCCTTGTTTATCTGAGTTACAGAGGCCTGCATGAAGTCCCGGAATATATGAAGAAGGCTTCTTGCCTCTTTTAGGGTAGCCTGAAAGAACATCAATATGTCATCTACAAATTGTTGGTGTGTGAGGGCTAAGTCAATTCCCCACATCCTCATGCCTTTGAATTGACCTTCTTGGGTTTTGATTTTGATATATATTCCCAAGCCTTCTACAGCAAGAATGAACAGGAAGGGGGAGATAGTATCTCCTTTTCTTAAACCTCATGAAGAATTAAAGGTGCGATTCAAAGAGCCATTGAGGAGAATGCAGAATACCAGAGTCGATATTATGGAGTAGATCCACTCGTTCCATCGATCGTCAAAGTCATAAGTATGGAGTATCCAAAGGAGATAGATCTAGCTTAGTCGATCATATTATTTTGAGAGATCCATTTTGATCATCAGGCCTTTTTCTCGGAGGGTCTTGAAGGAGTGGATTACTTCTTGAGTAGTCACAATTCAGTCCATGATTTGGCACCCTTTTACAAAACCAGTTTGTTCAAGGCAGATCAGATCCAGAAGAAGGGGTTTCATATGGTTTACCATAATAGTGGAGAATATTTTGTAAATTACATTACATAAAGAGATTGGACGAAAACCCTCAGGTTCATTAGAATGATCCAGTTTTGGAATTAGAGCTAGAAAAGTAGAATTGAGGATGGGATGTACCTTTCATGTTATCCTTGATTCTTCTACCACATTCAAAATATTTGGTCTAATGATTGGCCATGCTTCTTGGTAAAGTTCTGCTGTGAATCTGTTCAGACCTGGTGTGATATTTTCAGCTAGCCCTTTAACTACTTCCTCTAGCTCTTCCATAGTGACAACCCACATTAGAGAAAGGTTCTGGTCCCTGTGTTCTAGCCGGGGTATATGCTGAGTGATCCTGACAATTTCCATTAACTGGTTTCGTATTGGTTATGATGGGATATCTTGGAAGCGGTTTACTATGATTTTTTCCATTTCTGCATGCTCAACCACCCTGTTTCCATTTGGTTCCTTAAAAAATAATAGTATATTTTTCTGTCAATGTTGAATCATAGCGTTGTGGAAACATCTGGTATTCTTTTCTCCTTCTCTAAGCCATTGAACTCGTGATTTCTGCCTCCATAATATCTACTCCTACTTCCTTCTTTCCTCGATCTTAGTAACCAGTTTCCCTTCCTGCTCTACTACTGCTTCATTCTTCCCTACCTGATCATACATTTTTGGATCAGTTTCATCCTCCCTTGAAGCTGTTATTTTTTTGTTTGAATATGCCCAAATTCTTCCTTGTTCCATTTCCTGATTTTTTTTTTTTTTAACTCCTTGAGTTTCAGCTGGAATGTATGCATGTAATTTCTCCCCTATTTTGTAATTTAGTTCCACCATTCCTTGACTTTGTCTAGGAAATATGGTGTTGGCAACCAAAAGGATTCAAACTGGAAGGGCTAATTCTTGTGCCCTTCTTTGAGGTATACCTCTAGCCTGATAGCCCAATGGTTAGATCCTGAGCATGGAAGTATGAAGGCTTAATAATAAAAATCTCTACTGATCAGGTCTTTTGAGGCCAAATTCGGTCTAGACGTGAGGCAACTTGGTGTTTTCATCCTCGTCAGTTGTTCCAGGTATATAGGTTGTTGATTTTAGGTAATTCCACCATATGCATTTCAAATTTATTATTTCTAAATAGTTCCATTTCTTGTTCTTCTCTTCTCATTCCTCCTTGTTTTTTAGCCAGGGATGTGAGCATGTTGAAGTCTCCATCGATCAGCTATACATTAATGTCATGTAGCTCTCCTAGCTTTTCCAAGGCCTGTATGAAGGCCAACTTATCTCCTGGAATGTGAGGACCATATAATAACGAGATAAGAACCCAATATCTATCTCCTATTGGTCGAAATCTGCCTCATAATATACGTGGAATACTAATCCACCTATAATTTCTTACTTCTATGGGATTCCAAAGTATCTCTATTCCCCCCACACTTACATTTTCATATATTGCTACTACTTTGTACTGAGGATTCATTTGGTCGAGAATGGTCTCGATTTTTTTCCCCAGATATCTTGGTTTCTTGTAGAAACAAGATTTAAGGTTTCTCATTTTGCAGTTGTTATTTGAGGTATCTTTGTTTTCCCCAGTTGTTTAGGTCTCTCACATTCCAGGATATTAATATGATTGGGGAACCTTGTGGATTCACTACAAGAAAAAAGGACATTGGTGAGGGGCGAAAATGGTCACCATAAGCTCATTGGTGAGGGTCAAAAGAGCCTTCATCACCAAAAATTGAACGTCACCAAAGGTGGCGTCGCTGAAAGTATAGGTGTTGTGGTGACATTCAAGGTCTGTCACCAATAATGATTTGTAATGACGGATAGTGACCGTCACCATTTCATATGAGCAATAGTGACGAACAATAGCCTCTGTCACCAAAAAACTCAACGTCACCAAAAGTGGCGTCGCCTAAAGTATGTGTTGTGGTGACATTCAAGGTCTGTCATGAATATTGATTATAATGACAGATAGTGACCGTCACCATTTCATATGAACAACAACGATTTTTTGTGATGGACCTTTCATAGTCGTCACTATTGGTGCATATATATGGCGACATTCATTGACCGTCACCATAAACTCATTGGTGACATCAAGGTCCGTCACGAATAATGACTATAATGACAAACAGTGACCCTCACCATTTCATATCAACAACAAAGAATTATGGTGACAGACCTTTAATGGTCGTCACTATTGATGCGTATATATGGTGGCGTTCGTTGACCGTCACCATTTCATATTTTGGCGAGGGTCGAAAAATGTCACCATAAGTTCATTGGTGATGGTCAAAAGAGCATCCGTCACCAAAAACTGATCGTCGTCATTCCCTATGAATATCAGGGCACGATGGAATCGAACCACCAACCTCCTGCTTCTAAAGCAGGTGCTCTTCCATTGAGCTAGCACCCTTTAAAGAATTAGACTTTAAACTAGCAATTGCCCCTAAAGGTGCAAAGTTACACCAAAGGAATAGAAAATATAGGAAGATCAAAATTTGCTAGAAATAATATGTTCAATATACATAATAAAAAGACAATAAGAATAACTTTTGATATAATCTAACAAAACATGTACTACGTAGGAGAATAACTGGAAAGCACAACTAGAAATTTGAATCACAACATAACAATATAAAAGAACATGCAACAGGAAAGGAAAAACTCCACGGTTTGAGAAATATGAACAATCCATGGGCCTGTTCTTATATATTGATATAGATAACGAAATAGAAATCTAGATTTATGAAATTCAAGTATCACACAAGAATGTCTTAAACAAATATCAATATGTAAAATAGTATTTTTTGCATTTGGATTTACCTTGCAGAACCTCAGGAAAAAGTTTCCACGGAAACAGCCAATAAACATAACAACATGGACCTCAGGAGCACTAGAGAAGTATTCAAAGAAAATGATGAAAAGCGTATCTAGAAAGAACTGAGAACCCTCTGAAGTAAACCACACATTTATCACCGTGACTAGTACACTTGCAAAAAAAGATCAGAATAAATTATGAACTATTCCACCAAAAAACAGTGAATTTTTCCACTAAAATACAGTTTCAAATTAATTACTAGCATGACGCTAACTTCTCTGCAAAAATAGGGAAGTTTCAAGACAATGTATAATAGCTTGCATGGCAATCGTGTTGATAAAACCTTCCAAGGAATAAGACCACAGTAGTCAACAAGAGTGCCATCATACTTAATACTATCAAAGAGTGGTCAATAGCAAAAGTGAATTGACGAACCTTCATAACTTGCATTGGTTCCTTATCCTTCATCCAACCCTAAAATTTTAGACCGAAGTTAACATTTTGAAGGAAAATTAAGAAAATTCACATGATCTTGTGAAATAAGATTTTTATCACTACTATTAACTATCATGCAAGAGTTTTGCACAAACAAAGCATCCTTGTGTAAAGTGAAGTAGTCAATGATGATTAAGACTAATTGTGGGCTTAGAATTGTTTTTCCATTTATTTTTTTTAATTGTTAGAATTACCGTACTTAGTAGCAGAGGCATTCCCACCATGGATTGGGAAGTCCGCAACAACCACTTATGTAACTGGGATTGTTGACTATAATCATTTTAACCTTCTCCTTCTTTTTTCTCAGCCACTGAAATATGTGTTGAGAACTCTTTGCTTAAGACATTCCTCATTAGAATGGGCAGACCATTAGTGATAATAACAATATTCTCGTAACATTTCCACTATCATTACAATTGATTTTGGGCTAAAATTTAGACTTATGGGTATATTTGTCATGCCTTGTAAACAAATGAAGATGACAAGGGGAAGGAGCAGAAGAAGAGGGATTAGAAAACATCCACTGAGAGGAGCTTGAATTGTTGTCAATGATGCTCCATCTTTAGGGATCGCTTATGTAACTTGCTTTCAATATTCAAGGCAAGCCAAAAAGCCTTTCTCCAATGAACTGAGTGCATGCAAAGTCCATCTTGTGTTGAATATGAAACAAGAGACACTTGATAAAATTGAAACGTTAATCCCCGACGATGAATTTTTCAATATACTAATGAACAATCAATACCAGCAATTGTCAGAGAGGAAGCCACCACTAAGTATCTCCTTCCTAAGAGGTTCGAAACATTGTCTAATAACTAGTTTGTAGAAGCCATCGAAATCACCCAACAGGCACCACATTGCACACAGCATGTTGAGTTGTAGGAGAAAGAATCTTAAATCAGAATGCACCCTTTTGCGAGAGTAATGGCATTTTGGAAAAACAAAAATGTCTATGATAAGTGATATACCTACTGGAGGTATAGAAACGCTGCCAGCAGATCAGGAAATTGGTCCAAACCCCAAGAGATATCTAGGGAACAACCCCAAACCCAAGTATCTCTAAGGTTATGGCCGAAACATTGAGAAGGAATGTGAAGGTAAAAGTCTTGCAATCAAACTAAACTCATAGGATAACTACGAACCAAGAGTGACAAAGTTTTGGACAGTTCCTTAGTCTAAAGAGGCTAGAAGCTCATGCAACACTAGAAGGTTATATTATTGGGCAAAGAGAATGCTATGTGCATCTTGCAAATGCAAACTGCTCTCGCACATGATGGGAAAAAGGGCTTGCAAAAAGATGCCCTGTGTGCAGCATCAGTGCACACAACATTCTCTTTTGCCCAATGTACTAACCTTCTAGTTGTGGCAAAATAGCACTTGGGTCATAGTAGGCACTTACCAAATCTTCCACAATTTGCGCTATTGTACCAGAACTAGATCTTGGACCTATGCTAAGATGTGAGGTGTTTCCACTGCAAGACATCAAGTAGCGTGTTTAGCATTCAGAGCTAACAAACTTGAGAAATACCTTGACCAGGGAGAAACAGTCAGAAAGAAACGAACTCTAATAATAATAATAACTCTAGAAGATTTTAAATAGGAAACCCTGCTATCACTGCACCAGAGGTGCAGACCTTCACTTTTTTATTTTTCATTATAATTTGCACAAAATCCCTCCAATCCTAGCCTGTCACATTTTTGCATTTAGCAACAGTTAAAGCCTTTTTCATTTGGTCACGTATGAATCCCAATGGACAGCTGGTATTATATATGCCATACATAACAATTAGGAAGCCAAAACAAGTAAATTCAATGTTTCAACTGTAACTTCTTATCAGGAAATGTTAGTTACAGTAACAGCAATGGTATGCCAATTGCATAAGCCATATGTATCTCCTGTGGAAAGGCTGATTGCAATCCCCGTGTGAGCCAAAATCTCAATAAATAGCAACATAAAGAACTAATATGCAGCACAATTGTTGTAGAAACTATTTTATAAATGGGAAAGGTAGTGAATAATGGAATAAAATATCATGCGTACTACCTATTTAGTTGCTTACCCTGCAATATCTACTATCATTTTCAGTTTCTTTACTATTTGGGTACACTACTCATTTTATCTAGAATTACAGTGAGATAGTTGTCTGATAGTTGGTCATATTACAGTAGGAACGTCATCAATATAGGAAATCTAGTTTTTTACTGAAAATGAGAGCAGGGCATAAGGAAAATCATTGCCACAAGGTAAAACTATGATTGACAACTTCTTATTGGAATGTATATTATTTGGAGTTAAATACAAACTATGATTATTTGTGGTAATGCTATGGATGTTGGAGAATAGACATTCAAGAAAGTATTGTCACTGTAACACGTCTACAATGTAGCTGTAGATCCTTTTTCACCTTGGTTTCTATTTTCTGCAATGGCTTGTAGTGGTAGCATGATGCGTGCATTAGATATTTGCTTCCAATGTTCTAGTGAACCTGGTATTTTCAAGAGGGTCAAACCTGTTAGGAAAGAACTTATTTTTTCATAAGAGGCATTCCTAGAAAAAATTGGTCAAGAGGCCAATCTGCAAGACAAAATTATAATATATATTGTGACTTCTCCAAAGCTTGAAACTTATTCACTGGTTTATACTTCACTAGTCAGTCAATAATGCATCAGCCTTGAGAAACCAAAACACAGTGGTGACTTGCAGGTCATGTTTGCATTATGCTAGTACAAGCTTAGTCTATTCAAAGGCCTACCATATGCAACAAAAGAGAGTTATAGAGAAGCTTGCCATGTGCACTATTGGAATTGTAGGACAAATGAAATAGTTAGTTTATATATCTTAAGTGATTTTGAATTCGAGAAGAAGCCCTTAAAATGTACATCCATCATAAGACTAGGCCGAGTTCAATCTAGTCAAGTGTGTTGCTGCTTGCACACACTTGTTATTTATTTTTCCCGTCTTAGGCCTTAGCAAACTGACATAGTAAATGTATAAGAGTTCCCAAAATAAGTGTCTAAGTGAGATGGAAGACACGTGAGAAAATTCAAGCTGGCCTATCCATGTTCACCCATTATTGGGCTTCTTTAGGATTAATAGTTGAGGAAAGTTTTTCAGCACTGTGGGACTAAGAAAGTATGCCAACTTGTAAGATTAAATAACATTGCAACACCATGAGATTCATCTAGAATTGCTGAACTGATGCTGACCAGTTTAGCATATTAGTAGGAGACAACTTAGCAACTTCTTAGTATCATGTTGCATGAAGAATTGACTCGAACCTAAGTTTTTTAGGCAACTGATATACTGCCCAAATCATGTCCTTTACGAGACAAAGTTTGCACATTGAGTGTGTGAGAGAGCGAATGGGTATCATGTTCACATGGATTGATACATTAGTCCAATTTATATTTTCTTATATTTTCCTAAAGGCTAATATCAGTAAATGCGAACATGAGAGTGGGTGCCGTCACATTTGAAGAGACAAATTTAGAGGGATTGTGTTAAAGACCATTTAAGTTAATCATTCTACCCTCATGCTTAATGGAAATAAACATTTCATATGATTCATGTCGTATGTGCCCAAGGTTTGAAAACACTAGAGTTTAAACTCCCAACATGTCCTTTATGAGAGTGGGTGCCCTCACATTTGAAGAGACAAATCTAGAGAGATTGTGTTAAAGACCATTTAAGTTAATCATTATACCCTCATGCTTAATGGAAATAAAAATTTCATATGATTCATGTCATATGTTCCCAAGGTTTGAAAACACTAAAATTTAAACACCTAGGATCTCATCATTCCCTCTAGTTGAAGGAAGAAGAAATTTGAAAAGAAACATTGATCTCCTATAGTGACTCGTACCTTTCTTATTTCACCTTTGCACTTGAGAATTTGATGGCTTAGGATTTGAACCTCAAATTAAGTGGTAGGTTCAACATATGATTGAGTTTGTTTGACCTTTTGGGAAACTATGCAACGATGAGTGCTTTCTATGTCCAAGATTATAACTAGCATTTGCACCGAGAGGTGCAAATTAAATGCCGGAAGTGGGGAATGTGGAAACTAGTAATAAAGTGAAATATATGGAAATTTTAGTTTCTATATATATTTTAATGAATGTAATAGGAGATTAAATTGAAAAGGAAAGCTACACTAACATAATTGCCATAGAATTTATTTGAAAAAACATTTATTACAAAATCAAATTCTTCAAACCTTGTAATTTATCAAAAATATATTCACAATTTTGTAGGTAATAAGGTTTAAACCCCAACTCAAAATTCAAATTAAACAAAAGATCAAATTCCCATAACCACACTGGAGGTAACACCGAAGTAAGAACCAGTGGTTAGTGGTTTGGGGCTAGAGACTACCTGTTGCAGACCTGCGAGGAACGAAAGCCCTCCTACTGGAAGAAACACAACGGAGTTGCAGAGCTGCATCGCCAAGGGAGCTGAAGAAAATGAGGAGCTTGCATGACAACTCGGGTAGGGGTTAGTTACCCTAACCCCCGACAGACTAATCTCCATCGTTGGATCAAGACACCAAAGATCGACGGACAGGAAATAACCACTTGTGAATCGAGTGACCAGCACCTGCCTGAGACCCAACCTTCGATATGTTTCCAAAGCTGACTATGGTGATCGGTTAAGGCCAGATCCCTGTGGCATAGGTACAGGCAAGGTTACATCATTTGAGATAATTGTATCAGATGATTTCTGCAGAGAGTTATCATTTCTAACCAACAACAAATCACAACCATTTTCTGCTCTTTCTTTATCCTTTTCAGGAGGCTGTGAAACTTCCTGCTTGGAATCTTTGAATGCCTTCTCTCTTGCTTGTTCAGATGAGGAATGTCCATTCTGAGACAAATCAAAATTTTCAGTACAAGCATGTCTCTGGTCATGTGCTTCCAATATTAGATTGGCATCAGATTGACAACATTGTTCTTTGCTCATAATTCCTGATACAAGCATATTCTCCACATTCCCATCCATTTCGGTAGATAGAGGGTTATCGTGAAAAGATGAAACAGACTCCAGTGAAAGACAACTGGGATCTCTTCCTTTTAAATTCTCTAAGCCTCCACTTTAATTTACACATGTTCTATCTTCAGCTACAGGTGTAGCATGGTCTGAAGCACCAAATTGCATGACATTTGTACTTTCAAAAACATCTACAAAGGAATAAATGCCAACTTCTGTAGGAGAATCCTCATTATGAACTGGAGATTGGATTGTGTCACTCTATGCTTTTTTAGTTGGAGTAAAAATACCACTTGGAACTTTGAAAATAGAATTAATTACAGAGTTGTCTATATCCAGTCTCCCACTGCTTCACTGATGCAATACCCTAGCCTCTGTCTGTTTTGTTAAGCTTGCATCAGCAGAGTGAGAAGTCAAGGCATTCTCTTCACACCTTAAGCTCTTCAAATCATTTAAAGATTGTCTAAGTTGAAAACCAGCCTCTGGTAATTTAGTGGCATTGACAACCTTTGCATGCACAATTGGGCACTTGTAATTGTTTGCCCTGTTTAAAAGATTCACTGACGATGTGGACTCATGTGAGGGTACACTTGTAATATACCTAGTATCATCTCTACTCTTGAAATTCATAGAACTCTCATTCCCTTTTAATTTAGACATATTGTCCTGCTGGTTAACCTCTCCTGACTTGTGTGTACATCAGTTTGTTTTCCGATCCCCACAACAGGTTCTGCAAGGTTGTTGTCCTGCATGCACCTTGATTCACAGTCTACTAATCATTGTATTGGAACTGAACTGCTTTGAATAGGTTGCTTTTCAGTAGACTTTAGTTGATCCAGTGGAACTGAACCAGTTTGAGTATCTTGGTTTTCAGTAGATTTAAACATAAACAAGTTTTTACTTGAGCTACAGTTGAGTTTCTACTTATTTTCGGTTTCTAAGTCACTTTGCAGGGAAGCCTGAAGATATTCCTAGATGCCATCACTATTTGTGTTGGGACTGGGATTGTTTACCGGAAAATCCTCATGAATATCCACAAAAGAGCTATCTGCTAAGTAATCATTGCCAATTATAGTAGCTTCTTTTCTTCGAAAATATGAATCAATGACCTTGACTTCAACAATTCCGGGCAAAGGATCATTAAGCTGGGCATAACTAACATCAGAATTTTCATATTAGTCAAAACTACTGTCATCCATAACAGCAGCTATATTTTTTCCTCTTATATCTACAAGCATTACATTCTCAATTCCATTGCATTCAGAATCTTCCTATTGATTCCTGCCACAGCCTAAAGAATTAGTTTGAGCATCTTCAACTTTTACCTCCACCTTATCAATGGAAAAACTTCCTCTTGAACGTGTGGAAACAAGATTTTGTCACACTCCTTCCCTACATCATCTTGATCATGATCATTGCCTTCAGTATCAAGTGCAACACTTGCAACACCCTGCTAAGAGCTTGCATTACTTCTTGTCGTCACTGAAGAATTGATGGAGTATGTCCTACATTGTGGGGTATTTTCTTTGCTAGCATAAAAATATGTGACCAGTGCACTCGACAGTAGGGGCCTGAACAAGCCTTGATAATGTCGAATATCGTGCACATAGGTACAAATCAAGAAAATTAACTTCAATTGGAGCATAAATGCATAGGAAAAACGTCTAAAAAATAAAAAAATTACTCAAGTAAAAAACATTGCATTCTTATGCATCAAATTCCTATTTTAACTTGCCACGATGCAAACAAAAACAGAAATAAAGCAGAAAGATGAATAAAGCATATCTCTCACTTAGAAAGGTTGTGAGAAACAAGTTGAATTTCACCGTTAACAATGTTACTCAGAAAGAGCTCCACCAAACTCCTCTGTCAGTCTAAAGAAGTTAGGTAAGCTGGTTTTATTTCTATTATAAGCAGATAACATAGTTTACAGTGTACACCAGATCCTTAGGCCAAAGGAAAAATACCCAGAATACCACCAATGAAAAACAACTTGGAGTGATTCCTGACCTCTGGATATGACAAAAAAATATTGAAATAGTAAAATGGCTTAAGAACCAAATCAATGAACATATAACGAACATGTGTGAGATGATAGACCATAGATGGGGAAACATAACAATCAGATAATATACACAAAATTAGAATAGAGGGGGGTCAGGAAAGTATACACCATTACTCGGATACACATCTTACTCCACTAGCACATATAAAAGGGCTCACCAATGGCACCAAGGATGGCCATTGACTAATAGACACTTGTTAAGCCTAGCTCACAGTTTTGATGTCAACTGCATTTTAGTGCATATGTTTGAACTTGCAGCCTCAAAACAAGATCAACACATGGTAGAAGAAAACTCAAAACAACCCAAAATCAGGAAATTCCATGCTTCCATGTGAGGACTGATGTCAATGATATCCAAATCTTATCGGTTGGGAATAACACCCTCAAGATTTCACTTTAAAGGAATCAAGTAGAATTAAAATACATGAAAGGACCAAAGTTAAGAGGTAACAAAATATTGTTGTGTCAAACAGTGAAAAATGGAAACCCATTCAATTAGAGCTAACAGCATCACTGCAAGCTTAAAAAACCATACTCCAAGATAGGAGGCATACCATTTGGTGCAATTCAGAGTCAAAGGATCTCTTTGGCACAGAGCTTGGTGAAAAATTAATTGCTGATGTTGACGTTGTGGATTTTTTGGAAAATGACTGAATTCTGCTATTTGGATATGTTTCATGTTTCCTTGTTCCTTGCCAATGTACCATGTTCATAGTGCTTGTTCTTTTTTTTCCTGAAAATGCAGACTGAATGGAATCCATATCATCCTCACAAAATGAAACTGTAGATCCCTAACTGGGAGCTGAATTGATCACGATCATGGCTCTTCGAAGAGTTCACACTTCTAGAAACTGTTGGGGAAACAGACTGTTGCCTTGATCTATTTCCAGCCTCACTTCCAAGCCTTGATATAGGAAACAACCCATGCCTTGATGTAGGTGATGAACCTCTTTTCCGTGATATGGGGTGATCACTTATTGATGTAAGAATATTTGGAGGTGGCTCTGTTGTGAAATCATCGCCCGAATGTTGCAAGAAACCATATTTTTCCTTTGTTTGCATATCCTGGAACAGAGAAAGGTCATCATCCTTATCCCTATCCATAGCATGTGGGGTGATCTGTAGACTTCGTCCGCTTTTGTGCCGTTCCACTTGGTGGTCCCTTGTAGGTGAACACCTTAGAGCCGGGGAAGGAAGAATTTTCTGCACACTGTTTCACAAGTCAAAATTTAACTGGTGAAAGAATTCCCCAAGGCATTTCATGACTAGGAGTTTAAACTCTGCATTGTCTTTGCTTGTAGGATCTGCAGAATTTAATTATGCCCAGTTTTCCTATCTATTAAACACAACAACAACAAATTTTCGATCAGCTAGGTATGAAAACGAAGCCCAAAGCAAGATGGTCCATTAGTCTTATTATAGGGCGAACGATTACACTTGTCAATTTTTTACTCGACACAAGGGCGATGAGGAATTTTTTTGATTGGGTGGGGTGAACAGTGTTTGCTCACCCCAATCTAGCAAAGATAACGCCTCTGGAATAATGATCCATTTTAGATGAATCTCTTAGCTTTCACTCTCTTAAGATTTTTTAATATTGATCTTATTATAAATTGTAAGTTAAAGTTAATTATTATTGCAAAATCTAGCACCCCTATGGAATCATAGGTATGGGCACCTCAACTTGACCTATCTCTCTTAGTTGGCATGAGAGAAACTAGTAGATGGACTTTCGAACATTTTGTATAAGATACACAGAGTTTGCAGAGCTTGTTAGGAAGGGAAGCTACATTGAATACCATTTTATGAAGGACAATCTTGGAGAGCGTAGAGGGTCCTTCAGTTGGTACTTTCAGACATATGTCGACCAATGAACATGAAATCAACCACTGGTGCTAGGTAATTCCTTCCGTTTGTTGATTATTTCAGTAAAAAAATGTGGGTATATTTTCTATAATTAAAATATGATGTGTTTAATGAATTTCAAAAGTTCAAAGCATTAATAGAGAAACAGTTAGGTTGTCATATTTCCTTTCTTAGATATGATACTGGTGGGGAATTACACTTAAAATATTTCAATAAATTTTGTGCTAAACATGGGATCCAAAGACAATATGGGATGAAAACACCTTTCAAAACCTTGTGGCGGCCATACAATAAGAAGAAGCTCCCACCCCTCTATAACAATATCACTAAAGGGGACCCTCCAAATTCACAAGATTAGTTCATGATGGACAGGCTACTTTGTGACCAACATAGCCCCACAGCAAACCCCATCCTCATCAAATAACTGATATGTGTTGATATATGTGTCCTGGATTCTATGAAAGAATTGCATGATAAAAGGAGCATGATAATAATTTTCACCATTTTTAGGAGACTAGTCATGATGTCCAACATGACAAAGCAATAAACATAGGAAATGAAATTTGTTTGAATAGTTCCACCAATGATACAAGATTTATGCAGTTCTAGTCAGGTAGAAACCATGTTTCTACCCAAAAGGATCAACCATTTGAAAATTATGATGAAGATCATGCTTCCCTTGCTGATAATTTAAATCCTAAAAACACTTTTGAGGTCACAGAATTATACTTCAATCACACTAATCCTATTTTTTCAAACAGTGAAAGTAAGGGAGCTACGGACTTTCATGGTGATATACTTGGCACCTCAACATTCCATTGTGAGTTTGAGTAGAGCAGTAATGTACCCCCACGTTGTACTTTGATTTTAATCATGATCATGTAAGAAATAAATGAAAGTAATCATGGTTTCCTAGAGTTTGAGGTCAATAAAATCAAAGGGTTTTTCAACACCATGAAAGTAATAATGTGACCCTCGTGATTATCATAGGGTCCCTATTGTGTAACCATTCATTGACGAAAGTTACTTCCTCGATGGGATATAAGTGAAAACTTATAGTTGTAAAGGTAGGAATAATGGTGTCGGAGATTTCCATAAAGAAGAGAACCAAAAATAGGCTCATGAACACTATCAATATATACTGGAGATGTTGCGGTGAAATAAATAATGAATATAAAAGTTGTGGTTAATAGGATAGGGATCATCAATATGTTGAACCATCCAATGGAAAGATGGTTTTCAGTGCTAGTGATCTAGTCACATAAAAGACCCCATAAATGTGCGCTTTGGGATACTCCCAAGATTCAATAAGTAATCCAAAGTGAGAGGATTCTTTGTTAAGGTGACAATGCAAATAACCTTGAGTTGACCCAAAGTGACACCTTGTCAGCCTTGCACAACTAGGGTTCCAGTTTGAGCATCATCAGGAAGCACAATTGCACAAGTGGCAACATTTCACATTTATTGCACTTGACCGCAAATCTTTATGCATGCTTTTCCATTAAGGGTACCTTTAACATTTCCCAAGGAAAAAATCATATAATTGGAGGAATTTTGGATAACTTGTCACATTCCACTAGCTTCATGCATGAAGAGGATCTCCCATCCTTTGAGAATATTTTGGAGGATTTCATGGCATAGTCAAGGGTCACATGTTTGAAAAGAAGCGAGTCATAGTCAAGAATATGAAAATTGGCATTTGTATGCTGTGGTGTAAAGGAGAAGGAAATTGGTCAAGAGTACTCCATTTAGAAGCATATAAAAGCTTTTATATGTCCTCTTTCAAAAGAAGAGAATATATCTTGTGACAAAATGCCCAAATTTCCAACATAAAAAGACTAGGGTAAGGGTTTACTTTTTCTTCCACATGTTGAGAGGCATTCATGTATTTAAGGTGTTTTTTGTTGTTGAGTTCACATATTTGGAAGCATAATTGCACAAGTGGAAACATATCATATTTGGGGCACTTGGCTACAAATTTTTACACATGTTTTCTATTGAGGGTATCTTTCACATTCCCCCAGGCACAAATCAAATATTTTGAGGTATCTAGGATGACTTGTCGCATTTCAATAGCTTCACTCATGAAGAGGATCTCCCATCATTTGAGAATGTTTTGGAGGGTTTTCATGACATAGTCAAGGGTTAAATTTACAAAAGAAGAATGCCCAAGTCAAGAAGATGAAAATTGGTATTCATATCACATGTGGCATAAAGGAGAGGAACATAGGTAAAGAGTGCTCCATTTTGAAATATATAGAACATATTGTTTATGTCCTCTTTGATTTGGTGTCTGCTAATGGTTTCACTAGCTCCGAAAATACTGATGTTATGTTCTATTTTCAATTTCAAGGGCTAGGAACAAACTTTTAAACTTCAACTTCTTTATTTGTCTGGGGGTTTGATCATCTTGTCAAACAATAGGCTAAGCGGTATAATTCCTTCATAGTTTGGGTTTCTCAAAGGCCTCGAGAGTTTAATATCTCCATCAATAAGTTGAGAGAACACAGACACATCAAATATGGGATCTAGACCAAAAAAATACTAATATAGGTTAGAGACTACTGCAAACGCAACATGCAACTCAGATTCAATACATCAAAATAAAAAAAGCTCAATAAATTTACTTCCAAGGCATTAAAATATGGGGTTTTGACGAGCTAAGCGCAATCAAGAAATATAAAAATATTCAACTTGGTTATTTCTGGAGGTTCATTTTATAAATACCCGGTGGGAAGGCTATCAACAAAGGTGAGCAACATCTTGAGCTTACTTCCCCCCTCAGAGGCCAATCTGACGTGCATCTCCATAGTTATGGCATCTGGCATGCATCTCCACAGCTATGGCATCAACCAGCTACATCAAACGATATAGAGGAGTAGAGAATCCCTCTTCGAAATTCGGGAGGATGCCCACCACACTGTTCCACTTCCTCGAGGTCCTGAAGGGTGGATTTTTTGCAGGAGGGAATAAAAAATTATCAAAAAAATAAAAATAGAATCGTTCACTTCAACTGCAGTTTAAAATTCTGTGTCGGCTATTTTTGTCTCCTAAACATCATGCAATTGTTGCTTTCTTTAAACCCCTTATTTTTTCTCAGCATGCCATACATGCACAAGATCCATCAAAATGTAACAAAAACGTAAATTTTCGACTCCTACAGTTTGAAGAAAAATATCTGTCCATTCTAGATTCTAATGGTGGTTTGTATTAAGAGGACAACTTAAACCACATAGACACAAGGGATCACTAGGTAAAATTAATGCATGGAAATGAACAAATAATAGTTTGTGACAGGAAGTGTAAGTGAGTTCTAGGTGTGCTAAGGAGGGAGTGACAAGGTATGTTAGAGGTCAGGGAAACATGCCAATATGTGCCAAGTTCTAAGGTGTGCTAATGCATGTCAGGGAGTGTTATGGAGTGCCAAGGAAATTCAAGAGAGCACGAGTTTCAAATGCATGGAAATGAATAAGAGTGTCTGAAAGGGAGTGTCAGTGAGTTCTAGGTGTGCTAAGGAGGGAGTGAAAAGGTATGATAGGTAGTTCCAAGGAATGATAGAGTCCCAACGTGACAGAAAATATGTGTTAGGTGTCAAGGTGTGCCAATGTGTGCCAAGGAGTGTTAGGGAGTTCCACAAAAACACAAGGGATAACTAGTTCGAAATGCATGGAAATGAATGGATAAGAGTGTGTGATAGGGAGTGCCAATGAGGTCCAAGTCTTCTAAGGAGGGAGTGACAAGGTTATATGTTAGGAAATGCCAAGGCATGCTATAGTGTTAGGGAATGTTAGGGAGTGCTAGAGTGTGTTAGGGAGTGAAAAACATGCCAATAAATGTAGGGGATGCTAACACATGCCACATAGTGCTAAGGGAGTGTTAAACATGCAAGGTGTAAACTATGTTGCTTAGTTGTTTTATGGCCACAGTTGGATGTGAGCCTTGACTTGGTAACTTGTTAAGTGCGATGAGTTGAGATTGGAAATGAGTATCCTAAGATGAGTTATAGGAAGCTATTAGGTGAACGAGGCATAGCATAGTTGTAGTAATTGTAACTTCGTCAAGCTATTATTGTCAAGGAAGGACTTGGTTGGATTCTGAAGTCTAAAAAAAGGTAAGGGTAGTTGTGATGGCATGATAGCTAAGGAGTGCCAAGGCATGCCAAGGAATGAAAAGGTGTGCTAACACATGGCATACAATGTCAATGAATGTTGAGGAGGGTTATGGAGTTCCAGTGGAACAAAATGGAGAATTTGGTCAAAATTATTGGTAATGAATGAATAACAGTGTGTGCCAAGGAGTGTCAGTGAACTCTAGGTGTCCCAAGGATGAATTTTTTTAGGAGAAGATTAGAATAAGACTTGCAAGAGGGAAGCCTATGGTTATGATAAGGTGTGGAAAAAATGATTTCAGAGAAAGGGAGACTTTGGGTTGGGCACAAAATTATTTTTCTAATGACTCGGTTGGGTTCCCAAGTTGCAAAACAATTAAGGCTATCTATGAGGGTATGACAGCTAGGGAGTGCCAAGGTGTTCTAGGGAATGTAAGGTTCCCAAGTAAGGCTAGTTGTGAGGGCATTAATGCCAAGGCGTGCTTTGGAATGCTAATATGTGACATATAGTGCGAAGGCATGTCAAACATGGTTGTTGAAGCTCTTTGAGCACGTGCTAATGTAGTAGAGAGTTTTTTATCATCATCATCAAACTGTTGTACATCCACATGAACGATATCATCTCAAAGCTGGGAATCACTACATTCTAGAAGGAGAAGCATTGCTAGGTGGCACACCTCAAGATGAAGTAACAACAATGGTGACCTCATCTGGTAAGGGAAGGATGTAATAAACATCCAAAGGATAGAATGTATTAGATGATGAAGTAATCCATTTAGTCTTGACTCCCCATAGACTATTCAATAACTACAAAGGATGAAATGAGAGTAATTTTAAATTTGTATAGGTGGAAAAAAACAAGATGGAGATGTGTAAAGGTTCACTACAACCAGCTGCAAGTCATCAACAAGCAACTCAACAAGAGAATAAGAGGTATGTTCCATGGATACATGCTGAGATTCATAACCGGAAAGGAGCTATAGAAGAGATCCTAGTAGTCACCATGAAAAGGCTCATCAAAGATAGCACCACGATTCTTAGTCACTTGGTGAGAGGGAGGGTAATAAAGGTTATAGTAGCAAAACAAAGTCCTATGAGGAGTCTAACGGACAGGTTATATATCATGTCTTTCATGATACAAGTGAGTCCATGCACTTGATCTAAAGAACCTAAAATGTGAGATAGAGGACTTCCACCCATGCAACCAATAAGTTTTTGAACTTAATTTTGCATCAAGGAATAATTTGGGCTGGTCATGGAGACAGTATTATCTACAAAAGATTTAACTTTGTAGATCATCACACCATTTTAATTACCATGGAGAGAGCACTGTTATTTCCAATGTAGAGAGCCTTGAATGTAGTGAGTTACAAATTTACTAGTTAGAGATTTGATGTCTGAAACAATTATAGGAACTGGTGATTTTACTTTTTGGTTTAATATGGCTATTGGTAATCCAAATATTTTAATGGGATATTGAACTTAGGTGTTGGTGAAAAATCCTATTTCATTGATCTCAAATACTAGGCTGTCAATTGGGTCTACTGTGGAGGATTTCAAGGAATATCTCAGTGCTATCCCAAGGATAATATCACACTCTAAAATTTGGATGGACAGTTACAGTCAACAATTCAGTTATCATTTCAGGAAGAGGCTCGGATAAGGATACACAGGAGCTTAGTGTAATTGTAGAGATTACAATTCATACTGGAGCAGAGAACTTAGGAAATTTTTTGGTGATGCCACAATGACATTCCCTCGCTGTCTTGGTACTATATCACAGTAAGGATCTCGGTGTAATTCAATTCCACCACACTTCATTGATATCACAGTTTTGTGATTATCTAAGTCATGATGATTTTACAGTCTTGGTACCATGATGCTCATAGATCTTGGTTCTATCCAAGTCATGGTTTTTCTGCAATCTCAGTGCTATCCAAAGGATAAGATCTCAGTTCTATATTAGTTCTATCCCAAGGATAAAATCTTCGTGCTATCTCAGTTCTATCCCAAGGATGAGTAGCTTAGTCATATTTTAGCCTTTTCTATCTTTTCCAGTCACAATGATGAGCTCAAAATATGTTTGTTTGCGGTCCCATTACTACTTCCAATAATCTCATCATGTGTGCAAGTGCTAAGTCATCTTTCCTTTGGGACTATGGACAAGTTTCAAAACATAGACGGATTTTGAGAGCACATCATACTCATAACATAACACATACTGATTCATGTATCCAGGAAAATGTTACTATTATGATTTATCCACAAAACCATGAGTGGAAAGAAAATGTGCATCAAAACAAACTATCTACATCAAAATGAAAGGTCTATGCATCACCAAGATCAACCTAGAACAAGAAGCATGAGATCACCAAGAAACAAACCATCAATGAAATTATGGAAACGGTGTAGTAGAGGGTTCGTTACCATCATCATCAAACTTCTATACATCCACATGAACAGTATCATCTCAAAGCTGGGCATCACTAATATTTAGGTTGTACACCTCAAGATGAAGTACCAACAATGATGACCTCATATAGAAGGGGAAGATGGACGAAACATCCAAAGGATAGGATGTACTAAATGATGAAGTAATCCCTTTAGTCCCGAATCCCCATATACTATTCAATAACTACAAAGAATGAACTGAGAGGAGTTTGTAAAGGTGGACCAACACAAGATGGATATGTGGAAAGCTTCACTACAACCAGCTGCGAGTCATCAACAAGTAACTCAACAAAAGAAGAAGAGGTATGTTCCATTGATACATGCTGAGAGTAATCACCAGAAAGGAGATATAGAAGAGATCCTAGCAGTCACCATGAAAAGCCTCATCAAAGACAACATCCTGATGCTTAGTCAGTTGGTGAGAGGGAGGATCATAGAGATGATACCCCTGAAAAGTTTCATAGTAGCAAACCAAAGTCCTATAAGTATCATGGACAGGTTATATATATCATGCCTTTCGTGATACAAGTGGGTCCATGCGCTTGATCTAAAGAACCTTAAATGTGCGATAGAGGACTTCCACCCATGTAACCAATAAGTTTCTGACCTTAATTTTGCATCAAGGAAGAATTTGGGTTGGTCTAACATTTAACATTGTAGATCATCCCACCATTTTAATTACCATGGGGAGAGCACTGTTATTTCCGATGTAGTGAGCCTTGAATGTAGTGAGCTACGACTTTACCAGTTAGAGATTTGATTTCTCAAACAATTATAAGAATAAGTGATTTTACTTTTTGGTTTAATATGCCTGTTGGTAATCCAAATATTTTAATGGGATATTGAACCTAGGTGTTGGTCAAAAATCTTATTTCACTGATCTCAAATACTAGGTTGTCAATTCGGTCTACTATGGAGGAGGTCAAGGAATATATCAGTACTATGATGCTATCCAAAGGATAAGATCACACTCTGAAATTCAGATGGACACTTACAGTCAACAGTTCGAATATCATTTCGGGAAGAGGCTCGGATAGGGTACACAGAATCTCGGTGTAATTGCAGAGATTACAATGCATACTAGAGCAGAGGACTTAGGAAAAGTTTTGGTGATGCCACAATGACATTCCCTCTATCTTGGTACTATATCGCAATAAGGATCTCAGTGTAAATAGGTGCCACCATAGTTCAGTGATATCATAGTTTGGTGACTATCTAAGTCATGATGATTCTACAGTGTCTTGGTACCATGATGCTCATAGATCTCAGTTCTATCCAAGTCATGGTGCTTCTGCAATCTCAGTGCTATCCCAAGGATGAGTAGCTTGGTCATATTTTAGCCTTTTCTATCTTTTCTAGTCACAATGATGAGCTCAGAGCTTCTAGACTATATCTGTTTGTGGTCCCATTAAAGATGCCAATAATCTCAGCATGTGTGCAAGTGCTAAGTCATATTTCCTTTGAGACTATGGACAAGTTTCAAAACATAGACAAACTTTGAGAGCACATCATCCTCATAACATGACAGATACTAATTCATGTATCCAGGAATATGTTACTATTATCCATAAAAGCATGTTAACCAAATGAGACAACTATTCAAGGCAATGACAACAAAATTTTATAACATTAATGCTTTTTTCTAAATCACCAAACTTCCAGTAATAAATAATTGACTTTTGGAGTTCTATGATTCTCGAGTCTATAGTTACTACAAAATTCTTGGTTACTCTGGTAGATGGAAAAGAAACAAAATACTCATGTGTTCATAAAGACTCATATGATCTAGTAAGTGGACCTTTGTTTATGTGCATTCAAGTATTATTATTGTGAAGGTCTCTGCAAATTTTCCAAAAATTTGAACTTGTGCTACTTATTGCCTATTTCTAGTACAACTTAGATAAAAATCTGATGTTAAGAGGTGGTTCACTCCATTAGTATGTTGAAACATCCAAATATTGAGCATCTATGATCAAAGAGAACACTTGAGCAAGAGTTGATGGTGTACCTCATCCTTCCAAATAGAACAAAAAAAAGACAGAAATAACATCACAATAAAAAACCACATTGCACATATGTTTCCAAAGAAAAAATAGAGTTGGAATCTAGAAACAAGGCCAAATTCCTATAAATGCAGGATAAACCTGACAATGGCAATCACCAAACGCTATAAAGCACCAGGAAATCACTACAAACCATTGTTTATGAAGTTAATTCTAACACTTCTTGGAAAATTAACACTGCCAAAAAAGGGGATGCTTCATTGTCTCCAACCTACGACAAACTAGACAATAATCATCAAAGTCCATGCTTGATCTATCAAAAGACCTTGATAAATAACCAATGAAAAATTGTAGCTTATCAAAAAGCCACATTAACCATGCACCATGAGTCATTGAATCCACCAGTCCTCAAAGTCCATAAAGCACCAACGAATGTTACAAACAATGGATTACAAATGCCTCTGATGAAGCATAAAATACAATGAATGGAGATCATACTGCTAAAAAGGATGACAAAAGCACCAACCCCAATTCTTCCAAGGTGTGGTGTAAAAGTCAAGAAAAAAGTGTTCTCAATATTTACATGAAAGAAAATGTTTGTTGTGTCAAGTAAAATCATGGATCAACCTATTATGTTGTGGTTGGTTCAGCAGATCACCACATTCATTATTATCATTTATGACTTGAGGAATCCTAGTGTTTCATTATACGAATTTAATGGTCATCATAAAATAGTTTCCTATGTTAAATGCATTTCAACAAATGAACTAGCTTGTACATCTACAAACATTACACTATGCCTATGAGATGTGAGGGATATTTCCTTGTACGCACATTTAAGGGGCTCACTAATGAGAAGAACTTTGTGGGGCTTATAGTCAACTCTGAATACATAGCTTGTAGCAGTGAAACAAATGGGGTGTTCATGTATCACAAGGCTATTTCAAAGCCTGCTGCGTGGCATCAATTTGACAGTCCAGCCTTGGCTGACAGTGATGATGATGCATCACTTTCATAAGTGCTGTTTGTTGGAAGAGTGAGAACCCTACAATTTTAGCTGCTACTATCCAAGGAAAAATTAAAGTTCTTGTACTTGCACCGTGAATTTCAAATTTCTCATACAACTCTTCATAGCCCTTCCTAGATAACATATTTGGAGAGAATTTTGAAATTTTTTAAATTAATAATCTTTCTAGAAATTACCTCTGTGGATTTCTTGACAGAGAATGATGAGAAATGAGGTTGATGTGTATTATATGCAGCAATTTTCAATTTACCCATATTTCTACAGTGTCAAATGTTTCTGCAAATTTATTGGTTGGCATTGACCTCTAATAGAATAGCCAGAGTATCTTCTAGTAATGCAGTATGTTATTGCATGTTCTATATGCCCTCTTATCACTAATTTGAAGTAATATAAGCCTCAATTCTGGCAACTTCTTTGGTCTGGGGCGAGCCCACTAGTGAAGTCTCAATCTATGAAGGCTAGATTTTTTTGCAGATGTCTGAAGGCTAATTTTTTTTACAGATGTCAGAACTCACCTGTAGCGGTAGAAATTGATGAGAGTGCTGAAGAACTTGATGGTATGCTAGTGATTGGGCCTGAAAATTTCCTTTAAAGAGAAATCGTGGGCTCCCACAACCTACATTATCATCTGAAATTTTTAAATAGAATTAACATTTCCCACATACTCTCTATGTGGCTCGTCATTTTCCAGCACCTACAGATCACACAAGACTGGTGATTTCATCTTTTTCCTGCATGTAGATAAAAAAACAAATAAACCCCCCTAAACCACACTCTCATTAACATGAATTCAAGTCCAAACAGGTAGATACATACATACATAGAAGCCCTATGCATGGGTCATGTATTGAGTGAAGCAACTGTAAATATGGAATATGCTATCAGGGTTTGATTTTAGAAGTTGGTTGCGGGTAACGGGCTGAACCAAAACTCTGTTAAACTATTAACAATGTCTTTTACAGTCGATATAGGAAATGAGCAAGAAGCCATCTTGCCCACCACTCAATGAATAGACTGCAACCTCTTTGTATTTCTTCTTCGTCCAAACTGAATCAATGGTCTGATACAGGTTTCAAACTTGAAACCACTTTGTTTCCCACCAAGGGAATTCGTGGTCGGTTTTCAAACATTTTCCCACCCTTGGACATTGTGCGTGGAGGTAACTAGATTCTTTGTAATTATGTGTTCTTGGTTTTATAGTGATCAAGCCGTAACTCATTTTGATTTCTAATCTTTAAATTTTTTGCGGAAAGATAAATTATTTATATAGGCTTAGTTATATATTATTATCGCAATTACATTTTGATCTATGTTGATTACATGTCTTGTTGTCATGTTCGTGTCTTGTATTTTAAAGATGGGTAATTTTATAATGATTAATCTATGAGAAATAAACCTATCCAGATATAATCAACTCACTATAGAAGAAATAAACCCTAAACCTAAAATTTGTACCCAACATTAAACATTCATTTAATACAAAATTTGGCACACGAGGAAAACAAATTGTTGTGTCAATATATATTTATCATCGTTCATCATTAATTTGTATCATGATAGTAGAAAGGTAATAACTTTTGCTCCATCTCAATTAAATTGATACATGTACCATAACTTTGAACAACAAGGTTATAAAGAGGTAATTTAACATATATTTTGGATATCAAAATTTTTAGATTCCTTCCCTTTGTTGCAATGAAAACGTGTCTTTCAATCATTTTTATCATGAGCATATTTTGTTTTCGTGTCCTTCACTCAACCAAACCCTACAATCATATTCCTATAATCTCCCTACAAAGTATGATCATGGCGAATGGCCAAGATTGGTATCAGTAGCTCCATGCCTTGTGGAAGATTAAGACTCTTGAACTTAGTTATTTCTCCGTTTGACAGGAGCTACTAAAGGTTGATATAGTCTTAGAGGCTCCTTCACAATCATGTCCACCTGCAAGAATAATTGACAATCATATCGATTATAAGGCTATCTCCCAATTAAAAAATATATTGATCTTACAATCATGAGTTTGCTCAAGGTATTTCTATCTAGATCATCGATCTCGCACACATCTAGGACTTGCTTCCGAGCCATTTTTTGCGATATCCCATAGATCCAATCCAGAAATTCTTTCAAAGATTCAAAATTGCAATGGATTCAAAATTGTTAGGTTTCCAATGGATGGGTTGATCTAATTGAATTGCAATGGATTCAAAATTGTTATGATTACAATGGATGAGTTTATCTAAATTGCGAAAGAATGGAAGTGGCGGAAGATAATAGAGTAGTCTAATAGGTTTAACAGGTGGCCAAACAAATAATAATTAAATTTAATTTTTTATTATTTGATGTGAAATTGAAAAATGATTGAAAGAATTTTGATGTCATCTGTTAGATGGTGTATTAGGTGAAGAATATTCCCTGAACATGCAATCTTTTCCTTCATTTATTAAGAATTAAAAAATTCTCCAAACCCAATTCCAATAAAGACCACGCCTATCTACGTAATAATTTATCTCATTTTAAAATGTGTTTGGTGTAACTAGTAATATGCTTGGATAAATTTAAGGATTTAATTAAAATCGAATGAGAATAATAGTATATTTATGTTGAGGATATTTATTTATTTATTTTTGTTTATAAAGGGTGTGTATTACATAACATCTTAAAGTTTTCACAATTAAGTGATTTAGTTGTGTTTATGCCATGCCTACATTATTGCATACATCCCTTCTCTCAACAAGAAGCCATCGAGTTCTCATGCAAATAAGACCTCTAACATTGCATCTTAATGCCAAATACTCCCACAAGCATTGATTGTCCTTCATGTGATCAAAATACGACTCTCCAATGATAAGGAGCTTTGCTTCTTCTCCACAAGTTCCTATGTTTCTCCTTTAACGATAGTCTTCCAAAAAAGTAGGGAAAGCCTTGTGTGACATAAATGCTTGTGTCAATGGGGTGAAAGCACAAGGAGATCACCCACCGTATGTGTGGCCTTCTTTTACATACATATATGCATCAAAAACTTCCATATACTTGACCACCTTTGATGGATGGTAACTTAAGTAGACTCTCAATGCCCAAGTTCCAAGCATCTTTCCTCTAGAGGACCAAGAGAATTGAACCCGTGACCTCAAAAAAATGGGGAGAGAGATCTCACATATTACTCGTGACTACTTAAAATAACCCCAAAGGTTACGAGACACCTAGCCCATATTTGGAGAATAATCAATGGAATAGTAAATTAGTGATATTGTGTTGGATCCACACTCACATCTAATGTGGATTATGTCTAACCCTCTAATTTAGAACCACCCAAGGGTTTTAATAACTTTCCCTCCCCCACGACACTTAGCATGGGACCTTCATCCATGCATCTTATGATATTTGTAAACATAATCATTGTCAATGTAGGGGAAGTTCCTCACTCCAAGGTGTTCTTCTCAATTCCTATGTGGTTCATTTGTTGTTCAACCCCACTCCAGTCCTCACTCCTTTACTTTGTGTTATATCCCTCTCAACAAAATTTTATTACATAAACATTGAAGATAAATGCAACATCTGTCTACCTTCATTCCATTTGGAATTTAAACCCTCCATGCATTCGACATGGCTTTCCAACCCAAACTTATTTTATATCATCAATGTTATGTTTTTACCCTTGTTCTATTAGATTGATGTTGGTGGCAATTGAAATAAATGGGATTCAAGGATGTTTTGTTGAACCAGAGAATGTGGCTTATCACCCAAGATATTACCCAAAGGCCACCCTTTATCACTATTTTATTTCAAGAATTTGGAATTCATTTGAGGCTAGTTGATTTCTACTCTGGATACTTCCTTCATCACACCAATCATTTAGTGTTCAAAGGAAACAATTAGCAATAGTTTTAGTTGTCATTTTGAGATTTTGGGTTTCATTATCATGGTTTACCATTCATTATGCCTTATTTTCCTTTCTTCTCCTTTTTCTTATATCTGGGACTTAGGGAATGGGGCTTTCATCAGTTTGGAACAACTCATAGATATAACATTTACATGAATTATTTGCACTTCAACCTTAGATTTTAGACTTAGATACATCATTCTAGTGTATCCTTAATGATTTTGGATTTAAATTTTTTCTTTTATTTCATCACAAATGAAAAAATGGGAAATAATTTTCCACAAATCTATGAATGTTTAATCATAAAGGTGTCACCTAACGAAAATGAATGAATGTCCTATGGAATGACATGGGATAAAATTCGACTAAGGGAAATAAGGGATAAAATAAGATTGATGTGTAGCATCTACTAAATCACCAAGTATATTCCCAAACCATCAAGATGGCATGCTTCTTTGAGTAAATTTATGAAACACCATGGAAAAATTTAGCTTAGAACTTATAGACAAAGCGTCAATAGTTATAATATAGTGCTTAAGTGAAACAATACACTTTGAACATATCATATACACATGGATCATACATATCAAGCTAAATGTGGTAGCTAAAGCAACATTTTCCTACACCTCGGGTCCTACATGGGCAAGGAAAAGTGTCATCAAACCAATAAGGAATACCAGGGCATGTCAAGAAGTGGTAGGGAATGTTAGGGAGTGCCATGGAAACACAAGGGAGAACTACTTCAAAATGCATGGAAATGAACTGATAAGAGTGTGTGATATGGAGCGTTAATGAGTTCCAAGTGTGTAAAGGAGGGAGTGACAAGGTTATTTTCTAGGTAGTGCCAAGGCATGATAGAGTGTCAGGGAATGTCAGGGAGTGCTAGGGTGTGTTAGGGAGTGCCAAATCATGCAAAGGAATGCAAGGGATGCTAACACACACCACATACTTCCAAGGGATTGTTAGATGTGCGAAGTGCTATGGCACGTCAAGATGTAAACTATGTTGCTTAGTTGTTTTATGGCCACGGCTGGACACGAGCCTTGACTTGGTAACTTGTTAAGTGGGATGAGTTGATATTGGAAATGAGTATCCTAAGATGAGTTATAGGTAGTTCTTAGGTGAACAAGGCATAGTCTAGTTGGATTAAGTTTAACTTGGTCAAGCTGTTGTAATAGAGGAAGGACTTGGTTGGGTTCCCATGTCTAAAACAACGTAAGGGAAATTGTGAGGGCATGATAGCTAAGGAGTGCTAGGGCATGCCAAGGAATGAAAAGGTGTGATAATACATGCCGGGAAATGCTAATGCATGTTGAGGAGCGTTAGGGAGCGTCAGGGGAACACAAGGAAGAACTAGGTAAAAATGCTTGCAAATGCATGAATAAGAGTGTGGGCCAAGGACTGTCAGCAAATTCCAGGTGTCCCAAGGATGAAGTGTTTTAGGAGAAGTTCATAATAGGAATTTTAAAAGGCAAACCTATGGTTTTGATAAGGTGTTGACAAATCAGTTTCAAAGAAATGGATATTTTGGGTTGGGCACAACATTGTTTTGCCAATGACTAGAGTGTTATGGCATGTTAGGGAGTGGTAGTGTGTGTTATGGAGTGCCTGTAGAAATTATATAACTAATGCGTTATATATCATAAATTCTCCTGATCTCATACTATTTAACTTTATGCAAAATAAAGAATCATTCCACCATTAATCATTTGCGGAAATTCAAAACTCAATTGCAATGCATACACATGAAGCAATAAAAATCAGCTTGCATAACACAGTGTTTAACGGGAAAGCCTGCAGCTAAAAACCCCAAATATCTGTATATTATATGTCATAGATATCATGTAACAATCCTCATACAAATCTGATCATATCAAGCTCTTAGTACAATACAATCGCTACACACTATCACTGAAGAAATCTGCATAATCTATGCAGCGATCTCTTGCCTCATGATAGCCTACCTCTACTGTGAAATCCCTGCTAAAGAAGACCCCTGAATGAACTCGAATATTCCTTTCCTTGACTGCGCAATCCTCATTGGCATCTCCAATGGATGTGTGATGCATTGAATGCATCACTATAGTCACAACTGATAGTCTATCTTACCCTTTCACCTATCTCTCCACTGAGTCTCCACTAAACTGTCATGCACTGTAGTTAACTGCTGTCTCTGTCCAGTTGATTTATGAGTTATTATTTAGTGAATTAATTTAACTAATTAATTCACTCAACTCTCACTAATGTATCAATCAGTTAGAATTAGATACAATTAGTTCAACTGAGTTTAGCTCCAACTGTGTAGTTAAACTGAAACAAACTCCATGAACTACTTCATCAACTCCATCATAACTCTGAGACTTGAGTTATGACTTGAGTCCTCCATGTATGAACACAAGTATACCCTAGGAATTGCGTAATTCCCTCAGCCAACTGATTTTCCACATCTGTTAACTGAAACTAAGTGCTCCAAGAGAATAAGTTGATATTTAATGTCTAAGTAAAATTAAGAGCTAATAATAATCGACACTTCTATTTTTAGATTCATGATCTATAAATAGACTTCGCCCAATATGTCTAAAAATAGAAATCCATCTATTTTTTAGACTTGACCAACCATCCAAAAATAGCATCCTGCAACTTCTGAAATATGATCACCATGTCTAAAAATAGACATGGTCTAAAAATAGACTTGCGCCAAAAATAGCCTGCGGACCCACTTAGTGAAGGCGACTCTTTTCACTCAGCTCATCATCTTGTTGAATCTCAATAGTGCCAAATCATTCCAAGGAATTCAGGGGATGGTAACACGTTCCAAATAATGCCAAGGCATTCTAAGACGTGCCAAGTGATATGGAATGTTAAGATGTAAACTATGTTGCTTAGTTGTTTTACTACCACGATTGGATGTGAGCCTTGTCTTGGTAACTTTTTAAGTGGGATGAGTTGAGATTGGACATGAGTAGCATAATATGAGTTATAGGTAGTTCTTAGGTGAACAAGGCATATGTTCAATTTCCATGACACATGAGAATTTTGGTTTTGTCTTAGAATCTTTGATGCAAACACGCTCAAGTGCGACAACACCTCTACTTTAATGCATAGCGAAATCTACTCAAATCAAGGAATAAACTAGTGCACATGGTAATTATACCTTTTTCAAACACTTCTTCATTATATTACAAACTACAATACAACAGGCTAGAGCTCCTACACCATGGATCGTGACCCTTTACACACACTAATACAAGGAATACAACTAAGGCTTGGTGTTAGTCCTTTGACAACCAATCTATCCCAAACAAGACAACACTTGACCTACTTGCTGATGGTGGCCACACACAACCATTCTAGTCCACAGGTTTAATGAGAGCACAACAGGTTTAATGTTTGGAAAATAAGGGACCACCCACTTGTTTAGCACTTTTGATGGGTCCCATGCATCATTATGGCACTCATGGACCCCAGTATGCCTCTTAGAAGGCCTTAGGACATCAGTTGACCTCTTCTGAAGCTTATCATTCCCTATATGAGCTAGTTTGGTGGGATTGTCACCAAATGTTAGGGTTACTTTCACATTATTTTATGTTTAGGGGCTAATGTAGGCCCATTAGCTAATTCGATGAACTCCTAATCAGTGTATAAATAGGAGCAAGACAACACTTTAACCACTTTTTGATGGTGGCCACACATAGCCCTTTTAGTCCACATGTCCTGAACATGACATTTGGCAGGTCCTCTTGCCTCCCATTATATTGTAACTCCTCAATTTGCCTCTATCAATGATCAACTCCTAATCAATGTATAAATAGGATTTAGCTCGATTCATTTGGATCATCACTTGACTTAGGGTCTCTCTGTCTTTAGAGAACTTCACATTTTTCCTTTGAGGACTATTTTGGATGATGGATGCATTTTGATGTATGGATTTGGGCTATTCTTATGTTGGAGATTTGTTTTTGCAAATGTGAAGTTGGTTGGATATACTCTCTAAAATTGTGAGTGAAAATTTAACTCTATTCTTCTTGTTCCTGAATACTATTGAATTTCACTATAACTAGGGCTAATTGTTGCATGATGGAAATGTGGAATTATGTGTCTATTTAGCTTATTTAATGTATGGGCGATTGTTAGATGAATGAAATGTCTTAGAGATCATTTTATCTCAATAATTTTGCACCATTTGTATGAAGTATAAATTCTTGAAGGTCATTTTTCGTATGCCTCTAACATTGGATGAAGTTGACTTTATGGGCCTCCTTGATCAACAAAACAAATTCTTGCTCATTATCATCCCTGAATCCATATTCCCAAGTGAATTAGGCACTAGTACCTCAAAAATGGTGATGCTTTCCCCCCCTTTTTCACAATTTTCCATTTTTCCCTAGGTCTAGCCCCATTATGTCACCTAGGGCATCAATTTCCCAGAAATCTAGCCACATAAAAACTTCAATCTTCTAGAGGCAACTGCGTTGGTGGGTCCCCTCAATCTCCTTGTAATTTGGGCCGATTATGATGATGGAATCTCCAGATACCTCAAACCCTATCTCTCGGATCAAGTTTTTCCTAGCTGTTCCCAAGGCTAGAACCTAGTAGGATCAACTTGACCCATCGAAGTAAAAACTCTTGCCTAATCCTTTCCCCTCACATTGTCTAGGATAGGAACATCATTGGTTGCTAAATTCCATCCCTGAACCTTGGCTAGGTCCACTTGGCCCCGTGTGGTCCCATTTGGTGTCAAAGGCCTTTCATCAAGGACCATTTGGGAATCCAAGTTCCCAAAGAATTTTATGGATTGAGAACTTCCTTCATAAGTCTTATTCTTCTCCCTCAACCCTTCAATCCCCTTCCCCTCTCCCTATAAGATCAAGTCCCTTGCTTAAAAGGCAAGGAATTCCCACTCTTTATTATATATTAGGGAAAGGGTTTCTAGGGCTAGTGAAATATGGATAGGGCTAGCTGGTTGGCCCACTTGACTACTACTTTAGTCCTTCAAAGTCTACACATCCTTAGGCCCTATACACCTGCCCTTCTACCAACCTTGTTGTCCTTCACAAGTACAAGAGTTAGGGCTCTTCTTTGACAGTAACCTAACAACCCCCCAACTGTACTTGGACTACCATCAATCTGCCCAACCACAGTTAATTATTTTTATTGATCTAGGGCCCACAATATTTTCTTTATCTATGGATCTTCAAATATTCCACCTAACAATGGTTTGAGTCCTCTCAAAATCATTGTTATCGCGTATCGAAAATTTTATCTTTGTTGTCCAATCTATGAAAAAATCTAGAATACTCCTCTTATCATCTTTCTAACAATATGTAGATGATTGAAATAAGGTAAAAAATCAACCACTAACATTCCATTGAAAAATTTTGTATAGGTTTCTTTAGATCTCTGTCTAAAACTCTCTGGATAGTCCACCAAAATCAACTCCTCTACATGTCAATCCATTCTTCATATGGCACATTTATTCTGTATGCTCAATATTATGCTCAGGTCCCACCCTCATTTGGATCTTCTATCTCCACACATACTGAATCTGCAAACCATCTTCCATATCCGCATTCTACATTGCAAAAATAAACCTCGCTCTAAGGGTCACAACCATTCTTATTCTATGAAAATTTGTCACAGTCTTAAGGGCATAACTTATGAGCTAAACATGCTAGGAAATTGGCCTAACTAAGGCACTATACTTATGTACTTATAATTGTTGTAGAACAAACCCTATCCACCCATAGAAAAAAACCACGACTCTTGCCTCCATAAGAGACTCGACTTAGCTCATATGGATCCATAGATTCTAGGAATTTCTTTGACTGAATCTTGACATGAACTTTAGATCTCAATGTCGACCCTCAAACTAGGGTTACCTCAGTCAATATTACACATGCGTCTACTTTTGTTCTGGCTCTAAATTACAATGCAAGCCCTCCTCCATTTATGTTGGTCTTTATCACAGACCTTGCGGCCTACTAAACACCACAAGACAAGATCGTATCAACCCTCTCTTTTATTTCATGTAGAAATTCCAACCAACAGGACTCAATATAATCTTGTAATGTACTAAAAAAAGATACTGAATCGTTCCTACAATTTGCAGAAACAAAACACGATCGCACAATCACATATAAGTAAGAGAAATAAATTATCAATCACACAACACAAGGTGTATCTGGGGAAAGAAACTGCTCAATACCCCTCTATCTCTATTGTGTATTAAGTCAAGGAATCATGAAACAATACAATGCTTAATCTCTCATGAGATTCTCTAGCACTCTGCCAATTGTCTCCTACTGATCTAGGAAAACTCGGTCTAGTACATAGCCAATTCTCAACCTTCCTTTAGCCTGCCTTACTCATGCAATTCCTAGGGAATTAACTCACTATTAATTAGGAAAATCGGCCTTCCTTTATTGTGTAATCCATCATGTCATCCCAATAAATTTATAATTGCACATGGGCAATTTTGTATGAATGCAACTGATAGTTATGTTCCCTTTAACCTCTATCTCAACTGGGTCTTCCTCGGAACTGACATGCATGAAACTATTAATAGTGAATTATCAGTTATATGATTGATCGATCACTCATTGTGAATTAAATCTAATTTAATTAAGTGGACCTCTCACTAGCTTATCACTTAATTAGAACTAGTTAAACTAATTTTAACTCAATTAATTGAGTTAAATAATTCACACTTACACCCCACTAATGTGTCAACTGCAACTGGACCCCCAAA
Source organism: Pinus albicaulis (assembly GCA_034641835.2). NCBI lineage: Eukaryota > Viridiplantae > Streptophyta > Pinopsida > Pinales > Pinaceae > Pinus > Pinus albicaulis. Next base: position 1,307,932,910 of record CM076578.1, on the reverse strand, counting down.
ATATTAGAATCCCTCTACATGCCTCATCTTAGACCCTCATGATCCGGACATATGTAGGAACACAATAAAATACATAAATAAACATAAACACAGAGATGCAATAGGAATAACACTTCATTTCATTAACAACAAATACTAAAAAATGCTTACAGACACTGGAAAACAAACTAGCTCGGGCGATGGTAGCTTATATCTAAGAAGATATGTGGTGGCTACATGCCTTTGAACTGTGTTACAATCAGGCTCAAGGGCCTTTTTATTATTGAAAAATAAGAGAAAACCCTAACGTGAGGAGATGTAACACCAAGAGTTTATGGGCCGCATTGAGGGTAGTGGGCAGCCAACTTTCGAGGGTCCTAACTTGGTCATATGATCTCTATTTGACGCACATGATACCTAGTGAGAAAGATCTCTCCAAGGACTACAAATGATAACGTGACTTCTATGAAATCACCAAAACTTTCATGCCCGAAAAAGGTCGTTTGGGGCCTCAAAACGGCTTTGGAAGTTCAAGACCCGAAAAACTGACAAAAATAGTAAATTGTGCTATAATTAAGGAAACTGAAAAACTGAAAGAGTCAATGGAAAGAGCCCAAGTGGAATAGGCGGGTGGCCACCAATATCCACCTCAATCTCCTTAACTTGAATTTCTTGAGCTAACTCAGTCATCATGACTTAGTTAACTGACCCAAGTTGTTATAGATGAAATTACAATTTATTGTCCAATTTATTTAAGGGAAAATAAATTAGACGCCTACATTCCTCACTCTTGGTACATCAAAATTCCTCACCAGTGCGGGTGCATTTTATTTTTTTCCTTTCTGGTTTCCAATTTCACTGTTCATATTGCAAATTTCAACACTCCCTCTCAATAAGAAAGGAATTCAATCTATCCAGATCCAGTACCTTTGGAATTCTTCATTCAACACTTTGCTAGTGTTGTTTGCACCTGCAAATCCTAAAACTGAATAGCCTCCGAACAACTGAATCAATATAATTCATTTGGCATCAAAGTATTCTGACTGCTGCTAGCTACTACACCTATCTACTGGACTCTCTGTGTTGCTGCTAACATCTGCATCTGTGCCCTTTGCACTATTGCCAACTCTGATCTGCGCTCTAGTATCTGACATATGTCACTCTGATTTCTATCTTCCTCACATCTGACTGCATTAATCTAATTGATCCTTCCTGCTACTGTTGTACTATGGACTCCACGTAGATAGGTTCGATCCATGAGACACACCATCTCAATGGACCCTACCCAAATTTCTTATCTTGGGATTATGTCTAGACAACACCGCACCTTTCACCTGGAGGTATGGTTGCATGTGATCCCTCTGCCCATCTGGCTCGAAATTTCTCCCTCATGGAGGTCTCTGCTTGAGTGGACACTTCCACTTGGTCTCCTCTCTGCTTCTCCAATTGTGGCTGCTCCACAACCTTCTGGGACTACTTATAAGGTTACATGTTGAGAGGTAATTTGTACTCCCTCTCAACATCCAAGTCTCTAACCTCCGCTTTGCTCCTCAAAGCTTTGCATGCATCTGGTACATCAAGTGCATATAGGTTCTTGACTTGCACACATTGTAATTGTCCCACTGTTACAAAATTTTCTAAAAAAGAGTGTATTTTAAATCGACAATATCTCCCTCATCCGAGCTTCGAATTGATTTTCCATTTGGGTAGTTTTTCACAAGGAGTCCAAATATGCATTTTTTTTTGAAAATTTTACACCAAAATCTTCAGATATTCTTTGCAAACTCGTCACCCAAAAAATTCTTGCTCTAATACGATGTAGAAAATCTAACCAACGAGATTGAATTTGATCTTGTAATTTACTAAAACAAGATACTGAATCCTTCCTACAATTTTTCAGAAACAAAACATGACGATCGCACAATCGCATATAAGAGAAATAAATTATCAATCACACAACACAAGATGTACCTGGGGAAAGCAACTGCTCAAAACTACTCTATCTCTATTGTGTATTATTTCAAGGAATCATGAAACAATACAATGCTTAATCTCTCATGAGATTCTTCAGCACTTTTCCAATTGTCTCCCGCTGATCTGGGCAAAATCGGTCTAGTACTTAACCAATTCTCAGCATTCCTTAAGCTTGCATTGCTCATGCAATTCCTAGGGAATTAGCTCCCTATTAGTTAAGAAAATAAGTCTTCCTTGACTGCGCAATCCATCATGGTATCCCAATGATTTTATAATTGCACATGGGAAATTTTGTATAAATACAACTGATAGTTATGTTCCCTTTAACCTTTGCCTCAACTAGGTCTTCCTCGGTACTAGCATGCATGCAGCTACTAATATTGAATTATTAGTTATCTGATTGATCACTCATTGTGAATTAAATCTAATTTATTATCACTGGTTGACCTCTCACTATCTCATCACTTAGTTAGAACTATTTAAACCGATTTTAACTCATTAAATTGAGTTAACTAATTCACACCTGCACCCCACTAATGCACCAACTGCAACTGGACCCCAAAAATATTATATTAATCCCTCTACATGCCTCATCTTGGACCCTCAACTCAAATGTCTTGAGCTAACTCAATCATCATGAATTAGTTAACTGACACAAGTTGTTATGAGATGAAATTACAATTTATTGTCCAATTTATTTAAGGGAAAAATAAACTAGACACCCCACATTCCTCACTCCTGGTGCATCAAAATTCCTCACCAGTGTGGGTGCATATTTTTTTTTTCCTTTCTGGTTTCCAATTTCAATGTTTCTTGTTGCAAATTTTAACATTTCATAATTTGATGCGGCCTTCACACAAAGACACCATTGAAATCACATGCCCAAATTCTCATGAGCAACCTCTCTTAAGCTCGATATGCCATAAGAGAACCAATAATATGCCATCCTACTTCCTAAATTGAACTGACCATTAAGGTATGCAACATTCTTGTGAACCCTCACATGATGATCTTTCTTTTGGAGGATGATCATGGCCTCCCATTAGAAACCCTTACGCGACCTTACTCGACCTACTTTAGGACTACATCTCTATTCGCCCTCTTGATCAAATGAGCTCCTTCTCACTTGATGTTCTTTCCTTCATCCTAAGGCCAGCTCCTTAAATATTTTTCCCTAGACCTCTTAGGAACCCTCTAGAAATTACGGGTTTTATCCACTTAGACCTTAGGAAATATTAATTTTCCTTTTTAATTTTATTTTTGATTTTAAACCCCATCTTGGGTCCAAAATCCCTTTTCTTGGCTTCTTTTCCCACAAATCCTTTTGTGACCAAACTCACACAAACCCATCTCACTAGGCTTGTGGAGTACCTCCCAAGCTACACAATTCAAAAACATATTCTAGTTGTAGTAATTGTAACTTGGTCAAGCTCTTGTAGTCAAGCGAGGACTTGGTTGGGTTCCCAATTTCCAAATTAAGTAAGGGTAGTTGTGAGGGAATGATATCTTATAGGGAGGTTCAGGGAATTCAAATTAGGAATGAGAAGGCATGCTAACACATGTCGGACAATATCAATGCATGTTAAAGAGTGTTAAGGAGTTTCGGGGCATATCAAGGGATAACTAGGTCAAATGTATGGAAAGGAATAAATAAGAGTGTGTGCTAGGGAATGTCAAAGAATTCAAGTGTGCTAAGGATGAAGTGTATTAGGAGAAGCTCAGAATCAGATTTATAAGAGGCAAGCCTACAATTGTTATATGGGGCTCAACATAGTAGTTTTAGAAAAAGGGAGATCACTTTGTGCTAGGCACAACATTGTTTTGACTTTAGATATTTTTTTATATGAGATGTGCCACACTTTGGCTACATGTTCATGTTTTAAAATTGTCTAGATAATTGCATATTGTACATTGTTGTGTATAATTTTTGGGGAACTTGACTTGTGTGCCTTGTGCATCTTATGGTTCTTACAAACTCTCAATTGATGTTCTACTATTTATATGAACTGAAAATACATGTGAAATATTTCCTATGTAAGCTATGTTTCTTTGATGTTTTATGGCCATGGCTAGATCATGTGACCCTTGTCTTGGTAACTAGTTAAGTGGGACAAGTTGAGCTTGGACATGAGTGGCATAAGATGATTTATGGGCAGTTCTTAGGTGAACAAGGCACAATCTACTTGTAGTAGGTGAAATTGGTCAAGTTGTTGTGGTTGAAGCAATCCAATATTGTCACATGAACTGCAATAGCCAAGGAATTGATTAGGTTCCCAAGTCATGAAAAAATGTAAAGGATATTTGTGAGTACATTAGTGCCAAGGTGAGTTAGGGAATGCTAATATGTGTCAGATAGTGTGAAGGCATGTCAAACATGCTAATATGTGCCAAGTGATAAGGCATGCCAAGATGTGCAAGGGTGTGTCAATGCGTGTGAGGGACTATCAAGGCAACAAAAGGGAGAAAGAAGTTAAACTACAAGTAAATGAACACATAATAGGGTTAATAAGTCATCAATTTAACTTTTCCAAGAGGGGCATGCTATGCCCACCAACACTAGGCACAAATAGGTGCCAAGTGCAAAGTCTTAGTGCATTCTAAGTGCCAAGTCTTTCTTTGTTGCTTCTCATATACTTTCCAACAGTTGATCTCAAATAAATTTAATATTAAACCATGCCAAATCATACCAAGGAATGTCAACATATTCCATACATGCATGCTATGAAGTGGAAGGGCATGTTGAAGAGTGCTAAGTTGTTCTAGAGAGTGCTAATGCATATTGAGTAGTGTTAAGGAGTACTAGGACAAAACAATAAGGGAGCACTAGGTCAAAATTAATGGAAGTTAATTAATATGAGGAATGTGTGCCAGGGACTAGTGTTAATGAGTGCTAGTTGCCATGCCAAGGATGGAGTGAGAAGGTATGCTAAGGATTGGTAAGGCATGTTAGGGAATATCAAGGTGACTTAAGAAGCCTCAAAGTGTGCTTGGGAGTTCCACGACGTGCTAATAATATGTTCCAAATAGTGCCAAGATATGCCAATACATGCCATGTGCTAGGGATGTGCAGTGGGCCAGGGTATGTCAATATGTGTCAAGAAGTTTCAACGAAACAAAAGGAAGAACCAATAAGGGGGTTAATAAGTTGAGACTTTATCTTTTTCAAAAGGGGCATGCTAACCACACTAATAATAGGTCCCAATACATGCCAAGTGGAATTGTGTTCCAAGTGATAATGTATGTCGATGCATTCAACCAAGGTGTTCTAGGGCATGCTAGGGACTACATGCATGCCAACACATGATAGGAGAGTTCTATGTTGTGCTAGCGCATTCCATCATGTACTTGGGCATCGGTGTCATGAGAAGATGTTCTAGGTATAAATATATTCCAAGAAATTCAAGGTGCTAAGAAATGTTAGTGTGTGCCAAAGAACTAATTTAAGGTGTGCCCAAATTGTTGAGGAGTGTTAGGTATTTCTCATTAATAGAATTTACAGAGCTTGATTATGTATTAAATAATATATTTCCTACACACACTAGTGGGAATTTATCTAAAGGGAATTTTTTAGATAATAAACTTAATAGATATGAATCATGTGTTGACTCATAGGAAAGTTCTATTCAACTAGTCATTACTTGAGGGAAATGATACACACTAATTACTTCTTAAAAAGTTGACTAATTATAACCACTATGGCCTTGGAAATATTATAAAAAAGACTCCACAGTAATTGTATTAATTCGTTATATTTTGACAAAAAATATATTAAGATGCACATAACTTCATCAAAAACTCATTGGAATGACCAATGATGACGAAATTTTTTTGACCGTCACCAAAAGTAACAAAAAGATCATCAGTGAGGGCCATTAAAAGTTCATCACTAGAAGTGTCACCAAAGAGAGAATTAGTGATGGGCCTTTAACGTCCCTCACAAAAAGTGTCATTGAAAATGGCTTTGGTGGCGAACCTTAAAGGATTGTAACTATATACACTTACAGTGACACTTTTTTAAAGACCGTCACCATATGTGACATTGGTGATGGACCTTAAAGGTCCGTCACAAGCATGACCCTCACCAATGTCCTTTTTTTTTTGTAGTGAGTTGTTGGAATACCATTGATAGTAGTATTACCTTGCCCAAATTGACCAACGCTTCTCCTACAATTTGTATTGAATCCTGAATATTTTCCCTTCCTTTTTTTTTCCCTCCTTTCGCCCCACAATGAGGTCCTTGTTGTTCCCCTTGGTCCGAATTTTTTTTTCTCCGTTTTGCCATGTAATTTCGAAACATGTCTCTATATAACTTCTTTTGGTATTCTGGTATAAACCTTTCATCCACGTGTCTCCATTCATTTAATAGCCTTCTCAACACTATTTCCTCCGAACTCATTTCCTCCTTGGAGGCTTTTATTTCCATGGCTGAGTTGTTTAGGGTTTGTTCTTGTTCTTCCTTGTCTAGTGGTTTTGTTTACATTTTCCTTTTCGGTGTCATTGCTTGTTTTTTTTGGTATTTATCTATTTCCTATCGTGTTTCCACTTCCATCTCCTTGTGCCTCTTCTGATCTAGCTCCCAACCTCCCTCATTTTCCTTCTTCTCAACTGGTGACTCTTCCCCTTCATCCAATAATACTTCATACCTCTTCTACTTTGTATTTTTTTTAGGGTGGTTAAGGTTTAGTGTCAGCGACCCTTTTATGTTCTTCTTCTTTCCTTTGACCTCTATGAACCCATCATTCCCTTCTTCTACATTTTCTAGTCTCTTCCCTTCCTATTATTCCACTATATCTTGATTTTTCATAGGGAAGGCTTTGTACAAATGGTCGTATGCATGGCACCTTCGACATCTGAATGGAATATGTTCATAATCTAGGGGTTGTTTCCATACTGCATCATGGTATTCCAATTCCACAGTGTCTGAGAGGGAATCCGATATATTCATATACACACAGATGTGGGCGTACAAAGTATATCTACCTATGTAAGTGGATTATGCTATCTTCACAAACTTGTTGATGCTATATCTATCGGTGCCTCGAGGAAGTAATCCTTATCTGGATTATAGAATTCCTCCCAGTACCTCATGAAGAGTCCCGCATTATGGAAGAAATACAACCAATTTTAAAATATTATCTCTTTGTCTTGTAGGTTCTAGAATATAATTGTAAATAATCCTCTACCACTAAAATTTAGTTTGATGTGGCCTTTTGGCTACAATTTCAGTTGGATCCATTTGATCAAGTCCTTTTTTCGCTAGCCATATTCCTATAAACTTACAGATTATTGTGTGATCCTTCATATAGTTGCAGTATTGTTCTAGTTTTTTTGTTGGAATCACAAATTTTGGCTTCTTGGTCACCTATGGAAGACATTGGCCTCACATTATAGCCTGTCAGCTTGCACCAAGGACTAGACGTGTGTATTTATCATATTTCTGGGAGCTTGATTGTTTTCCTTTGCTCTCGCTCGCTTCTCTCATTGTAACGTTGTTGTAGGAGGGGATCTCACGCACCCCTCCCCCATTTGTTGTTCCCATTACCTTTGTTTGTTTCCTAACGTTTGTGGCTTGCCACTTATGATCTATGAGTGGCCTACAAATCCTTGAAACCCTACCCAAAGCTTGTAACCGTAGCCGCTGCTTCCTCTCTCTAGATAGTGTATAATTAAAAATTACGTTAATTTATCATTAAAATATAAAATACATAATATATGTAAAAAATTTAGGATAAATATATTGATAAACATTTTTATATCCTAAAAGTTTAGGATATCAATAAATTTATAAATGTGTATAGAAATATGGTACAACTTGAGTGGGCCTAATGGTTAAGAGTAGGTGTTTCCTCCTAAGTGGTCACAGGTTCAAAACTAGAGGGGGGTAGAGTATGTATGCCTTTCTATACTTAGCAGTCAAATCACTGCACGGAGGTGGGTCCCTTGTCCCACAAACAAGGGGGTCTCATACCCCAATTTGGTGTCTAGCTTGGCCGCAACATTAAAATTGGATATATATATATATATATAATTTCAAATATATTTATTTATATGATATATTAATTTATATTTGTGTTAATTACATATATACATTATTTTTATATTTTTATATTTTATTAATCTATATTTGTCTTCATTATAATATATTATACTAATAAAAATATAATTGTGGACAAGAATAAATGTGCATGAATTCATATTTCCCAACAAAGTTGTTCATAGCTGTAAATTTAACAATGAGTAAAACCAACTTTAATAGGATAAGAAACCTTCACACTAACTTGAATTCAATATTTTACTTTAATGTAGCTATATTTAAATTAAGCTGAAGGGACTAGGGACTAGCTACTATGTAGCACTTGTTTAGTATGTAAAGAGTTGTATTTTATTTTATATCATGAGTTACATGTAATATAACTATATATAAATTTTATATATATAATATATATATATATATATATATATATATATATATATATATATATAATCTAAGTAACTAAAGTAATATAATTATATATTAAAATTAAAAAATTATCCTATGTAATTAAAAAATATATATTTTATAATTATTTGCAAAAATAAATTTAGTTAAAAAATTAAGGAATTTAATTTTATAATTACTAACGATTTATACATGGTTGCCTCTCTATTAATCTCAAAAGTTGTTGTTGTTGTTTTTTTTTTTTTGAAAATTTTGAGAATCTTTATTGCCTTCGAAAACTGATAGTTACATAAAAAACTTTGATTGACTCACTAGTTTCTCATAAGGGAGACTAGGCCATAACTAGAAAAAAACTCTCCAAAGAGAGAACAAAGATAATTGTAGAGAAAAAGAGCAATAACAATCTAGAAGTTTATTATGCAACTTTTTTAGGATACAACACCATGAGCTACTAGTATCCAAAACTACTTAAAATAGACTCATTAGAGAAATTATCCATATGGACTGGAATCAAAGGTGGCTATATGCAGAGGCCCCTTGGAGCCCTCCTTAACTGTTGTTGACCACAAAGGACTACCCAACTACTTCTCAATCCTTTTAAGCTTGGAATCCATCCTAACCATATGGCTAAGGTTTTAATCTAGGGAATGCCTAATGTCATCCCAATTATTCCGCTTATCAACCAACGTATGCCCCAATATGTATTGATTCAATTGTCCCCTATTTTTCATAGTGTTTGGGATCTAATCATCCCATTCCACTAGAAACTCTATGTTATAAACATCAGAGCTCCACCTTCAGCTTGGGTAATTTACCCCCTAACTGATCGTGGATTTAGCTAATTGTATCACCTAATGAATCCCTCTACTCTTTGGTGAATATGAGATTTCCCCCTAAGGCTCGATCCCAGTAATATGTTGCCCTTCTCCTTGCTTGTTTCCTATGACATGGCATTATATCTGATGGCTTCTTCTTCTCCTATAAATGCTCCATAGACTGATATTATTTTTCACAAAAGGGGCCATATATCCCCTACCACCATACCGAGTGTCGCGCTTGAGGACCTGAGTAGAATAAAAAAAAACGCCACTCAAAATATCCCCATACCCCCATGTAATGTAAATACTATATAAAATCCCAAGGAAACTATGCGATGACATAGACCACCACTTCAACCCAAGAGTGGCTTATAGCCTCGCCACCCTAAATCCTTTTTATCACTTGGATAAAGCACCAACCTGGAAGTTATTCCTTTGTAATTCCAGGGGGTGGGACAATTTAATATAGACACCCCAGCCCAAATCAAAAATTCCCTTGGAAAATATAGAATGGACAAAATTCATTTCTTCTCCCATGAATTTCTCACGTTCACACCATCAAACACACTACTTGTGAGAGTATTCAAGTGTTGAAGAATATTGTCTCCCCCAAATTCAAACCAAGCACAATTGAAAAGATAGTCAAATTTTACTAAGGGTCAGAGTGCCCAGAACTAGTAGCCCACCCCCTTAATTCTTCAATCATGTTGACAAACAATATTAATAACAAAATTAACCCAAAATAACCTAGTGACGACCCAAGGATTCACATATTCCCCAATACACAACAAAAAAATATAGAAAAGAAAGAGGGGAAATTTTTTTTATTATACATGAAATAAGTGGAGTCCCTTGAGACTAAGAAGTTGGGGCTAATTTTTCCTCCTCTCATCCCTATATTCTAAAGCATGCACAAAGGTTCACCTTGATTGTTACACTGGTTGGCAGTGATCCTTGAGGTAAATGTCTAATCCTCTCTCTTATAAAAATTCAACCCACCAAACCCAAATCCCCATGATTTCAAAGCCAATATCCCTACAATCTACTGCGGTACCAAAATACTAACATATATAGTGGTTTTCTTCCATACGTGCAATTCCAAGACTACATTTATAGACCATGGACCTCTCAATTCATGGATCCTCTTCCTATTTCTCACGGCCTCTCCCTTTACTTTTCCGTAAAATTCATTATTCCTCCATTGGCCACACAGAAGGAGTGGGATGATATAAGATTCAAAAATCTAACATGCACCTGTATAGCCCTCATCCTGATTTATCCTCTAGCATATCAATGCATAATTCCTAAAGCTTCTGTATTTCCTTCACACCTTTTCCTGATGATTAATTAACAAAATGATTGTAAAATATTCCACCTATACCTTCACATGCTCCCACTCTCATAGTAATCCATGCGACCTACACACAATTGTTATTTCCATAATTATAAATTGGGGGAAGTTCTATATTAATGTTAAAGAGTTATATAGTAATTTTACGATATTTTTATTGATGTATTGTAAAATAGTTTTTTGGTTTTTTATACTTAGCTTTCACCTTTAACTATTTTCATAAATATCGTATGTAATTTTTAAAAATAGTTAAGAACTTAATTAATGTGCACTCGACATTAAACTCCAACAAGGGAAAATTCCATGTCCCCTGTTAGAATATTGTATTTCACAGTGTCACTACGTGACTAATTATTTTATGAGGTATTTCATACTGAAAATAATATTCCATGGCTATCATTTATTTTCAAGAAAAGTGGGAAGTCCTGATTGTCAAGAGCTTCAAAAGAATCTCTATGTCTTTCATTTCAGTAGAAGGGGAAAATGTTGATGATAAGGAACACAAAGCATCAGGAGAAAAACTAGCATTAAGATAAAGGCATCAAAGGAACATTTAAGGTAGAAAAAAATCTAAGGAAAAGTTGTAAATGTGCTGGGTAGAGTCGTGAATATGATTGGGTCAAGTCATGTGTGTTTGGGTTGAGTCGTGAATGCTAAAGTGGGTCAAGTCATGAATTCGCGGCAAGTTTTTTGTGAACAACTAGAAAGAAATGGATGGGCACGAGCAAAGAAGAAAAGTCGTCAAACCACAACAAGAAAGCAGTGAGGATCATTAGATCTGAGCCTTGATCAATGACGAAGATTAAATCTCATATCGCATATCGGCTATCTTTACATTTATAAGTTAATAAATGGAAAGTTAAACTATTTAAGTTGCAATGTGATAAGTAAAAAAAAATGAGAAAAGTGAAGTGTGGGCAGTGACGTGGCAAGTGACATGGAAGTGACGTGGAAATGACACGGCAAGTTGATGTGATAGATGACGTGGCCTAGACCCCATAGACCGCATTCAGTTTATGATGACGTGGTAATGACGTGGCAGTGATGTGGTAGGTGATGTGGCATAATGACGTGGACCTAACCCACATACCACACATCGCAGATCGCATAGGATAAGTTATTTTCAAATGTTGAAGGTTGTGAAATGTGATAAAGGGGCCTAGATGCAATGTAGTTGCAAATGAAAAATCAAAAGGATTTCAAATCCGCATGTAAATGCTTTTTTGTTTTAAATCGCAATGGAGGGGGAAAGGAGATCACAACGTAAAAACTATGGAATGCGAAGTGCGATGTGCGATGATGGTGGGACCCGATTGCAAACATAAATCGCAAATTTTAAAGGACAACTATGGGAGGTAAGCGTTATAACTGTCAAAGTGTGATGTGCGATGACGGTGGGACCCGATTGAAAATCACAATTTCCAAAGAATAATATCGGGAGGTAAGTGTTATAATCGTCATAGTGCGATGAGCAATGCAGTGGGTCCCGATCGCAAAGCGCGAATCACAAGTTTTAAAGTCTAAGTCCAAAGGTAAACTAAAAAATCAGCGGCATGCGCAGTGTGATATTGGCGCGGATGTGATGTATTCCAGAGAAAAGGCCTAAAGATTTTCAAGTCCGGGCGGAGCAGTTTTTGTGCCATTTTATGAATAAACAGGCTAAAAATGACGTTAAGGACTTGGGGTAGAATAAGCCCGAACAAGGAGAGGAAGCGAAAGGGATTGAGTCATGCAAGGTGTTTTTGCAAACTTTTTATGTTATACCGGTAGAAACGGAAAATGCAGCAAACTCATTGGCACAGTAACTAATCAATGTAAAGTGGCTAGCCCTACACCAAAATTAATTACCCATTGCTGATCTTTTGAAAAGCAGGGCCAGATGTCAGAACCATCATTCATTTCCTCTTCGTGATCATCACATGCCAACTTCAAGCCTACTTTTTGATCTTGCGAAGAGCCATCGAAGTTTTTAGATCCATGAAGAGTTGCTCAAAATTAATTTTATAGGCGATGTGTTGTCTGAGATGTTTTGCTCAGGCCTTACATGGCCACACCTATTTAATTTCAGTTGTTTGTAATAAATGAAGTTTTCCAAAGTAGATTAGGGCTACTGACTCAAGTTTTAGTTAAGTATTGCTTGAATTTCCATTATCAAGGGTTGGACCTTCTTAAAATCTGCGTTGCAAAGATCATTGTATTGGATCACTATAACTATTTGAGTTGGGCATCAATAACAAGAGACCATTCACAGGATTCTTGAGATATGTTAATTTCTAGCAAAAAAGCAAGGACTCTGGGCAAGATCCAGGTTCAATTTTGAGGCCAACAAGGTTTCCACAGTAGTCTAGGACAACGTCGAAATTTTCACCCTGTTCAAGGGAGCATGGAGTCCCGCCCGAGGCGTTCCATGACCTTAGTAAGATTAGAGGCTAGATCGTTGTTGTTGAGGAATGATTACTAACGCAGACAATAACTATGAGCATACACAAGCCACATATATATATATATATCTCAACTCCAAGAAATAAATATCATTAATTTTAACATGTTCAGAGCACTAAATTAAAATTTAAACTAGGCATACATTCATCATAATCGATTAAGCATCAACCAATTCATGATATACAACACATCAATAACCCGATTATATTAACTTGGATCAAAACATCATAAAAATACTTCGCAGAGTCTATTACAATTTAGTTCAATACAAAAGCATTCACACATAGCTCTCTTGATACTCTACTTCCTATCGGCCTCTTGCTAGACTGACTCTCTAAACTAACAGACTCATTGCCTATTTGTTCCTCCCAACCGACACTATCAGTCCTTGCCTCTTTTGCGATCATCTTATCCCTTGTGCTCCGTTGTCCTCTATTTCTTCTTTATCACTGGGAGTTCTATTGTTTGTTTCTTTTCTCCCATCTCTACCATTTGTGCCATTCTTTGTTGATGCCGCAACAACTGTCCTCTGGATTTCTGCAACCGTGATAGCTCCTTGCCTACCTTGATTGTGTTCTGCCGCCTATTTTCTGGCTCTCCGCAACTCCAAAATTGTTCTGTCCAAAAAACAAAGGCCCCCACAGGCCCCGACCACATGCTATTGAATCATCCCGAACCAATATTTCCATGTTGTTGTGGATTCTGGTGGTCTGTCAGATTCCAGTGTTAGCCTAGTCTCTCATGTTGCTTTTGTCTTTGTCATTTCTTGTTCCGGTTTTCCTGTTCCAATAAAGGCCCCAACTCAGGAACCTTTCTCAATGCAGATGTTCTGAGTTTTGTAAACTCAGCTATTTCTTATTGCCACACTTTAAGCATAGGCTCCATTTCAGTGATGACCTTGTCGGTCTCAGTCGCATCCTTGAATTACATCAGCTTACTGCAAACTTCCTAGAGCTTACTGATACTATGGAGGGATCTGGAAATGATGGCTTTGCTGTAGGCGCCTCTAGCAGTTCTTGGTTTGCTCGGTTCTGGCTCATGCATGCCATTTTGACTCAAATAGATATTTCGACCATTGAGCATGATGACATATCTTTGGGTGTTTTGTTGTCTTAGGCAATGACAGTCATCCATATGTCTTTAAAGACCTATGTTACTTTCTCTAGCTTCCACTGTAGGATATCATTCTCACCTTGGAGTTGATTGCACCCATCATTAAGCGCAATCACTTGTTTTTGCTATTGCTCGAATCTATATTTGAGGTCAATATGCAGACCTTCTACTTGTCATGATGTCGTCTCTATGAAACTGAACAGTTGACTAGGTCCCAAAATTTGAAGGTTCTTAGTGCTCGACATCTCTTCGGTTGGATGTCTTTCCCTAAGCGATTTCCCACTGGAGATTTATCTTTAATAATGTACCTATGGGGACATTGGCTGACTCTGTTGCGTTCACTGGGGTTCAGGGACGTGCAGACTAGTATATGTTATGAAGTGTTGCAACACTAGATTGGATTGCTGGAATGGGTTTAGCTCTAGTGGCATGGGCGTTGTATCAGAAATGAGGGACTCTTCCTGGAGTAATAACTCTAGAAATGTGCTCTACCCCGCCGTGGTTTGGTAAACCCCAGGTGCTCCAGCTGTACTTGAGTTAACTTCTACCTCAATATCAACATTTTTTATGGCCCCTGGTGGTATCAGATCTGCAATGGTTGCAGAGGTGGACGGAGTGTGGGTGGGGTGGTCCTTGGATATGAATGAGGTGTGCGGTGACGAATTATATGTATGGAGTGGCGATGAGGTTTGGATGTTCATGACTGATGATGGATCGAATACAGGTAGCACAGAGGGGGTTTGGGTGGAAACCTTTGGCTCTTATTGAATCAATATTCCTATCACTATAGGTTGGGGTTGGTCTTCTCCCATGAGATCAACCACTTGTTCAGGTGTCGTGGTTCATGCTCTCTTTCCTTTAGGTGATAGTACTGGGGGCTTAGTCACCTTCATTTTGCAGAGTGGGATGATTCTGGTCAGTGAAGGGGAGTTGAATGTGGTTAATGGTAGAGAAGTAAGGATGGGGGTGGTTGAGGATGGGGATGCAGAATTCAATGTCTGAAACTAAGAAAATTTTGGAAACATAGTGGATGTGATGATAAGACTTTCTATTACCTTATTGAAGCCTTTTACCCATGTGTCGACCTCGTCCAATAGTGGCCATAGTTTCAGCCGCAAGATTCTTTGCACTGCTTCTTCTGGTGTCTCCCCCGGGAGTGCTTTTGGTAGCATTGTGTTAGGTCCCTATATTACTAGTATAGTCCCTTATTGTTGTTAGTGTAACCCCCTTATTGTTATTATTATACCCTTGTAACCCCCATTTTTTTATTATTGTGCCCTTAAATTATTATTGTTAGGTCGGCTAGGATTACATTGCGGCCCAGTAGGATTACATTATGGCCCCATGGACTCCTATATATAGAAAGGAGGTTTTTTAAATTGTATCATCCAAGAATTGTTCATTTATGTAATGTATTGGAGGTTTCCCCCTTGAAGTGGCTCATTTATAAGTCGTTGATATATCTTTTCTTCTTTTTTTGGATCTGGTTCCACAACATTTCATATCGGAGCTTTGGATTCTAGGGTTTCGCTGCTCCAAATAGGTCATCGTGGAATTTGCGCTATAAATTTTTTTCTACAAAGTTTCAGAATATGAAATGTTTAGGGTGCGAAGCTGAAATCCTGAGGAATATTGTCCAAAAATTTCAGATCTTGGTTCGCAATATTTTTAGAGATATCATCTATGGAAGTTAGGTCTTTTTTCAGGCTCCTAAACAGGTCATCGTGGAATTTTCCCTATAACGTTTTTTATACGAAGTTTTAGAATCTGAAATTCATATGGTGCAAAGCTGAAATCCTAAGGAAATTCGTCAAAAAATTTCAGAGCTTGGTTCGCAATATTTTGGGAGATATGATCTATGGAAGGTAGTGCTTTTTCAGGCTCCTGAATTTCATCTCAAAGAGGTGATCGTGAGAAAATTTCAATAACTCTCTCTCTGGGCATCAAATTGGAGTGTCGTAAAAAGTGGTCGCAATTACACAGAATTTAGTTTCTTTGCTATCAATTTCAGAGACAAAGGAAGAAACAGTGACACGTGGCGAGTCGTACAATTTTTCTTTATTGAACCAGTCCAGAATTAGGTCATTGTGGGCGATTGGACACAACTTTGTCTTGGAGAATCCAAATCAGGTCAGACCTGTGGAATTCGAAAGATAATTCAGAGGGCTAATTTGATACTAAAATTAAAATATTTAAGTGCTGCATTCATAGAGATAATCCAATTTCAATATCGAGTTCCTCAAAAGAAAGAAAAAGGTGTGTATATTTTTTTCTTTCCAAATTGCATGAGTCTTCTTTGAAGAATCAATTTGAATTGATTCCAAGGGCATATTGTAGAATATATAGCAGTATTGGGTTCTACAACACCCATTAAGCCTTCAGAAGGCTCTACTATGACTCATGAAGATGAAGAATTGCAACATGATCTATCAAAATTACAAGAGCAAGTGCAAAAAATTTCACTCTCGCAAAGAGCAACAAAAATGAAATGGAAGTTTTGAAGAAAGGCGTGGAAGTGAAGATGGACGGTTTGAAGAAAGGCATGGAAGCTAAGATGGATGGCGTGGAAGCTAAGATGGATGGCATGGAAGCTAAGATGGATGGCATGGAAGTGGGCATGGAAGCTAAGATGGATGATATGAAAGACAACATGGAAAACATGAAGAATGATCTAAAAGCATACATGGAAGGCTTGATGACAAGCTTAAAACCAGAAATGATTCCTAATGGCGGAAATATAGGAGAAGAACCTCATGACGAGAACAAAATAAATGTTAATCGTGATTTCATAAACTCGAATGTTGGTGGGAAGAACCACCATATTCCAAAAATGGATATGAGGAAGTTTGATGGAAAGGATCCTGTAACATGGATACTACAGATGGAGCAATATTTTGATCTCCATAACGTGTAAAACACACAAAAGGTACGCATTGCAACTTTACATTTAGAACAAAATACATTTGTATGGTATCGATGGC
This sequence comes from Pinus albicaulis, assembly GCA_034641835.2. Lineage (NCBI taxonomy): Eukaryota > Viridiplantae > Streptophyta > Pinopsida > Pinales > Pinaceae > Pinus > Pinus albicaulis. The sequence continues at coordinate 1,307,915,813 of CM076578.1, read as the reverse complement.
TTTGCTCCCATAAAAAAATTGTCACTTGGTCAATTTTAATGGAGGAAATGATAGCACATTATGAGGATACAAAGAGCAACACCTTCTTTAGCCAATTGATAAATCTCAAACAAAAGGGTTTAGTGGGGCAGCACATTGAGGACTTCCGAAAATTGAATATAAGGGTAACTGATATTCCAGAGGAACACAGGATTGATCTTTTCATAGGTACTCTAAAGGATAACATCCAACATGAAGTTCGTGTTTTGGAACCTGATTCATTGGAGAAGGCATTAAGGCTGGCAAGGAAAGTTGAATGTAAAATTATGGCGACAAGGAAGCCTACCACTCAATTCTATAAAGAAGGAAGTGTTGCTACGCCTAGATTTCCACAACCTACAAGGTTGACACCACAACAATTGGAAGAAAAAAGAGCAAAAGGGCTTTGCTACAGTTGTGATAGCAAATACACTATAGGTCATAAGTGTGCTGAGAAGAAATTATTTTACATAGATTGTGAAGAAGAAGAAGAAAATGAACAAGAAGAGGATATACACCAGGAACCACCCCTAGAAGAGGAAGAAATGAATCCCACCATATCGTGTAATGCACTGGCAGGAATTACCACTCCTCAAACTCTCAAGATAGAAGGACATATAAAGAAGAAAAGGGTAATAGTGTTGATTGATTCAGGTAGCACCCATAATTTTATTCATTATAAGGTAGCCAAGGAATTAACTTGTTTCCTATACCCAGCACCAGAATGTCAAGTGATGGTTGCAAATGGAGGAACTATAAATTGCTCTGGAAAATGCCATAATATCAAGCTAACCATGGGGGAATATGTATTGACTAGTCCAATGCTTTCCATTCCTATGGGAGGTGCTGATGTTGTACTAGGAGCACAATGGTTACAATATTTGGGGACAGTAGCTTTTAATTTTCAAGAACTTTTCTTGAAATTTTTTTCAAAAGGAAAGGAATTCGAATTACGGGGTATTGAAGGGAAGCCGAGAAGGATAATAGGCTCTAATGTCATGAAAAAGCTTCTAAAGAAAGAACAACGAGGCGTAATTGCACAATTATGCTCACTAGAAGTTCCGACATCAAAATCATCTATTTCTGTAGATATCCAACAAGTCTTGGACAATCATTCCAAGGTGTTTGAAACTCCCAACGGACTCCCACCTATTCGTGATCATGATCATGCTATTCATTTGATTCCAGGAAGTGTTCCTCCAAACATCAGGCCTTATAGATATCCTTACTTCCAAAAGAGCTAAATTGAACGTATGATTGCAGAAATGTTAGAGGCGGGTATAATTCAACCTAGTCAAAGTTCTTTCTCTGCTCCTGTAGTATTGGTACACAAGAAGGATGGATCATGGCGAATGTGTATGGATTATAGGGAGCTCAATAAGCTCACCATTAAAGATAAATTTCCCATTCTTGTGATTGATGAACTATTGGATGAATTACATGGAGCAATTTATTTTATCAAGTTGGATCTTTGTTCAGGATATCATCAAATTAGAATGAAGACTGAAGATATTCCAAAATCATCATTTTGAACTCATGAGGGTCATTATGAATTTTTGGTCATGCCTTTTGGCCTTACCAATGCACCTTCTACATTTCAAGGGTTGATGAATTCCATTTTCAAACCCTTCCTTAGAAAATTTGTGCTAGTATTTTTTGATGATATACTAATCTATAGTAGGTCTTGGAAGGATCATGTTGAACATGTTGACAGGGTGCTCAAACTATCGCAGGAGAAACAATTATATGCAAAAACATCCAAATGTTTCTTTGGAGTACAAGAGGTGGAATATCTGGGTCATATTATATCTCACGAGGGTGTTAAAGTAGACCCTAACAAAATTAAAGCCATTAAGGAATGGAAAGTCCTCAAGACAATAAAGCAGTTGCGAGGATTTCTTGGGTTAACAGGCTATTATCGCAAGTTTGTTAAGAATTATGGGAGAATAGCAGCACCTCTAACAACATTATTGAAGAAAGATGCATTTTCATGGACTCCTGAAGCAACTAAGGCCTTTGAACGTCTTAAAGAGGCAATGTGCCTAGCAACGGTCTTAGCTACACCAGACTTCACAAAAACCTTTATTGTGGAATGTGATGCCTCAGGAAATGGAATTGGTGCAGTTTTAATGCAGGAAGGAAGACCCATTGCTTTTGAAAGTCGTCCAATCAAAGGAAAGTATTTACAAAAACCTATTTATGAGATGGAAATGTTAGCAATACTGCATGCACTAAAGAAATGGTGAACTTACCTAATGGGAAGACACTTCAAGGTAAAAACTGATCATGATAGTCTTAAACACTTTTTGGAACAAAGACTATCTTCAGAAGAGCAGCAAAAATGGGTCACAAAGATGTTGGGTTATGACTTTGAAATAATTTACAAAAAAAGAAAGCTTAATGTTGTTGCAGATGCACTCTCAAGAAAGAATGAAGAGGTGGAAGCATTGCTTTGTGCCATTTCTATTATCCAACCAGATTGGATAACCGAAGCAAGAGATGAATGGAAGGAGGACAAAGATGTATGGACACTCATTCAAAAGTTGCAGCAAGATCCTAGTACATCTGATACATTTAGTTGGAAAAATGATTCCTTATGGTACAAAGATCGCTTATATCTTTGTAAGAATTCCCAACCAAAACAAAAGATTCTTCTGGAATTGCACACTTCTCCTTTAGGAGGACACTCAGGATTTTTAAAAACTTACCACAGGGTGAAGAAAGAATTTTTTTGGGATGGCCTTAAATCTGATATTCAAAAGTTTGTGGCGGAATGTTTGGTTTTCCAGCAGAATAAAGTGGAGACAATTAAGACCCCTGGACTTCTACAACCTTTATCCATTCCAAGTCAACGTTGGGAGGAGATTTCAATGGATTTTATCACAGGTTTACCTAAGTCTGAAGGAAAGAGTGTCATCATGGTGGTAGTTGATAGACTTACCAAGTATGCACACTTTTGTGCATTATCTCATCCATTTAAAGCAAGTACAACTGCTACTACATTTATGGACACAATTCAAAAGCTACATGGAAACCCAAGGGTTATTGTGAGCGACAGAGATCCCATTTTTACTGGAAATTTTTGGACGGAGTTATTTTCTTGTTTGGGTACTCAATTAGCTCATAGCTCATCTTATCATCCTCAATATGATGGTCAAAATGAGATAGTAAATAAATGTTTGGAAGGATATCTTCGTTGTTTTGTATCTGATAAACAAACACAATGGGTCAAGTGGTTACCTCTCGCTGAATGGTGGTATAACACTTCCTTCCATACTGCAGCAAAAATGACCCCATTTATGGCACTTTATGGATATCATCCACCATCCATCACATCATCTTTAAGAGAAAATTTGAAGGTTCAAGTATTGGAAGATCACATCGAGCATCAACAAGAAGTTCTCCAACTCTTAAAGGATAACCTGAATTTGGCACAAAATCGAATGAAACAACAGGCAGATCAACATCGCAGCGAGAGAAGTTTTGATGTAGGAGATTGGGTATTTTTACGACTACAACCATACAAACAAATGTCCCTCAAGCAAGGTAAGAAGGATAATAAATTATCGCCAAAGTACTATGGTCCTTACAAGGTGTTGCAAAAGATTGGTACTATGGCATACAAATTGGAGCTTCCTGCTTCTTCGCGAGTACATCCAGTTTTCCATGTTTCATGCTTAAAGAAGGTTATAGGTGAAAATATTCTAGTTCAAACAATATTGCCAGAACTTGATGAGGAAGGAAAATCATATTGGAACCGGAAGTGGTCACGGAAACAAGAACTCGACAACTACGGAATCGATCAATTTCAGAGTATCTCATCAAGTGGAAGAACTTACCCACTGAAGATTCTACATGGGAGGATGAGAATTTTATACAGAAGCACCCAGAGCTACTCAAGCACTGAGGACAACACTTTTTTGAAGGAGAGGGGCATGTTAGGTCCCTATATCACTAGTATAGTCCCTTATTATTGTTAGTGTAACCCCCTTATTGTTATTATTGTACCCTTGTAACCCCCATTTTGTTATTATTGTGCCCTTAAATTATTATTGTTAGGTCGGCTAGGATTACATTGTGGCCTACTAGGATTACATTATGGCCCCATGGACTCCTATATATAGAAAGGAGGTTTTGTGAATTGTATCATCCAAGAATTGTTCATTCATGTAATGTATTGGAGGTTGCCCCCTCGAAGTGGCTCATTTCTAAGGCGTTGATATCTCTTTTCTTCTCTTTTTGGAGCTGGTTACACAACACATTTCATCGAATGAGTAATGTGGGATCCCGCTTTTGATATCCATCGCCGCTCCTGGTGATGAAATTTTTTTGTGTCGAAGGCATCCTCCTCTACTTGTAACTTCAATGGCTTCATATGGAAAATATTTTCATCAACGCAACTTGGTGGGATATAGGTTCTGTTATGGGTCACCCCAAACCATATTTGTGGACAATATCTATCTAATATGATCCTTGGAACCCTTTGTTGGCTGCCAACCACATCGACCATCTGTCTATGTGAGACTATAAAAGCTTCCTCATTGACTTCTTTATTACTTGGGTCCCCTAATACTATCCATGGCGTGAACCTTAGGGCCATTGGTTGGTCGTGAGTAATCTCTACGAGCTGTCTGATCCTTGGGTGACTCCACTTCCACATTGCGAAGGTCATGATTAGATCACCATAGATGAATCTTGTGGCTCGCTTGTAGTTGTCCTCGCAAGCCTCAAATAGCTCATTTAATAAGAATGTGCACCAATTTAACTCTGCTCCTTGAATGCAATGCTCCGTGACTGAGATTGTGTCCAAGGTGCATTCTCGCTTAGTGTAGTGCCTCATTGTTTTCCCAGCTATCAAATAGCAGGCGAATTTTACCATTGGGTTGTTTATGAGGTCAATTTTTTCTTCCTTTCCTCCCCTTCTTTTTTCATACTTTTTGTAGTAGTCGCAATCTCCTGTCTTCTTATCTCTCTTGCACATAGTTTGAAAGGCCATTGAGAATGTTGTTTCCTACTGTTGATAATCTTGTTAGTCTATGTATGCCTTCTGCATGAATTGGGATCTCCCTCCCAATCCATAGTGATCCATTTTTAATTCTGCTCATCAAGAAATTAGTGCATTGCATTGCTTCTCCTGTTGTCACGAATACCGAAACGCTCTTGAGGTGCATGATTGTGCACCTTTGAATGCCTCTGAAATTTGGGTTCATCTTCGTTGCTTCACCTCCTCCCTTTGTTGCATAACTTTTGATGTACTCCTTCCTTTTCATGGCTGGGAATCGGTACGAATCTGTGAAGTCTTAATCTATCAACGAGGCATTGTCATATTTTCCTATCAATGACTCTATACTTTTAATTCTTCCATCGAGCTAGGGCTCGATGACTAAGGTAGCTATCTTTGTCATTTTCTTCCTTCTGCTGTATACTTGAATTGTTGTTGTTGGTCTACTGCTATGAACTTCTGCTATTGGTCTCCTGCTTCGAACTTCTACTATTGAAATTGGGCTTGTCGTTGTAGCTATTTCCTTTTCTGATAACTCATAATTTTTCTGCATTCTGGTGCTTTCCTCCTTCATGCGGGTTAAGTAATGTTTCTGGCACGAATGATGTTGATGCGACCCCATAACTAATAAATTATTGTTTTATTTCCCGCGGCCATAATCATGTGATTAGTTACCGGGGTGGGGTGTACTCTGATAGTGCTAAAGCTAGCTTCGGGAGTCGAGTAGACATGATGGGCACTAATTGTGGTGTAATATGGAAAATTTATTATGGTATGGGGGTTACTAATTACAGTAGTTATTTTTCAAATTTGGGTGATCCTACGGATTGGAAACGGTATGATGGGTCATTATGAGTGAATGATATTTGACACGCTTAGGCTATGTGACAGTGTAGACTCTTCCCCTGACCACAATTGGTTGTGATGTGGTCTCCACATCACAACAGCGATGATTTCTATTTTTGCATGACTTTGTGGGCTTCTTATTGAGGATTCCTACTCTAATGGGTTTAAAATATTAATGCATAATTATTCTGTGGTTTATCTCGGTTGTGAGAGATTTATTGAATTTATCTACGATGCTCTACTCTACTAACTGCTCTCAGTTGCGAGAGTTATTAAATTTTTTTTTATGGTGCTTACTCATGATAGGGTTTCAGGCGTGTACCGTTCACCCATCCTTGAAGTATTTCTCTATCTAGTTGTTCGAGCCAGACCACGCATGAGTCTCTTATCTCTATAGCATAATACGGTCCCATCTAGTGCATTCTAAGTTTCCCTGGGAACTTCTGGATTTTTTGTCATAGAGCAGTACTTTTGCGCCAATAGTGAATGTTTTGTGCTTGATGTGACGGTCATGCCAGGATTTTTATCTCTCTTTCTATACTGATTGATGGAAATCTGCCAGAAATCTATCTTCATCAAGCTCTTGCAGTTCATGGAGGCATGTATAGATGGATTCTTCATCTTTCATGTGTGTTTTTGAAGAAATTAAGAGGCTTGGTATGAAAAACTCGGTTGGTATTATTGCCTCTTTCTCGTATACCAAATAGAGTGGAGTCTCATTATGAAATCTATTTATAGTTGTCACGTATACCCATAATGTGGCTGGTAACCTTTCATCCCAGTCATCATGGTTAGCATTGACTATATTTGTTAGTACTTTCTCCAAGATTGTGTTGAATGCCTCGACGATTCCATTCGCCTGAGGGTGGTATGGGATGCTCTTGTGGTGTTGTATCATAAAGTTGTCTAGTAGTGATTTAATTGTAGCATTGATGAAATGTGTGCCTTGATCACTTGTTAAGCTCCTTGGACAGCCAAAAATGCTAATGATGTTCTCGAAGATAAATCTGGCTATTGTGTCTGTTGTAAAATCCCTTATCGGTGTCGCCTCTGCCCATCTTGTGAGATAGTCAGTTAAGCTGATTATATATCTTTCCTGTGAGTGTCTCACCATTGGTGCAATTGGTCCTATGAAGTCGATGACCCATTTCTCAAATACCTACATAGCCCTAACAGGATGCAGTGGAAACTCATCACAGTGTGACGGTCGTCCTGTTCTTGGGCAGACATCGCATTTTTCCACATATTCCTTACTATCTTTGTGCACTGTGTGCCAACATGGCCTCCCGCAATTCTTCTATTACACTCCCACAAGATATATTCTCTTTCATGATCTAGGACACATCTTCATGGGATATGATGCAGTCCCATTTTATATAACGACCCTGCTAGGAGTTGATATTCAACCGCTTTTACTACCAGATGTCTTTTTTGGGTTGCCCTGTATTATGTTTGGCCTTGCCCTGTGGCCAAGTATGTCACTATCTGTTCTAGATAATATGGGATGGATTTTACTAAATAGATCCACATCGGTAGCCGGCCATCAAGGGATTCCCCATTTTCCCCATTCTCTAGTCTTAATAAGTGGTTAGGCCCAACATTTAGCCTTCTTGGTTTTACTATTACTTCAAAAGTGAACTCTTGGAATATTAGGAGCCATCTACAGATTATACCTTCAAGTATAGGTTTTTTTACCAGATATTTTAATGTTGAGTGATCTGTGAAGAAATTGAATGTGCCTCCCAATAAGTAGTGATGAAATTTCTGTAGAGATTATACCATAGTGAGAGCCTCTCTTTCTATTGTTGTGTAATTATTTTCAGCCGTTGACAACTTCCTGCTTGGGAAGTATACTGGGTAATCTATGGAGGTTTCTCTTGGCTCAGCTAGCATAGCTCCAAGAGCAATAATTGAAGCATCAATGTGGACATGAAACTATTTATCCCAATTGGGATGGCCCAAAATGGGTTCACTTTCTAGTTTCTCTTTCAATGTGTTTAATGCCTTTGTGAATTCATTGTTCCATATGAATTGTTCTGACTTTTGCATCAGTTTTTCTAATGATGCTGTAATTTTTGCGTAGTTGTGGATGAACCTCCTATAGTATCCTGTGTGTCCCAATAGTGACCTCAGTTTTTTTCTAGTCTCTGGTGCTTCCATGTTTGCAATAACTGCCACCTTTGTTGGGTCAACACATACACCTTTCTTGCAAACGACATGTCCCAAAAGTGTTCCAAAAGGTACTACAAAAATACACTTTTTGAGATTGAGAGAAAGTTGAAGTTGTTTGCCTCTGTCAAAAATTATTCTGAGCAGAGTTTCATGGTCCTTTAGTAGACTGTACAACGTCCAATCATCCATGTATAATTCTAGGAACTTATGGATATAGTCTCTAAATGCTTCTATTACTATCTGGGAAAACACTGCTAGTGCATACTTTAGTCCAAAAGGCATGACATGATAGGAAAATGATCACCATTCTGTTGTGAAATTAGTCTTCCTTTTGTCTTCTTCTGCTATTCTTACCTGGTTATATCCCGAGAATCCATCTTTGAATGAGTATGCTTCGTTTCCCACTACATTATCAAGAACTTCGTCGCTAAAAGGAGTTGGAAACAGATCATGAATGCGTGCATTATTCAGACTTCTATAGTCTGCACATACTCTAATTTATGATTTCTCCTTTTTACTTTGTATCACAATTGGGCTGACCCGTTCTGCTTCCTCAACTGGAAAAATCAAGCCTGCCTTCAGCATTTTATCTATCTCTTCCTTAACCTTTTCTTTTACTCTCGGATTTAGGCGATAAAGTCTATATTTTACTGGCCTCGCATCTGGTTTTAGGACTATGCGCATCTCCGCCAAATCTCCTTTGATCCCTTTGAGCTCCGCCACTGAATATGGGAATAAGTCTTCGTATTCTTGTAGCAGGTCAAATTTTTCTTTTGTTGTCTCTGTGTCCCAATAATCTCCAATGGATGTGATCTTGGGCTTATCTACGATTCCAATATTATTCTTCTTTTTCCGAAAAGGTAACAAGTGCAATCCCTTTGTAGTTGGCTCTCTTGTATTTCCCATTCCCCTTCCTTTTATTCAAAGTATAGATGTTGAAGATTCTCTAAATCATCATCGTCTATCTCTCGATCTGTCCTTTTACATGCTACTGAATTTTTAACTTTCTGCTTTGATAGAGATATCTCTTCATTCTCCTGAAGCTCTAGGAAGAAAAATATTATTTTAATTGCTTGAAGGGTATTTGTAATTTGGTTCACATCTCCCTTGAAAGAAAAACATTGCATAAATATTTCTGCAATTGTTTCCTATGTACCAGTTCCTCTCTTCTTCTCTTCTGTCAGGTACTAAGATTTTGGAATGGTGTCCAGTGAATGTATGAATTTGTGTACCCATAAAGATTTTGGATATCCTTATTTCCTCCACTTATACTCGCAACTACTTATATGTGCCAGGGGGTTAGAATTGTCTTGGTACTTTTCTCCGAGTTACGGTCCCGAATCTGCATGGAATCTTGTTCTTAAAGTTCTAGAAATATCTTTCCATTGCGAAATAGGGTTGTGATGGGTTGCCCACCACCTTGCTCACGTGGATTGTAGTGATACGTCCATGAGAGGGACTCTATGTTCTATTGGTACTTTTTCTTCCACTTTGGTAATGAATTTATTCCTAGCTTGCATATTTGAAAGAGTTGGATATTCTCTTACCTCTGTACCAATCCAGTTGACTCCTCGAACGATGATGCATCTTCTGGTGTTGATTTCATATCCTCCCTGCTGCCAATCATCCCATGCTAATTCTGACCCTAGGTCAAAACTCTGAACGATTCTCCAGCTTATGGTCCCCCCTACTGTAGGATTAATGTAATCCTCTCTCCTTCTTGCTGTCATCTGGTAGAGTTGATCTAGAAGCTATGCATCTTCTCTTTTGTCAACAGTATCTATGTGTCGGGGTCCTTGATAGGGGTCCAATGGTTGAACTACTCTAACCTCACCATCTTCGAATATCATTAATTCCTTTTTTAAATCAATGACTACATAATCTTCGAAGGCCCAATCTATCCCCAACAAGGCATGATAGGGATCCTTGTCACCCATGATGTCTATTACTTCAAAGTCATTATAAGTCTTTACTTCCACGACATCAACCTCAACTTATTCCAACCTTCCTATTGGTACAATACAGTATTTATTTACCATTATAAGTTGTATTGGTGAGTATGTCAACTTTGGTTTCCCTAGTGCTTCCCATGTCTTTTGGGGTAGAATGTTGACATCTGATTCGAGATCAAGCATTGTATATTTGATTTGGAATCCCGCAACTTGGGTGTTTACATGAAATACCTTTCGAGTCCTTCTCTTATTTATTTTCACTCTCCTTATGTATTTTTCTATTGAGTTACTTGAGTCTCCAGGTTTTGCTACTCCTTGCATGACCATTTTTAGATTTTGTTTTAGTTGTTCCAGCATTTGTCCATTTTACAATTTTTAGGGACAATTGGAACCATTCTTCTATTGGTGTGCTTGTATGGATTCCCTTCTCTCCTTTGCTGGATTTTTGCAGAAGTTACATACTCTGATGTCTTCCTATCTATGAAAATGTTTATAGTGCCTCTTTTAAGTACTTCTTATGTCGGTTTGGGATGAAAACTTTCTTTGGAGATGCAGGTTTGATTAGCTTTATCGGGTCCATGTATCGTGCATCCTCTCCTATTTTCTTCACTCCTAGCATGACTATAGCCACACTTTACATGGGATGAGCCTCTACTATATTTAGTTCTACATTAACTAGATTATCTCCCCTTTTTCTGGTTGTTTCTTCCCATCTTTTAATAGGCTTTCGGCAGTCTTCAGTTGCATGTGCATTGAATTTTCATTGAGAGCACCATGGTCTCCTAGGTAGCGGATATTCCCTCGCTATGCACGCTTCCTGATCATAGTTATAACATCTTACTTGTCCTCTTCCTCCAGTTCTGCTACCTCTCATTCCTCCTCCTCGCCCCCTTGGAGTTTCATTTACTCTATAAGGCAACTTTTCTAAGTGTTCTGCCAATGCATCAAGGGCTCTGCGTTGCTCTCTATTATGATTTGTAGAGGTGAAAAATTCACAGTAGATATTGTTTAGAACATTTGAGTATTTTTGTAGAATTGGACATAGTCATGGAGGATGACCAATACCTTTGCATATTTCATAGCGTTCTGTTGTTGTTTTATTCTGTTGATTGGGAAACCTCAGGAAGTGGGGTTGTGATTGGTATAGCCCTTGAGTATTTATCTACGCAACTCCACCGCCTGGTGGGGCCCCTTCTATTGCGGTCGCCAAAGTTCTAACATTTTCTCCGCGCAACCTCGGACATTCTGTGGCCATGTGTCCTTCCATCAAACAATGTGTGCACCACACATTAGGCTTTGCAGGTCATACCAGTTGAATATCTTTCAGTTTCTCCATTAAACTGGATATTTGATGTTTTAGTCCTAGTATGGATGGATCTTGTACCGATGCCCATCCTTTGAACGCCTATGGGTATCTCACCATATCTTCTATCTTCATGGATTTCTTTAGAGCATCCTTAAGGGTATCAATCTTCTGTTGTGTCAGCGGTGTCCTTGTCAATGGTAGGAGTGCTTCGATGAACCAATCCTGCTGGTGACTTGGATCAATTGGGTAAATTAACTTTCCAATCGCATCCTTAAATCTTCTCATCAAATCCGAGCCTGTTTCTCCTTCCTGATGTTTTATTTCCCATAGTTCAAACAATCCTTGCTGATTCATCTGAGGCAGTTTTAATTCTTGAACACATTCTTTCTTAACATTGTCTATAGCTAGATTCTAGTGTGCTTCTGACCATTTAATGAACCAACAAAAATATATTTCCCTCAATGTGGTTTGAAACTCAATTATCTTGACTGCATATGGTGTTTTTCGAGCTATCCAAATTGCTTCGCAGAGTTACTAGTACTGTTTTACATCGTCGTTGCCTTTTCCATAGAATTCTGGGTATTGGGTGAATGATCTAGCCATCTTTCCTTGTGTTGGTGGTACTAAAACAAAACCTCTACTTCTTGGCTGAGATATTCCACTACCAGCACTGTTGCTAGTAGAATCTATACTATGGATTTAGTACTACTCAATTTGCTAAACTCCCATAACTTAATAAAGAACTTATCAAGTGGATGATAGAGTACTAGGGGAAGGTTAGGACTAGTGCTACTTGAAACATGGGGAATAGGATTACCTTGTGTTATTGGTGTTCGACTCTCTTTGAACAATTGCTCCATTGGAACATGAAACTCAGCATCAAAATCCTCCTTGGGGCGCGTGTCCTCCTCATTGGACTTTTCTCCCTTTTTTCTTCGGGCTGGGCTCCTATAAACTTGCCTAACTTCCTTAACGGTCCCATCCATTCCTTGGGATCTCATCTAACCTTCTCTTTCCTCTATCATCTGCTGGGCCTTTTCGTTGTTCTATCAATTATTCTCTTGCTTCTCAAATTCTTTCATTGCCCTTTCCTACCACTTCTTAGCAATCTATGCCCTTCGATGTGCTCTCCTTTCTCTCAACCTACTGGAGGTTTTGTCATCCATATCCCTATTCCCCCCTTTTCCTTACTTGTAGCATCTTTCCCTCAATTCCGTCCCCCAATACTGGAGGTTTAGGTCTCCATCTCAGGATTTTGGAATGACATCAGGCCCTTGTCCACCATTAAAGCTTTGATTGACAACGATATTTCTTTCAATAGTTCTCCCCACAACCTAGATCTAAATATTTCTTTGGCCTTTGTAAAAGATTGGTAGCACTCGACTGAAAAATCTAAAATGTACCCCTCCAAGGTAGATTGTACCCAAAAATATACTTATCGGGTTAGATCTGTCTCTAGTCGATATAGTGCTACTAGATCTGTGTGCGTCCAATTGCAACAAACTCTATGCAATCGTTTAGGGAGTGACTTGATCTGAAGTCTTTGCAACCAGTTGTAAAGCTCTTCGGGAAACTTTTCCTAGAAAATTTTATACAGTTCACTCGCAGATTCGGAAAACAGGACTCGATCTTTGACAATATTTTTCCTTTGTTGTCGAAGTTCTTCTTATTGCGATATGAACTGATCTATGTGCTTATACAACCAGATTCGTAGTTCCTTCTCATAGATCCTCGATACCATGATCTGGATTCTAAATAAATTTTCAAGTCCCGGCAATGGAACTATTTATTGGCGAAAAAGGAGGTCTCTAGGGAAGACCCAGGTTCAAGTTTGAGGCAAACAAGGTTTCCGTAGAAGTCTAGGACAACGCCAACATTTTCACCCTTCTCAAGGGAGCAAGGAGTCTCACCAGAGGTGTGCCGTGAACTTAGTAAGATTAGAGGCTAGATCATTGATGTTGAGGAAATATTACTAACACAAAAAATAACTATGAGCATATAGAAGCCACATATATATCTCAACTCCAAGAAATAACTATCATTCATCCTGACATGTTCAAAGCATTGAATTAAAATTTAAACTAGACATACATTCATCGTAATCTATTAAGCATAAACCAATTCATGATATACAAAACAAAAACAACCCGATTATATTAACTTGGATCAAAACATCATAATCATACTCTATAGAGTCTATTACAATTCAGTTCAATACAATTGGCTTCACACAGAGCTCTCATAAGGCTCTACTTCTTATTGGCCTCTCGCTAGACTAACTCTCTAAACTAATAAACTAATTTCCTATTTGTTCCTCCCGACTGACACTGCTAGTCCTTGCCTCTTTTGCGGTCATCTTCTCCCTTGCGCTCCGTTGTCCTCAGTTTCTTCTTTATCACTAGGAGTTCTACTATTTTTTTCTTGTCTCCCAACTATGTCATTTGCCTCATTCTATGTCGATGCCCTGTCACCTATCTTATGGCTTTATGCAACCGTGATAGCTCCAAGCTTGCCTTGATTGCGTTCTACCACCTGTTTTCCGGATCTTTCCAACTCGAAAATTTTTATCTCCAAAAAACAAAGGCCCCAACATTAATGGTGATGTTCTTTCCTCCGTGTTAATGTTTTGACCTCTGTCTTTTCATGTTGTGCATCAATTACTTTGATTACAAAATATAAAATTTAGATTAAGATTTGCTGAGATAGCACCTTAATTTTGTCTATGTTTTTTATTCTAATGTTTTCCTTTGAAGTATAGTTAAATAATTCTTAACTTCTCTTTTGCTATTTCTGAACCCACTACTTTCTCCCATTTCATACACATACTTCCAGTGAGATCCAGTCTACATAGTTAGCTCGCCCTGTGAATTCCCTTGAAAATTTGATGTACAATTCACCCTATTATGACTCCATAACCCAATGGATTAGTTTCACATCTCTATCTATCCAACCACCCAATCAATCAAAACCAACAATTCTGATAATCTCTATAACTATCCTAATATCAACAATTATAACCATCAAGCTAAATCATAAATCATAAAAATAGAGAGAGCCCTCTCTAAGTCTAGGAAGGCTAGGTCCTCGAGTCCAAGGTGGTTTGATGTTGTCCTATATCATTTATTCTTGCCAATCTTATAAATTATAGAGTGCTAACAATAACAACGACCATACTGGGTAACTGAGTTATTGAAAAAGCTTAATATCTCATCAAAGCTTAGAAACCCTAGTCAAAATATTGTATGATTCAAGTATGTTCTCATATTGGTATCTGGTTGTTGATGGTGGACAATAGCCAGATACAAGAAAGTTGAAATCATCCACCTCGCGACTCCACTGTTTTTTGTTGACCTAAAGACTCTGCTAGTTAAAGAATATAGATTGGTTGTGAATATACAGTGACCCCACTCTCTGACTGATTGACAAGATGGATCCAAGGATACAGTGTAGGTATGCTCCAATGAATAGAGATCACATTCCTGTATTCCCACACAAAATGCCTCAGGTAAATTGGGACAGAAGCCTTCGTAATTTTCAAGATGAGAAGGTTGATGATGCTTTGTTACATCTCATTAAATTTCATATACACTCATGGAGGTTGAAAGTGGAATGGCATGAGGATTTCCTCATGAAGATGTTCATGGTAACATTATAAGGGAAAGCAAGGGAATGATATGAAGGTCTGAACCCTGGTACTTTGTTTTCATTAAAAGATTTCCACAAGGTGGTTTATGAGCATTATAAAGAAAATTCTCCATCTTCATCATTAGCTGAAAATTTTTCTGATCAATTTGAGGATCTCATACAATACCTTCTAAATATTTATGAAGATTTAGAAAATTGGCATCCTGAGGATCTCTTAACAACAATTCATGAATTTCATTCTCAAGTTAACTGTGATGACAACCAAGAGAAGCTAGTTGAAAATGAAAGAAATCAGGAAATGAAAGAAGATCCATAAAGATCTCTCTGTGGGGAAAAATGGAAATTCATCTGCTCTTTTGTGTGAGGCTAAAGAATACACTCAGCCTCATGATCAGTCTTCACAAGAGAAAGAAAACAATTGTTGTTCAATCCAAAGAACACAAACAATCCCTCCTCCTTTAACTGAAAAAGAAATTAATGAGATTCTAAGCATGCAGTCAACCTCTAAATTTCTATGTAATGAAGAGATTATTTCCATTTGTTCTACTGTTGATTTATGTATTGAAGAATTTCCTCATGAAGAAATAGAAGAACAAATTTATATTGATGTTGTTCTACCTTCTTAAGAAGGCCTATTGATAGAAAGTGCTCCTATTCATCAAAATAATGTCCTTCAAATAGAATTCAGCCAATTGAGTCAAGACATATCGGGTTTGCTTGAGGACAGCATAGTGGTATATAATGAGGATGTCATGTCAGATGAACATGAAGAATGTGTAGATATTCTCTTTCAGAAGGATCTTGACCATGACAAAGTGGAACACGGAGCAACCCTAGATGAAATTTTTTATTTAAATCCTCAGGGCCATGTATTGTTCCAAGATCCTTTTGCTGGTCTCTTAGGATCATCTAAAGAAGGAGTATGCTTGCTAGGAATGGTTTGTTGCAGAGTTTAAGGAAAAGTTTCAGAACTATTTTTCAAAGGCAAGTAAGATGGGAGTGACCCTTTTGTTTTTTCAACCTACTCAAAAAAGTGAACACGAATCAATCATGTAGTCATTTACTTGATTGGTTGCATTGGAGAAAAGAGTTCACTTAGTGTATATATCATCTCCAAGTTAGATTAGGATAGTTAGGTGTGAAAATAAGCTCTGTACTCTAAACATCTTTCAAATTTTAGTTTTAGATTGCTTTTCATTTTCAGATCAGTATGTTTCATACTTTTGTTTAAACTCAGTTCTGGTTTCACCATTCAAGTTTTCAAGGTGCAGATGTATGTTCAGCTTGATGGATTGCAGTGGATGATTTAAATTGAAGTTTCAATTCAGATTTTAGTATGCCAATAAGATGGTTGGCCAAGCATGTGGTCTATCTTTATCAGGCAAAGTCAGGAGGAAAAATCAGCTAGTTTCAAGTCACTAAGTTTCCTAACAGATCAAGATACAAGTTGTGGGATCAACCCAATGGATCATGCTACTAGTCTATGGTGTTCTTGACACCTCCTGAAGGAGATGCCATCCCCAGCTAGAGCCATTGTTAGACTCATGTATTTCATAGTATCACTAGGTGACTAATTATTCTCTAAGGTCTTTCATACTGAAAATAATATTCAATGGCTATCATTTATTTTCAGGAAAAGTGGGAAATCGTGACTGTCAAAAGATTCAAAGGAATCTATATGCCTTTCAATTTAGTAGAAGGGGAAAATGTTGTTGATAAGGAACACAAAGCAGCAACACCAGAACTATCATTAAGACAAAGGCAATACATGAGAAGTTAAGGCAGAAAAATAGGTAAGGAAGAGTCGTGAACGTGTTGGGCAGAGTCGTGCAGGGAAAATTTTAGGGGCGAATTTTAGCCCAAGGGCGAAATTTAAGGGGTTTTAGATTTTAAT